>CM064972.1:38035994-38061828 GCA_032847665.1 Solanum chilense | reverse complement strand
GACGACAAAAGTGGATTGTTAAAAAATAGTTTTGACGAGAGAATTCCTTATTATTTTGGTATAGTTCAAATTAATTATTTGGGATAACTTTTATAATATGAGGCCTCAATAATTAATTTTGTGGTCCCTACTGTGCCCATATTATATTAGAACTCAGAGTCCTATTTTAAAGAGAAAAGAGGAGAGTACCGTGAGTTTTTCTTTCAAAGAGAAATCAATCGTGTATTTTTCTTATTAAAGAAAATATATTGTATTTTTTCCTCCTTTTTGAATTGGAGGAAATCTCTAAAAGTAGGATTCTCTTAACATAGAAAAAGATTAAATATTTTCGATTCATACTTGAGATTCCAAGTATTGAGAGAGTTCACATGTGAATTTGAGATCATTGTAGAAGGCAACATAATTGTTGGCTATATTTTGGATTCACTTGATGATCTATCTAACATGTGAATTTGCTTGAAGAATGATATTTCTATGGTGTGGATTCACTTGAATTTATCTGTTCACGCTTTAAGAGGTAATTCTTGAATGAAATTTCTACAAGATTATGTTTTGTAGCATAAACGTATATGATTTAGCGTAAAAGATTTGGTTAGCTATATTATTCACTAAAGACAGTAAGATTCTAATATGCTTCTATTTTTTCTAACAATAGGAATAAAGAGCTAAATTTGCATCTAAAGAAATATAGCCTAATCTAGTTATACATATTTTTTTATATCTCTATGAGTACGTTTTTTTGTTCGTATTAATGTATACAACGACAGAAAAGGAAGACATAGCATGCGTTTGAAGCAGGTCTGTTCACAATGATTGTAATATTATTTGGCAAAGATAATATGTAATATTTATCAAATAATTTACCCAATTTACCTACATGTAGTTGTTCCTTTCGATTAGCCAAGAATAAATGTTTTGTATATAAATGAATTATTTATTTTCACGACAAAAGTGGATTTTTGAAAAATAACTTTGACCAGGAAATTATTTAATATTTTCGAGTGGAAGTTCTTGTATTATTTTGTTCACTTTGACAAAACATCAAAAGAAAAGGACAAATGTATATAATATATGAAGTGATTCTAACAATCCCTGCTGCCATCATTTTATTAAGAATTGTTTTCTTTTTTCTAAAATCTTTTCGTTTTATATTTATATGAGCTTCTATTTCCTATATATGCATGTATAATATAAGAATTGATGATTGATAAATAAATTGTATGAAATTAATTATTTATTTGAAATGGTGAAATATATATATATATATATATATATATATATATATATATATATATATGAATTGAGAGTTATGATTGTTAATAAGATACAATAAGGTGGTGTATTTATTATAGTAATTAGAACATACTCAATATAACATGTATAAATTGTCCTAAATAAATGTGTACTAGTAAAGCTTTATTTACTCGAGTGGAGATTAAAAGTTTTTTGTTGGTATTTCATATAAATATTAATAAAGAAGTGCATATTGACATTGTCAACAACTCCGCTAGTGGCAGAAGCATGTATTTGAAAGTTATAATTCTTTATTATGGTGCATATAATTCATGATCATTAAGGTTTATTTGCCCTCATTCATTTAGAATAAACGTTCCAAAGAACGTTGGAATGGGCAGTTTCTGGACCATCCCTCACTTTATGTTGACTCTTTTTTCCTCCATCATACCTTGTAGACGTAACATATTTAACTCCTAGGTCATTTATCTTGACTATTTACTACACCATTAATCTTCCTCTTCATTGCTTGGAAGATTTCCTGTAGTATAACTAGTGGTGGACTTCATTTTGTTTGTAAAACATTATATACAAGAAAATATAAAGTGCATGAAAGGCTAGTCTAGGAAGATAGTTCTTATTAGTTGAAGGGATGCGTTCTTTTTTGTGGAGCTTTGGATTAAACTCTTATCCAGAGTTGTTGAGTTATATTTTGTGAAGATTGTTGAATCCTTGAGGGGACAAGTCAAAGAGGACTGCTTCTGGAACAGTGAAAACATATGCTCCAGTTGGCTGGAATCTCCTTTAAAAAAGCGAGCTATCCGCACCTGAACCTAAAGAGATTTTATTTCTTAATTTCATTTTCAGTTGTAATCTTGTAAAAAAATTTATCTTCTATGTTTTCCATAACAATTTAAAGAAGAGTCAACATTGCTACAATCAAAAAAATCGCGGATGTCAAAATTTGAGACCTTAAGAAGCCATTTCTGTTCAATGGTAACCATTTCAAGGAATAGAAGGTTAAAGTATTGTTTTACTTAAGTCTTCTCAATGTTTCTTATGTATTAACCAAGAAGATTCCAAATAAAAAGGACATCACCTTCATGAATTTTGATGAAACTGTTTCTCATATAGAGAAAGTGGAAAAGTACGATTGTGATTCCTATAGGTGTTGGTATTATCTTCTTAATTGTCTATGTGATAATTTGTATGATTATTATGATAGAACTTACTCTAGTGCAAAGATGTTTGAAAAGCATTGTAGAGTAAGTATGTTACAGAAGAGGCTGGAGTTAAAAATATGCATCTAGTAGACTTTTTTGTTTCTATGTGGCCGACAACGAATTAGAGCTAGATCAAGCTCAAGATTTTATAATGATTCTTGGAGAGCATAGGTCCAAATAGGTTAAAATTGAAGATTACCTTTTTGTTTGTGCTATAGAAAATAAACTTCCACTTTCTTGCAAGGAATTTCAAAAATCTATGTGCCACAAACAAGATGAAACCTTTTTTGAAACTTGGATGATAAAAATACTCATGGAAAAAGAAGCATGGGGCCATGATGCACATTAACAAACAAAAGAGAACAATATCACAACGACGGTTAATTTAATTACTTCGAATAATTCTACTCCTGAAACTCACAAAAATTCTTCTTCGAAGCCTAAGAAGAAAAAATTCAACAAAAATAATGGTAGACCTCCTAAAAAAATAATGGTGAAAATCAAAAAGCACAAAATCAATAATTTCAAGAAAAGGACCATGCTTTGTTTTTGGCAAGAGTGGGCATATGCTCGATTTTGTAGATTCCAGAAACGTGGTCCTAATGCTAAGGTAAACTTTACGGAAGAACCTTTTGTGGGGTGATTACCGACATTAACATGGTTGAGAATATTTATGGTGTAACATTCTTGAAAATATACCCATCTAGTGAAGGGCCTACTAAAGTTTAAGAATAGGTATTGGGGGTAAATAGGCATCCAAATGCCCAATATTTAGAAATATTGGGCATAGTAAAAAATATCGGCTTATAGGGTGTTAGCTAGTTTTTTCAAGTATTAATGAGCTTGTCCAAGAACTGTACCTTCAATGAAGACCCTAAGCTAAAAACATTTATTTACAACAATAGCACTTTACATACGAGGCATCCATGTGTCAAGCCTAGGCACCATAGCACATGACCAATTAAGATGGGCATGTAGATTAAGAGGTGCCCAAGGACATAGTGAGGATCCTTAGGACAATAAGTAAACATTCAAAATGAACCATCAAGAATAGTTAGTTACTAAAGTACAATTAACCCATGTGCAAGCACATAGGGAGAAACATCCAAGTAGGGGACCACCCGAACCAAATTTGGTTAGGATAGTAAGGGGGAAGCGTGCACATTGGTTCCACCATGTGAAGCCTAGCTTTCCAACTAATTCTACATTGTATCCTATTGACGTAAATAACTAACTAATTTAGGACAAACAAAAAATGATACTTGTATATGTACGTATGTTGCAATATTGATCATAGATGTTGAAAGAGATATATGAATAGCGGTACCATGAAATCATGACCTTAATATGTGATCCTGTTGTGTTATTGTAACGTTTTATTGGGATCGGCTTCCACGTTCTGGAACACTAACTGAGTTCCAATTGCAACATTCTGGCATGGTAACTAAGATTTCCACATTTTGGCATAAAATCGGTATTGGATTGCCACGTTTTGACATGCTAACAGCTTAACATTGGGTTCCTAGAATGGACCAACTATGTAATGAAGCATGTGCATTGTGAGGTTTTTGGATACGATAAAATTGAATATGTTGGCAGTTATGCATGTTTTATAATCTTTTAATTGTTTGTTTATGTTATACTAGTTGGACAACCCCGTAATTTTAGTAGTATATGATTGTTGTGTACTAATTGTGCACTTGCTCTTATTTTTGTTGAGTAAAGGGAATCTTCATGCGATTGTTAACAGACCTCACTTAGAAGATTGGTAATATCTTCGAGTTCAAGGGTGAGCCACATCATTCACACTTCCATAGAATTCTCTTTAGTGTATGTCAACAATTTCCTAACCTAGACGTTGTTTTTCTTAGTTAGATAGTTCACTAGAAATTCTTGATAGATTTGGTTCTCGTTTCTAGTTTATTGGTACATTGACTTTCAGATTCTAGGTTAATCTTTTGCATTGTTAATTAATTATTTGATAATTAATTAACATTTTCTTTTGTTATTTTACTTTCTTTTGTAACTTAAATGCCTTATTTTTTAGATTTATTGCTTTGGTTGGTTGCTAATAGTGGTTTTCCCACCGAGTTATAGTGCAGGTTATAATCACAATGTTTCGGGTGATGACCAAGTTTGTATTCACAGCCTAGCTCATTGATATCGATATATCTAAATGAGTCTAGTAGAGTGTCATGGAACGGTACGGGGACACCTTTAGTTTTCTTCAAGAGGCTATAGGACTTTAGGAAATCTCCATTTTCTTTTGTTAGTTTTCTGATATGACTTGATTCTAATTAGTATCTGATGATATGCATGAGTATCAAACTTATTTTATTCTTCTATCTGAAGATGGTTAATACTAAGTATAAAACCATTAGCCCTGTAGTTCCTACTAATGCTTCAGTAGAGGACCCCCCAGGCCGAGGTTGCGGTTAAGCAGAGGTAGAGAAAGTGATGGGGGTAGAGGCCAGGGGAAAGTTGCGCCTATTGTGAATGAGGTTTCAAATGACTACGTTTCGCTTAATGCAAACCCTCTGGTACATAATGAAGAGACAGAAGAGGGAGTTGATTTTTACAATGATGAGGAGGTTTAAAAAAAGGAATGAGTGCAGGCTTAAGCTATAGGATTCGTTCCCATTTATCCGGTGTTAGCTCAACAGATCATGTCATTTTTAAAGGGTTTGTTGTTCCGGGGAAAGTCCACCAACTAAATTCTGCCAGAATCCCCCCGTTGCTAACCCTGTGGCCAAACTTATTGGAGAGGTAGGTAATTATTCTTTCTTCCCCCTTTGTTGGGTTCTGTGATGACCAGTAATGAGCATGATATGTTGACCAACTTTTTGCAGCTCAAGACCTCGGTATTTCATGGTTCAGACAGAGGATTCTTATGAGTTCATATTGGATTGTTATGAGAGGTTGCATAGGTTGTGTATCGTTCACCAACATGGGGTTGAGTTCATGTCTTTCCAACTTCAAGGTGAGGGAAAGAAATGGTGGAGAGCTTATATGGAATGTAGAGCCTCTAAATTACCTCCACTTACTTGGACCTAATTTAATGCCTTGTTCTTAGAGAAGTATGTTCCAAGGACTTTCAGATATTCCAATAAGGATTAGATTATGGGATTAGAATATGGTACTATGTATGTGGTTTTTGATGAACCAAAGTTCCATACATTATCTTGATATGCTAAACAATTGGTTACCACTGAAAATGAGAGGATTTGGTTGTTTATTAAAGTTTTTTATTTAGAACTGCAAGTGTAATCTGTTCACATGACTTCTGCAGGAATGAGCTTCAACGAAGTGACCTATTATGAAAGAAGGTGTACGTGTGAAGTAAGATGGTCAATATAGAGCACTGCATAAGAGCGTCAAGAGTTCATGAAATTTTTAGGGCTTCTGTGACAGAGGATACGGTCGACCTATCCTCGTGGCCAAGACAATTAAGTCCGCCGTTCCTGCCTCTACTAGTAACTTTACGAGGACTCTTTCTAATAATTTTTCAGCTGATCAGAGGTATAGGCACATGGAGGGAAGCAAAACATATGGAGGCTTCACTTTATTTAGTTGTGGGGAACCTGGACACATGATGAGGAACTTCCAACAATATCGTCCATTTGAGTCCAGATAGCAACCTTCTCGAGCAATTGTACCCACATGAAATGGTAATAATGGTAGGGGATGTACAAAAGTATGAAAAGGACGAAATCAGAGAGGTTGTGGTGGTAGAGGAAATGGTAACACAGGTCGAGGTAGCGCACATCAAGGCAAAGAGGTAGCTTGTGTCGATGATAGAGCTAAATTTTATGCCTTTCCCCCAAGAATGTGGCAAAGGCATCTAATATAGTGATCAGAGGTATACATAATGTACTATTAAATCCAGGTTTTACAAATTTTTGTTTGTGTGAGATTTGCCTCTTATTTTGAGATTTTATGTGATATTCTTGACGATCATATATGTGTTTCTACCCCAGTACGCGCCTCATTTCTATCCCTTCATATCGCGTTGTTCCAACAGAGTTTAGATATCTTAAGCCTCAAATCAAAGATATTTTTGATAAAGGTTTTCTTTTTCCGACTTCTTCCCCATGGGGTGCTCCAGATTTATTTGTTAAGAAGAAGGATGATAGCACGAAGACGAGCATACATTATTGACAATTGAATGAGTTCACTATTCAAAATAGGTACCTTGTGCTTCAAATAGATGATCATTTCGACCATTTACAATGTACATAGCTTTTCTCTAAGATTTATTAGATGTTGGTACACTCAACTCAAAACTAGGCCTGAACATATATCCTAGACGACACTTATGACTCGTGATGGACAGTATCAATTTTTTTTATGTTGTTTGGGTTGACTAATGTGTCTGCATCTTTCATGATCTTGATGAATGGAGTATTCAATTCCTTTGTTGAATTTTATGTGATAGTCTTTATCGATGACATTTGTTGTATTAGAAAAGTGAAGAAGAGCATGCTAACCATCTTAGTACTATTTTTGATATTAATCGAAAGGAAAAGTTATAAGCAAAATTTTTCAAGTGTACATTTGGGACGAAGTAGGTTGCATTTTTGGGGAAAGTTTTTTTAAAATAAGGGGTAAGGGTAGATCACAAAAAGGTTTAAGTGGTTGAGAATTGGGTCCGACCGAGTTCAATGATGGAGGTTAGGAGTTTTGTGAGACTTTATAGTGACTACTTTCATTTTGTAAAAAAAAATCCTTCAATTGATTCACACTTCACTAATTTGACCAAAAATGAGATACAGTTTATACAGACTTAAATGCAAGGAGAGTTTCCACAAGCTTAAGATCCTTTTGACAATGGTGCCCTTTCTGGCATTACCAATTGAGGGTAAGTACTTTACTGTCTATTAGGATGCCTTTAATTTTTGATTGGGTGTTGTGTTAATGAAGGATAAGAATGTCATAGGTTATGTCTTGCGTCAATTAAAGGTGCACGAGAGAAATTATCACACTCATGATTTGGAGTTGATAGAAGTAGTGTATGCTCTTAAGATCTGGGGACATTATTAGTATAGAGTTAAGTGTGAGGTATTTAGTGATCATCATAGTTTGTAACATCTATTTCCCCAAAAGGACTTGAAGTTACTAAAGGATTATGATGTGACTATTCAATACTATCTTAAGATAAATGTTGTGGCAGATGCTTTGAGTTGAAAAGCTCTAAGTATTGGTAGTTTAGCTCACGTGAGTTGAACCAATCGACTCTTTTTCAAGGAAATTTAGAACTTAGAGTCTAAGTTCGTGGAGTTGGGAATTTGTGAAAGAGGTGGGCTGCCATGTTCATAGAGGAAATCAATGCCAAACAATTTGAAGATTGAGTTTGAGATGAGCTTAGACCACATATTTCAATAGGTTAGTCTCAAGGAACAACTCTAGATGCGGATGGTGTGCTCAATTCTAAGGGTAGAATATATGTTCCAAGAGTTGATGAACTGATCCCAAGGATGTTTGCGGAGACTCATCGCACTCGCTATTCTATTCATTCGGGTTCGACAAAGTTGGATAGAGATCTGGAACAAGTTTATTGTTGGCCGGGTATGATACAAGACATTGAGAAGTTTTTGGTGAAGTATCAGAATTTTCAAAAAGTTAATTATAAACATCAAAGACCTACTAAGTTGCTCCAACATATGCCAATTCCGGAATGGAAGTGGGAAAGGACAGCCATGGATTTTGTAGTTGGCGTTCCCAAGACTTTGGGGAAATCTGATTCTATTTAGGTTGTGGTTAAAAGACTGACTTAATCAGCTCACTTTGTTCCGGTAAGGGTGGATTACAATTCTGAACAATTGTTTAAGATTTATTTAAAAGAGATAGTGAAGTTTCATGGTGTGCCCGTTTCCATCATGTCAATTCATGGTACCCTTTTCACTTGTGAGTTTTTTAGGAAGATGCATGATGTATTAGGCAGGCAACTAACTTTTAGTACCCCCTTCAATCCCTGAATGGGTGGAAAATCACAAAGGACTATACAAGAGTTAGAGAACATGCTGAGAGCTTGTGTAATTTACTATGGAGGCCAGTGGGATAAGTCCCTACCTCTATGTGAGTTCTCCTATAATAATCCTTATTTTTCAACATATATAGCACCATTTGAGGTGATATATGGAAGAGGATGTAGATAACCCATAGGTTTGTTTGAATCCAGAGACGTAAAAACTTTTGGGGTTGACTTAGGGAAGGATGAATAAGATAAGTGAAGAATCATTCAAGCTAGCCTTCTAGCCGCGCACAGTAGACAAAAGAAGTATGTCAATTACAAGTTGAGATACATGGAATTCCAGATGGACGAGAATGTCTTTATCAAGATATCACCCATGAAGGGGGTGATAAGATTTTGTAAGAGGGAAAGTTGAGTCCTCGCTATATTGGTTTCTTTTAGATTGTTTATAGGGCCTATGGCATATAGACAGGTGCTAACTAAAAAGCTTTTCGAGGTACATCCTATATTTCATGTATCTATGTTGAAAATATATCACAATAATGGTGACTATATCATTAAGTGGTACTCAATGGTGCTCGACAAGGAACTTTTATATGAGGAAGAATCGATTGTTATTCTTGCTCTTGATGTTCGGAATTTGAGGACCAAAGAGATTAAGTTCGGCAATGTCCAATGGAAATATCGTACAGGTGAGGAAGCTAAATGGAAGACCGATAAGGATACACAAGATAAGTATCCGCAATTGTTTCTCTAATCAGTTACTATCTTGTTCCATTTGTTGCATACCTTTCCTTAGTTTATCACTCGACGACGAGTGATGGGCAACTAGGTATCTATTGTAACAATCGGGCTTTGTCGTTATGGAAATGTCAATGGAGAAATCGACGCCGGAAAAACATTTTCATAGTAATAGAATTTTCCCAACCTTGTAAAAATTTGGTTAGATTAGAGTTATCAATGTGTAGGGAAATATGGTAGCAATTACTTGGAGTAAATGTGGATTTTATTTTATGAATATATAGATAAGTCGTTAAGGAATGTGTATGACTTTACGTCATCAAATTTTGGTAAGTTTATAATTGACTTTGGTGCTAAGGATTTTTCTAAGTCTTGTGGCCTAAGAGTATGTTGTGAAAGGGGGAACTGAAAATACCTTAGGAGCTCAGTAGCTCGCTTCGTGATGTTGCAGGTACTTTCTTGCCACTTCAGCGGGATGGGTTCTGCTGTAGCGGGCGAAGAGAAGATGAAACGGACGGATTTTGGGATTTATCGAGGCGGAGCTCACTAGTTTGCTATATGCTTATGCAGTAGGATAAGTTTCATTGTAGAGACGCCGCCATGGTAGGATGAGTATCGCTGTAGAGTTATTGCTTGTTTTTAAATCATAAATAAAACCCTTAGACATCCTTATTTTGTATGTTTCAACATTTTAGGTTAAGAGACGAATCATGTGCTATTCCAACTCATTTTCCACCATTCTTAAAGCTAGATGTAAGATATTCACTCCCCACATTAGTTTTTTGATTTTTAGAGTGTTTTTAAATGGGTCAATATTAGTAGGGAAGGATTTCTTGAATAATCCTATGGTGGAATTAACCCTAAATTGGCTACTTAGGGTCATGAGTTAGAACTAGGCTTCATAGTTTTTTAGAATTTTGAGAATTTACTGTTTCTTTATTTATTCCCATGTGTAAATTTTTGTTTGTAAAAGACGAACAAGTGGAAAGAATCTGGAAAAGGAAGGATTAAGTTGTCTACGATATAATTCTGCATGAATCCTTTAAGTTAAAAATCATGATATCATCCATAAATATGAGATCATGATCCTTGACTCCATACATCAATTTAAGGAAAGTTAAGAGTCAATTCTAGAAGTTGAGAGCAACTTAATGTAAAGTTCTTAAAGGTTTCCAAGAGTCTTTAACAAATCTTTTCACACTTTGTTTTAAGGCTCAAGTTACAAATTATGTAAGAGTAGAGAGTTTAGTTCATTCTCAAATTTTATAAGGGGACTAAGTAATCTCTAAGAGTTACAAATGTTATAACATTTAAATAAGTAAAAAGCCTTCGGGCTAGTTTTGAGACAGAAGTAATAGCTTTATAAAATAAAGCAAGCAGGAAAACTACGATTTCCAAGAGACATTTTAAAGCTAAGTATTGAGAACTAATATCAAACCATAGAATAAGTAAGTTTTAAACTATAAGAGCCAATATATTTTGGGTAGTATTGAGAAGCAATATGGGAATATGTGTTTCAGTTTAACTCAAGTCTTCATGAAAACCATGTAGCCATCATGGGTAGAAAAGGGTCATACTTTTTAGATGAATCCTTTTCATAGTTTACCAGTTGATCCATTAGGCAGTTAAGCTCCTATACCTTGGAAAGGTTATGATTGTCGGGCAACGTGGGCTGAGTAGAGTTGCATCATCCCTATAGCTCTTAAGATTGTTGTCGGTTAGAGAAACTCCAATAGAAGTTATTGTATTCTTATATATATCAGTTAATTCTATTTTCATATGCATTACAGATTTATGTTGTTTGCTTTCTATATACAAAAAGTTCAAATCATGTTTTTAAAAAGAATTTCATTATGTTACACTTGTTTGAAACTTCTTTTATATTGAAATGAGTGAGTTAGGTATCACGAACTGAGTAATTTGAGTTGAGTATCTTGAGTTGTTTTGTGCTTCATTGAGTCGAGTATCATATCTTTGATGTCCAGTAACTAATCCATGAGTTGAGCATCTTATTTTTATGATGAGTTTAGTTTAGTGAATTCAAAAAGAGTAAGTATGTTTCCTTTTTATTCAAGTTTTAAACTTATCTTACGCTTTAGAATTCACCTTACATGCTCGTACATTCCATGTACAGAGTCATATGGCTTTCATCGTTTGATGATGAAGACACAGGTATTCAGGATCATCAAGAACATCTTTGTTGATAGATTCAAGATGTAATATCCTAAAAAAAATTAAGGTTAAATAGAGCTTCATGGGTATTTTATGAGTTTATTTTGTGTTAAAATTGTTTACAATGATATTCTTACGCGTTTTGTGAAGTTTGGAGGTCAAACTTCCAAGAACATCAATGACATTTGGAAGGTGTGCCTTAGAAAATGCAATGGTGTCTTCATGTGTATTAGTGAATTTTACGTCTTCGTTTTACTAGAAATTGATGTGGGATGTTCTTAAGAGATAGATGACTATATATAAAGCTTTAATGTCAGTGTACGACTCTATCTAGAACCCAAGAGGGGTCCTAGAAGAGGACCGAAGACTTAACACCCAAGCTGCCAAATCACTGCTCAATCAACGCCTAGCAGCCTACTGGCCATAGCAAAGATGACGACCCATTTTCTAGGGGTGTAGGTCAATACTTTTGGTGGGAAGTCAACACTCTAGAAGAATCTTCAGACCCAAACGACTCCAATTTAGCACGGACCGTCGTTCATTCGATGCCCCATTGCTTGGGTCCATTGATGGGTCCTACAAAAGTTGTCATGTTTTTAGTGTGTTGGCTTCAGGTGTTTTGTAAATTCACCCCAAGTATTTTATGACCCTAGGATGCTATTTTTAGTTCTTTTAAAGTATATTAAGTTTGTTTTAGGTACTAGACCTACAAAATTCCCCTTATTTCAAATATTCAAACTCTCTTTCTCTAAAGAAAAACTCTCCCAAGTCGCCATTAGAGCTAAGACTCCAGGAAGACCTAGGAGGGCTGTTTGGGAACGTTTCATCACAAAAAATCAATGGTTTTCCTATTCTTTGAGGTATGATAGTCATTCTTGATTTCTCTTCCATTCAAGGAGTCATTTCTAAAAGATTTCAAAAAGGTTTTTCAAACTCTATATTCTCCTAGTTTTGATTCTAAGCATGGGTATTCATGTAAAAGTTTATTAATGATTCAAATATGTTGTTTCTAGTATTAATTGAATATTTCAATGTCAAAACCCTAATGAACTCACACTTATGCATATTTTAATCTTTTATCTTAAGAAATAGGTTAAATGAATATGTTTTTGTAGGGTATGAATTTTGGTTTTCTTATGTTGTTATTATAGTTTAGCTACTTCACAAGGGCCATATTTTGATAAAATATTAGAGAATTTTCTATAGTTCGCGAAATCATATTTAAATGGTGAGTTGGTTCTGTTGTATAACTCTTATTATGAAATGCTCTTGAGTTGTATGGTCCACCTTCTTGGTGGCGGCATTTACTTGTTGTATTTGGTTATATTTTTTTTATGTATTTTGAGTATGGATTTTAAGGCATAATGTGTGAAATGAAGTGATAATGATGAGGTTCATGTTAATATGCATTATGAATCTTGAATTGTATGTCTTACTTATATTATGCCTTAATGAAGTATGTGTACATATTGAGCATGCTAGTGTGTAATAATGAACGAAGGTGTAAGCATATCGAGAATTCAATGTTAGTGAATGTGATGATTATGTGAAAGGTGTACTCACATGTAAACACACTCACACATTAAATGAATGAATAAATTAAGTTAAAGAATGTGAATGAAAAAGGAAGTTTTTGGGTGAACACTCATTGTGAGTTGAGATGAAGTGTTTAGCAGCAACAGCACTACCTCCCAAGAGCTTTCTAATATAGGTTATAGGATGGATACCCATTGTGATTTGAGATAGAGTGTAAAAAATTTATCCTTGACCTTTAGTAATGAATGTTCAGGACTCTATGTGGGAGTTATCCTTAGCACCGGGAGGATTTTAAAATGGGGTGGGTGCACATTGTGAGTAGAGATGTTGTACCCAATGAAGCTATTGAGATGAGTACTCCTCTCGAGTAGAGAGTGAGTTACATAGTAGCAATATCATGATCCCTTAACTATACTCCCGCATCGGTGTAGCTATTGGAAAAGTCATGTAAAAGGGTAGAGAAAGACTCTACCCTATGCAAGTGGGGAACCCTTATCCGATAAGCGCAGGATCGGAATTCTATATCTAGCTGTCATGGTCTGTGTTAGTTAAAGCTATTCCCCGACAAAATAATAATGAACTAAGTCCCATAAAATAAGATACTACTTAGCGTAGTTGGTTGTATGGGACGTTATCTATCCATTGTACTAAGTAGACCTTCCGAATGAAGAGTCTTGGTATGTTATTTCATGTGTTGTAAATAAAGTTAGATTAATTAATTTCTAATGTTAATGCAGCAAGTTAAAGTTACTTTTTATTTAATGAAGTTTTGAATGACTAATTTAGAGTGCTTAATCAAAGGGAATCCTCAAGGATCACTAAGTGGGAGTAGTAGTATGGGATGCTACTCTCAAATTGCACTTATTGTAACTTAAAAGTCTTATTGGAGAAGGGTACATACATGTAGTCCTTAAATTATTAATGTCTTTCAAATTTCTAACCAAGAGTGTGGACTTGTTTCGTGGACGAGGCAAGCCTACGGTTGGTAGTCTTAAGGATCTCTTTGGTGTGTCTTGAAGGGGGTGTCTCGGCGGTCCCTTCTTGTCTTACCTTAAGAAATATTAGAATAACTTGGTTAGGGAAACTTCAAATAAAACCACTTCACATTTATCAGAATGAATTGTTTACTGTAACATGTCATTGTTTCAATTTGTTCCACTCTATGGTTTTTGGAGTTCACTGTAAAGTGACTCCTTGTGCTTAGATTATGGAACTCTTTTATTATGTGTTAAATGATGATTCTTACAGTATTTTAATTCTATATTCTTGAAGGGTTTACTCATTTGACAAGAAATCTTTTTTTACTAAAATGCCCCTTTTTGCATATCTTTGCAGATACCATACTTCATACATACTTTTCTATACTTAATAAGTATAGGTAAGAGGCAAGGAAGAAGTTTAGAAGGCAAAGCTTGGGCATTTTTCCTGTCAATACTAAGTATGTCCTCTTATATTTGCGGACATAGTTCTATTTCTTAGTTTTTTTCTTTAAGACTTACTATGTATTTTCATTTAATGTAAAGGGTCGTGTCCATAAGATATTTGTGTCGTGTCTTAAGTTGGCTTCTGAAGATTATATCAATCCTTCCCTTTTATGAAAGATGTTTTCTTTATTAATTTATTCTTCAAAAGTCTTAATTTTGCAGTACTTTGATGTCTTATGTAATGTATGATAGCTAACTCTTGCACAAGACCTCTGAAAGGTCAAGTGCTAAATTGTTCCGACCTATGGGTGCTCCCTTATTCTAGGGTGTACATTTGAGTCGTTACAAACTTGATATCAGAGCATAAGTCTATGGAAAATAGTTTTGGGGCTATTTCTCAAAAGCCATGTCTAGTAGAGTCTTGTTCATTCGTGTTAGTCGCGATACATCCATGGATTAGAGGCTATAAGATGATAGAATTTTCACTTTCTTCATTGTTCTAACGTTGTGACTTAGATTTGAGTTCTTTTAGATGACTTTTCTCAACCTCTTCTCTTTATGTTCATAGGACATGTATACGAGGAAAGTACCACTAGGAGGAAGAAGGAAGGTGTAGCTAATGAGAAGATCCCTCCCCATGTTGACCATGTTTCTATAGGTGGCCTAGAGAATATGACTGAGATGGTTCCCCCTCAAGGACCCCAAGGACCTCAAATTTCCCCTATGCCTCAAGCTGTCCAAGCTCTCTTTGTTGAAGGGGATATGACTAATGCGGAGTTAAGGGCTCCTAATGAATTTAACCCAACTCATGATGGCTCAAGCTCAAGTCATCACTGATCATTTTGTTGCCCAATTTAACCAAGGGGATAGACCTCAACCTAAAGCGAGTACTCCCCCTTCTAGAATTCGGGATATCATGAGGATGAACCCTCTTACTTTTCATGGAACTAAGGTTGATGAAGATCCACAAAGCTTCACAGATGAGATAGTCAAGGTGGTTGATGCTATGGGTGTGACCTTTAAAGAGAGAGCGGAGCTAGCTTTTTACAAACTCAAAGATGTGGCTCAAGTGTTGTTTGAGCAATGGAGGGATTAGAGACCTTTAAGTGATGGTCCGGTAGATTGCGAAGTTTTCAAAGAGACTTTTATTTATAGGTTCTTTCCTTTAGAGTGGTGGGAGAAGAAGATGGTTGAATTCATGAATCTTCTTCAAAGGTTAATGAGTGGGAAAGAGTACTCTATTAAATTCGTCCAACTCTCTAAATATGTGTCACATCACGGAGGCACCCTCTAGACATAACTGGCGTCGTCATCCTCTTTGTGGATTAAGACTAGCCTCTTAGGTTACATCAATATACTCGTAGTTCAGAATGCAGAAATTTTAAAAAATTTTGCATTACTTCTATAGTGCGCTTTATATAGACCTATACATACACATAGTACTCATATCGAGTATATATAGACCCTTCTATAGAAAGATTACACATGGTCTTCTATTTTATGGTAAATTGATATATAAAATATAGCATAGTATCATATGGATGTATCATCTCATAACCATCTAACAAAAGTATAACAATTTAGCCCTTGCCCATACATCAATGTAATATAGCCACATATAGTCTGTATAATGTTTAGTACTCAAATAAAAACGAAAGAAAATAGAAGCCTTAAAACTAGAACACCTTTATAAGGTTGATAGTGTCATTGCCCTCAAAAAGTGAGGACCTACCCCACATTGATGAATTAGAATTTCATAACTTCCTTCAAAGTCGTCTAAAAGCCTTTCAACGACCGAAACATAAAATGTTGGCGAAAAGAAAGAAAATGGGGTTACTACACCACTTGTACTAAGTATGAGACCATATGCACACATATCATAAAATCATGCTAAAAAGGTACAGTTGTTTAAAACATGCTAATTTACATTTACAAAGCCTTATGCACATTCAATAAGACCATACCAATCAACAAGACATTCAATAAGTCAAAAGCATGTACATCACAAAACCAACAATACTAAGTCTAGTCAACATGCATATCACATAATTGAACACATAGTCAAGGCAACTCTATTATTAAGTTATAATAGCCAGAAGCAACTCTTCATTAAGTTATAATAGCCAGAAGCAGGAATACGAGTTCATTACAACATAACAAAAATAAGACAATTATCCATGAACCCTCAAAAAGTAAACAAGTGCAAGGACCAAGTAAAGTCCCATAACCTTACTCAACAAAGTAAACTTAACAAGACTCATAATCAATGTCCAACTTCACATAGCATATCAATAAGAGTACATATCATCATACTTTTGAAATAGAGACCAACAAATGTTCATAAGTAAAACAAATCATTATTTAGTAAAATCAATGTGCAAGATCATCATATACATAACATGTACAATTTTATGAATATTCATATATAAGAACAACCTTCTAAAGATCCATTTAATTCAAACTAGTGCAAGGGATAAGTAGAGTCTCATACCTCTACCAAAGATAAGACAAACCTCTTAAGTTAATCTAGTTTGTTTGTATTTCATTGCATCCTTTTATTTCAGGGAACACTTGCCTTAACCGACATATACCACAAGATCTAAGTGCGGAATGTGGTTTTGTAAAATATTACACTGATGGAAGGTGGTCTACCTGCCAAAGTAAAACCAATCATAAACGTAGTTTTCTAGGTTGATCCACTAGCTAGTCTTCCTAAGGGGGAAATATAGTTAATCAACTAAGAGATAGGTGAACCCTCTAAATTTTACTTAGTAATTGGAGCCTAATCTCATGGGAAACCATAGGATGAGTATCCTTTATTGGGGAGTGAACACTTCTTGTGGAACTATAGGGTTAATCATCCTCCATGGAATGTCAACACCTCCCATTGTCAAGTTCACTCGGTGATAAGCTAAGTCCCTTTTTTAAATGTATTTAATGTATTTATTAATCATCATTTCTTAATGTAGGTCATCGGTTCTATACCTTGTACAATCATCATGATAGCTCAATAACAATTGCATGAATAAAGTACATTCATTAAAATTCATAGAAGTGAGGTAAGCACATATACATAATCACATCATGATAATGCACATTGATAAGTTATAACCATTCTTATAACATTTATACCTTATACAACACCTCACAAACCAAAGTAAAAACATTTCAATTCAATATCATACCAACCCTAGCAGTCCTAATTCAAAGGTATACTGCAATGCAACTTAATCACTTAATAACATTTAACCAAAATTAAAGTAATCTGTTGAGATCAAAAGACATACCAAGCATCATTCATAATCGACCATCAACAATTAATTCAACCCAATAAGGGTGTTATATAATTACACATCAATAACCAACATGAGAACAAAGCCAATTGAATCACTGCATTACCATCGATCGCTAGTTCATACCTTAAGATAAGAGACTTAGGTCAAAATCATAATCTAGATCAATTACTCAAGAAATAGAATGATAGTACTATAATTCATAATTATCTATTCATAATTTATGCAATAACATCTTGTAGTAGTAATTCGACCAATAACCATTCAATTGAACCAACATTACACCATTCATATCAAGATCACAACCTAGGGTTAAGCGGAATAGGTCATGTTATAAAACATATACCAATCCATCAATAAGTAGTGTAATATAGTAATAATTTATCGTAATATACTCAATGAAATTTATATAAACCATAAAAATCGATTCAAAAGATCAATTTCAAGATTGGAAAAGACCCACTTGAATTTCATACTTTTGAAATCAATTTGATGGAACTCTTTGGGGAAAGAAGTCTCAAAGGTGAAAGGAATACTAAAAGTTATTGTTTGATGATGATTGATAGATAACCTTGGTGATTGAAGACCTAGAACCCACCTATGCCTTGTCATGTGTGGTATTCTTCAACTTTTGAGAGAAAAAGAAGAGAGTTTGGGTTTCTGAATATGAGGACAAATTAATCTAATTAGTTTGGGGTCTTTACATAGGTTGTTCACTAACTTAATTAGAAAACCATTAACACATAATTAATTAAATAACCATTTAATTAATGAAATTCACCAATCATAAACTTTTAGTGAAACAGTTTACTCACAGACGACTCCCCTATCATCGCCACATTTGTCAAACGACGGCCAAGGGACTAACCGTCCTGTTGGTACGTTGTTGAGTTCAGACAATTGTCAAAACAGGATTTGGCTAAATATTCTGAGTGTGCATCAAGGGAGTAAATTGATGCCCTGTCCATTGGAAAATGGTCTATTGATTGCACTCATTTGTGCACACTACCTTTTGGCTGCTTCTTGCCAAATCACAAGGGTCCTCCTCAAGGGCCCTCGGTTGGTCCTTGGGGGGTCGTACCCGGACGTTTTGACTATGAACTAAATCTAACAGATGTTAGACACCCTTCAACCAATTTTCCTCATTTTCCAACCACTAAAACTTATTCAAATAGGCTAAGGCACACTAGCACCTAATTGAACTAGTTTGCGGACGTCATAAACATTCCTTGACGTTTTGATTTGTAAACTTCCTAAATGACTTATATAAATTAAAATAGACATTAAAACGGTGTCTAAACCTTTTTATACATATGTTAGGATCTAGAGCACGTCTTAGACTTTTCAAAGTGTACCCCTCTTAGGAACATTAGTCCTCGAATGACACTAAAATCTTTTGAAAGGAAGGAATAGACTCAAGAATAGAAGCCCAACCAATCACAAATACATGAAAACATTATTTATAACATCAATCATGAAATTTACACCAAAAATCATAGCAACTTCGAATTTATTCATTATTTTTATTATAAGAAAAATAAACCTTCATTAGGAAAGAGATAAGCATAACGCGACTTCATGCCGGCCTCGGCCTCCATGTTGCCCCCTCAACTAGGTGGTTTCTCCATAACACTTTTATGGAAGCCACCTCTTTGTTACTCAACCTCTTCACTTGTCAATCAAGGATTTCTACTAGGACCTCCTCATAAGAGAGGTTATCATTCACACCAAGACTCTCAATAGGAAGAATATACTTTAGATCACTGATACACTTCTTAAGCATAGAAACATGGAACACCGAATAAACCGAAGCCAATTCACTAGGCAACTTTAAGTCATATGCCACCTTGCCAATCATTTGCAAGATTTCATAGGGACCCAAATAACGAGGACTCAACTACCCTTTCTTGCCAAATATAACAACCCCTTTCATAGGCAAAAATTTTTAATACACCTTATCACTTTGTTCAAACTCAAAATTCCTTCTCCTATGATCCTCCTAAGATTTTGCGGGCTATAGGCCATTTCAAGCGATTTCTTATGATACTAACCTTCTCCAAAGTCTTATAAACAAAATCGGGACGCAAAATAAAAGACTCGCCCACTTCAAACCATCAAATTGGAGATCTACATCTCCTACCATACAAGGCTTTATAAGGAGCCATAGATATAGATTAATGGTACCTAATATTGTAAAAAAACTACACCAAAGCCAAATGTTTATCCCAATTTCCCTTGAAATCCATTATGCAGGCTCTAAGCATATGCTAAAGGGTTTGAATAGTACGCTCCGCTCGACCCTCCATTTAGAGATGAAAAGTGTTGCCTAACTTTACCTTTCTACCCAACCTTTCTTGGAATGACCTCCAAAACCAAGATTTGAATTGTACACCCTTATCCAATATAATGGATAACCGAATACCATGGTGACACACAATCTCATCTATCAAGATCCTTGCATAATCCTCCGCCACGTAAGTAGACTTGACATGAATAATATGAGTAGATTTTGTCAACCTATCCACAACCACCCATAAAGAGTCATGATGTTTTTGTGTCAAAGGGAAACCTAGCAGAAAATCAATTTTGTTGTCTCCCCACTTCAGAGTAGGAACTTGGATTTCTTGAAGTAAACCACCCGGCTTTTGGTGTTCGGCTTTCACATGTTGGCAATTTCGATATTTTGCTACAAATTTCGCGATGTCCTTCTTCAACCTTCCCACCAAAACACTTCCCTAAGGTCATGGTACATATTTGTCGAAGCCGTATGAATGGAGTAATGGGACCCATGAGCTTCCTTGAGAATATGGTTCCTCAAACCATCTACATGGGGAACACACAACCTTCCTTGAGACCTCTAGACACCATCCTCCCCTAAGGAGAATGACTCATTAAGCTTGCAAAGAACCGATTTATTTAATTTCATCAATTGTTGATCAAGGTGTATTTTTGACATCACCTCAACCACCAATGATGACTCGGAGTTATGATAGACCATATAACACCTATTTGTATAATCTTCCAACATAACACCCAAGCTAGCAAACCTATGAACATCTTTCACTAGCTCTTTCTTTGCTTCCTCTACATGAGACACACTACCCATGGTCATAGGACTTAGAGCATCCGCAACCATATTGGCCCTGTCGGGGCAATAGAGAACACTCATGTCATGATTTTCAATATTTCCAACCACCTTCTTTGTCGGATATTCAACTCTTTTTGACTAAACACAGATTGGAGACTCTTATGGTTGATATACACATAAATATAAATACCATACAAGTAATGTCTCCATATTTCCAAGGAAAATACCACGGTCGCTAACTCAAGATCATGAGTTGGATAGTTCCTCTCATGCACCTTAAGTTTTCTAGATGAATAGGCTATTACCTTCCTATGTTTCATAAGAACAAACCCTAAAACCACTCGAGATGCATCACAATACTCAATGAAACCCTTTGTACCCTCTGGTAAAGTCAAAACCAAAGAGAACGTAAGCCTATCTTTCAAGATTTGGAAGCTTCTTTCACATGCCTTTAACCACTCAAATTTATTACTCTTTTGGGTCAAAGTAGTCAAGGGAAATGCAATGGATGTAAAACCATTCACAAACTTGCGATAATAACCCGCTAGACCCAACCAAGAAACACCACCAACCTCAGCCAAATCACATTTCTATACTTGGCAAATAATTATTGTTTCTTAAGATCTTGTAACACCACCCTCAAATGGTCCATATCTTCACCCACGCTTTTAAAATATACCATGATGTCATCATTGAAGACAATGACAAATGAATCTAGGTAACTTCGAAAAACCATAAGATCCATAAATTCCAGAGAGCCATTAGTGAGACCAAAGGACATAACTAAGAACTAATACTTACAATATCTAGTACAAAATGTCATTTTTAGTATATCCTCACCACTCACCCTAAGTTGGTGATACCCCGATCTCAAGTCAATATTAGAAAAGTAGCTTGCCACTTGGAGTTGATCAAACAAGTCGTCAATCCGAAGGGGAGGATACCTGTTTTTAATAGTGACTTTTATTGAGTTTGTGATAATAAATTCACACTATAAGTTACTCGTCCTTCTTCTTCACAAACAAAATGGAGCACCCCATGGAGAAATACTAGGTCTAATGAAGCCTTTATCTAGTAAATCTTTGAGTTGAGCCTTCAACTCTTTAAATTTACCCCGAGCCATGTAATAAGGAGAAACTAAAATATGATTTCTATCCAGTAACAAGGCGATACCAAAATTAATTTCCTGTTAGGGAGGAATAACGAGAAGATCATTAGGAAAGACCTCTAGAAATTCCCTTATTACGGGGAATGACTCAACGAGAGAAATTTCAGAGTCTAAATCTTGGATCTTAGTATATGGTATAAAAGCCCGTTAGAGATCATCCTACAAGATTTCAAACAAGAAATGAAACGACCTCTAGGAATAGAATTTCTCCCGTTCCTCTCTAAAACGGGCTCATTTGGAAAATTAAACTTCACCACGCTTGTTCTACAATCTATGGAAGCAAAGCAAGCATAAAACCAATCCATACCCAATATGATATCAAAATCAAACATATCAAGTTATACTAGTTCAACATGAGTGACTCTATTGGGTAAAATTATAGGATAATTTCTATATACTCTTTTTGTAACAATCGGCTCACTCCGAGGTAGACACCATAAAAGGTTAATTCAAGGTATCGGGAAAAATGTCAATCTATTTGGATACTAGGGGATAATAAATGACAAGGTAGCACTGGGATCAAGTAAAGCATATACATCAATAGACATTCAACATACCGATCACCATGTCAGGGGAAGTATCTTTCTCACCAGTAGAAAGGAGAGCATAAAAGTGATTCTTCTTCTTGAGCTTGACCTCTACCCTTGTATTACCCCTTTAAATTTGGTAAATCTCTAACTTTGTGCCAACTATTACTAGAACTAAAACAGTTGCCAGTTAAAAATAAGAATTCATCACGATGACCTTTTCCACAATTTGCTCAAATAAGCTTCTTGTATAGTGAACTAGTATCTCTTCCCTTTTAAGGATTAGATTTTTAGCCACCCTATTATCATTAGCCTTGGGAAATTTTGTAGGAACTTGATTATAAGACCTCTTCATTAACCTAGGCTTGTCTTTGATATCAAGCCTACCCTTTGAAGAACCACAATCAAAAGACCATGTCCTCTTGGCATCTCTACTCTTCCTTTTAGACCTTGCCTCCTCTACTTGTTTAGAATGAACCATGACACTAGATGTAACGACCTGTTTAGTCGTTTTGAGCAGCAGATTTTAATTCTAGAAAAACTGGCCAAGACCACGGGCACTGCGACGAACCGTCACAGGCACGACGGCCCGTCGAGGGTGCATAGTTTCAGCATACTTAGAATTCTGAAATTGGGTACTGAAAATCGACTCTCTGGAAATTGTGACGGACCTGCAGTACGGGTCGTCAGAGCCACGACGGACCGTCGTGATCTCCCGTTGCAAAACACTTCAACTTTTGAGAATTTGGTACAAGGAACGAGTTTCTGACCGTCATGACGGAAGTGCAGGACGGACCGTCACAGGAAAGAGGGTTGGAATAAAACAAAACAGAAGGAAACATAAAAGTAGGGGGTCAGTACAACCACACGTACTGAGTAGATATCATCGGCTAACTCAAAATAGAAGATCATATATATCAAGTAATATTATAAATCAACTATAAGCTCAACATGTAACAACAACAAGTATTATGATCGTCAACAATTACCATCAAGTTCATCCATGAGGGCTCAAGCCTCAATACCATACTCATTTGGGAATTAAGTTCATTATGTTAAGTATATTATCATCTTTCAAGATTCATTATCTTTCTTCCTCTTGTGTCGGTATGTGACACTCCGATCCCCTACTACTATGTGTCGGTACGTGACACTCCGATCCCCTACATGTGTCAGAACGTGACACTCCGATCCCCTATATGTGTCGGAACGTGACACTCCGATCCCCTACATCTACATGTCGGTTCGTGACACCCGTCCCACTAATACTATGTGTTGGAATGTGACACTCCGATCCACTAATACTATGTGTCGGAACGTGACACTCCGATCCACTAATCTCATTATATCCGTTCATCAAGCCTTCTCTATACCAAGGCATCATCAATACCAATCACTTTAATTCATCAAGCCTTCTTTTATACCAAGGCATTATCATTAATAATAAAATAGGACAATCACTCGTTCCTTGTTTTATTCCAACCCTCTTTCCTTTACCCTAATTATCATATAATTAAGAATAAAAGAGGACAATAAAACCCCCTAATTAACTTAAGGTTACCCCTTTTTACCCCTAAGTAATTAGACTTATTAATGTTAACCCTCAATCTTTACAATTAAGGAAGGAATAGTCCAAAACGACCTTTAAAACGTGTGGAGAAATCCTAAACTGCCTGGGATTGCGCAACCTGTGACGGGCCGTCGTGACTGTGACGGTCCGTCACACAGGTCGTCGTGGCCTCCCAAAATCCCATTTTTCACTAAGTGCATTGTGACGGTCCGTCACACCTGTGACGGTCCGTCCTGCACTTCCGTCATGACGGTCAGAAACTCGTTCCTTGTACCAAATTCTCAAAAGTTGAAGTGTTTTGCAACGGGAGATCACGACGGTCCGTCGTGGCTGTGACGACCCGTACTGCAGGTCCGTCACAATTTCCAGAGAGTCGATTTTCAGTACCCAATTTCAGAATTCTAAGTATGCTGAAATGATGCACCCTCGACGGGCCGTCGTGCCTGTGACGGTCCATCGCAGTGCCCGTGGTCTTGGCCAGTTTTTCCAGAATTAAAATCTGCTGCTCAAAACGACTAAACAGGTCGTTACAATAGATACCAATTTACCCATCGTTCGTCCCCGAACGATCAAAAGAAGAAAAGCAATGGCGAAAAGGAGTACCTGAATCTGTAAACAGATGTGGGTATTTTTCTTGCATATCTGCCTCCTTCTCCCAAGTAGCCTCTTCAACCGGTCGATTCTTCCATTGAACTTTGATGGAGGCAATCTCTCTCGACCTCAATTTGCGAACTTCTCTATCTAATATAGCAACTGGTTCCTCCTCATAAGTCAAATTTTCATCAAGCAAAACTGAATCCCAACGGATAATGTAGTTTCCATCTCCATGGTATCTTTTCAACATGGACACATGAAATACCGGATGCACTCCGGACAGCCCTGGGGGCAAGGCTAATTCATAAGCCACCTCCCCTATTTGCTTAAGCACTTCAAATGGTCCAATATACCTTGGACTTAGCTTACCCCTTTTTCCAAACCGCATTACCCCTTTCATGGGTGAAACCTTCAACAAGACTTGTTCACCTTCCATGAACTCCAAGTCTCTAACCTTCCGATCTGCATACTCCTTTTGTCTACTTTGCGCCGCTAGAAGCTTTCCTTGAATAGCTTTCACCTTCTCCATAGAATCTCTCAACAGATCAGTACCCCAAGGTCTAACCTCAAATGCATCAAACCAACCAATGGGAGATCTACACCTCCTCCCATACAATGCTTCAAATGGAGCCATATCAATACTGGAGTGATAGCTATTATTGTATGAAAACTCTGCCAAAGGTAAGAAGCTATCCCAATGGCCACCAAACTCTATCACACACGCACGAAGCATATCCTCCAACACTTGAATCGTTCGCTCAGACTGACCATCGGTCTGAGGATGAAATGCAGTACTAAGGTCCAATCTAGTACCTAACTCAGCATGCAATGTTCTCCAAAACTTAGAAGTAAACTGCGTACCTCTATCTGATATGATGGAGAGTGGAACCCCATGTAACCGAACGATTTCTGAGATGTAGATTTTGGCCAATTTTTCTGCATTGTAGGTCACTTTGACCGGAATGAAGTGAGCAGATTTGGTTAATCTGTCCACAATCACCCAAATGGAGTCATACTTACCCAATGTCTTAGGAAGTCCAACCACGAAGTCCATCGCGATTCTCTCCCACTTCCATTCAGGAATGGGCATTCTCTGAAGTGTTCCTCCGGGCCTCTGGTGTTCATACTTTACTTGTTGACAATTTGGACATTTGGCAACAAACTCAACAATATCTCGCTTCATTCTACTCCACCAGAAGTGTTGCTTTAGGTCACGATACATCTTGGTTGCACCAGGATGTATAGAATATCCGGAACTATGAGCTTCTGTCAGAATAGTGTTGATCAAATCATC
>CM064972.1:37948140-38035698 GCA_032847665.1 Solanum chilense | reverse complement strand
TGCCGTTGTTCTCCCTCGAGCCACAGCCCCAGTGGCTGGCTCAGTCGTTTCTTGTCTTTCCGTTGTTGCTGCTGGTGCGGTCGTTGCTCTAGTTCTAACCATATTTGAAATAGAGTGAAGAAGTTCAGATACCAATTTGTATCACCTAGATACCAATTGGACTCAAGTAGTAGCACGAAAGAAAGAATGAAAGAATGGAATTTTCCTAAAGTCTTATAGCCTCTCAAAGAAAAGTAAAGGCGTCCCCCTACCGTTCCTTAAGACTCTACTAGACTCGTTCTTGTGTGATGAGACCAACGAACCTAATGCTCTGATACCAAGTTTGTCACGACCCAAAACCGGGCCGCGACTGGCACCCACATTTACCCTCCTATGTGAGCGAACCAACCAATCTAACCTTTAACATTTTAATACAATATCAACAAAAGAAATGCGGAAGACTTAAACTCATAAATAAAACAATTCAAAACTATTATTAATATCCCCAAAATCTGGAAGTCATGATCACAAGAACATCTATCTCTACTCACTAAACTAGAAATGTCTAAGAACAAAAATAACTAAAAAGCCAGTCTTCGTCACACCGGATCTTCAGGGTGAGCTAAATGCTTCTAGCTTGGACTGGGTCTTCTTCTTCAAGTCTTGATGCCTTGAACTTCCGGCATGGACTAGCTTTTTAGTTATTTTTGTTCTTAGACATTCCTAGTTTAGTGAGTAGAGATAGATGTTCTTGTGATGATGACTTCCAGATTTTGGGGATATTAATAATAGTTTTGAATTGTTTTATTTATGAGTTTAAGTCTTCCGCATTTCTTTTGTTGATATTGTATTAAAATGTTAAAGGTTAGATTGGTTGGTTCGCTCACATAGGAGGGTAAATGTGGGTGCCAGTCGCGGCCCGGTTTTGGGTCGTGACACTAGAAATGTTAATATTTTAATGTAGTATAGCCGAATGACATTCTTGTTGCATGTCATCTGACACTCCCATCACAAAGCGGTTCATTTCATCTCTAGGATCGGAAACAAAAGAAGGAGCATACTTTGACATTTTAGTGAATTTCAAGGAGTATTCAAGTAGACTCATACCTCCTTTACGAGGGTTGATAAACTTCACCAATTTGGCTTTGCGCTTCTCCCTAGGAAAGAATCTATCAACAACAGCTTTCTTGAAAACCTTCCATGTCACCGGTCCACCCCTTAAAGGTTGATTGTCTCTCTATAGGACGTACCAAGTTTGGGCCACATCCTTGAGTTGACAAGTGTCTAACTCATCCTTCTCACTAGTAGTCAGCCTCATAGCATAGAGGATCTTGTAGATTTCATCAATGAACTCTTGGGGGGTCTTCCACAACCTTGGACCCATAGAAAGTAGGGGGATTCATCCTAGTGAAGTCCCTCAAATAGGAGGC
Organism: Solanum chilense; assembly: GCA_032847665.1. Lineage (NCBI taxonomy): Eukaryota > Viridiplantae > Streptophyta > Magnoliopsida > Solanales > Solanaceae > Solanum > Solanum chilense. Next base: position 38,034,289 of record CM064972.1, on the reverse strand, counting down.
CATTTTACCAATATGTTTGTTTGCTCGGGGTACAACTCTCTATTAGATTGGTCCGTCATGGCTTGATAGTAAGTAGTGATGGCTTGGGCTTGAGATGTAACATCTTGGGCAATGTGGAGAAGGGCAGCCCTTATGTCACCATCCGTCAAAGAAGGAGCATTGACCGGGGCTTGGTTATCATTAGCATCTTCTTTGAGAGGAGGGACTTCGTGTCGCGTTCCTTAGAGTATTCATTACCTATAATCAAAATAAAAGTATTAGATGCTAAAAGCATATATAGTAATACTCTTGAGACACGATATTGAACTTCAAAGAAAGTGAGAGTTTCCTAAGCATCACAAAGGTTCTTATCCATAAGTGTGGCGCGCTTCACAATTATGAGTAAGAATCTACATATACGTGGTTGAAAGAGACATCGACTCAAAGATATTTAACCTCATGTTTTGATACCTAGTTTGTAACATCAGGGAAGCACTCACTAGACGTAACCGGCGTCATTTTTATCTTTGAAGACTAAGACTAGCCTCTTAGTTTATATCATTACATTCATAGGAAAAAAATATAGAAATTTTAAACACTTTTCCATTACTTCTGCATTGAGGTTTACATAGACCTCAACATACAATATAATATTCTCATCAAGTATACATAGACCCTTTGTATAGGAAGATTACATAGTCTTCTACACTTATGGCATATAGATATATAAGATATAACAAAATCCCAAATGGATGTCTCATCGCATAACCATCTAAGAAGAGTATAAAAATTTGGGACTAGACCATACATCAATGTAATAGAGCCACATATAGGCCATATAATGTTTATTACTCAAATGGAAAGGAAATAACTTCAACAACCCTAAAAATTGATATACTAAGTGATACTTAATGTGTCAAGAATGTCTATGATTAGACCAGGGTTCACACGGATTTATGCGCGTAGAACCACACTTCGGAACCCTTGCTACGTCCAAGCCAACAAACTTATAGAGTTATTTGATCTAGGAAAGGTTGGGTCCAGCAATGTAGGGCTCTCGAATACGAAGATTTACTCGAAGGAGTCTTTACCGGACTTAAAAGAGGAAATCTTAGGTTTGGAGAGTCTTGGGGTAAAATGGTCATTTTATAGGATAAGGGTCATATCTTCATTATACTAAATATATAATTAATTATTTAATTAATAAGGTGGAGGGTCAATTTTTTAGAGAGAGCCGAAATTGAGCTCTTGAAGTGAAGTCTTGCTTCACCCGGGTTCGAACCTAGGTGGAAGCGATGAATTAATGTGATTTTTATTTAAGTTATTGAATTAATATAATTAATTATTAATTATTATTCCTAAGATGATTTAAAATAAAATATGAATCAGATTTTTAATAATTAAGTAAACCTTATTTGACTAAGTCCTAAACTAGACTCCTAAGCCTAATATAACTCCTACTCTCTCTCACGTTTATCTCTCCATTCACACGCTCAATATCTCTACCTCTTTCCCACGAAATTTATCTGACAAAATAAGATACTAAATCAGAAAAATAAACTATGTTCTTCACACTTGAAGAACTCACAAGAAAACAAGCATTAATCGCGCACTAGGATAAATGAGGTTGTCATTCTAGTGAAGTTAATATTGAGGAGGCTTACACGTTGTCTTGAGTGGAGTGTTTGGGAAGAAACTTCAATGTTTTAATCTAAAAATAAGTTATTGGTTTAATTAATCTTGTTCCCTTTCCCAATAGACCATTAAGGCTCATATTAATCTACTCGAAAAGTAGGGTTGTTCCCGTTCTTGTCGAACTCCTTGTCCCTAGTATCCTTTGATCACAATGTGAAATACGTTAGAGATCATGTTGTTTGTATATTTTCTGGTAGTTTATGTATGATGTTTGATTTTGGTGATAATATGTTCTTTATTGTGTGTTTGGAATTGTAAGCATGTTAAGTTATGTCAACCGAAAGTAAGTGAAAATATTTTTATGGTTGAATTTTATGTGCGAATGTTTGTGTAAATCATGAGGTGTAAAAGTGTTGTAATGTTTCTTGATGAAATGGTAATTCTTGGGATAAATATAATCATAAACATATTACACTTAAAGATGCACCAAATGATCCACGAAATGCCTTAAGAATTCATGTATGAATGATGATAAAAAGATATTGAAAATAGTGAACAAACTTCCAGCATTTGGTAGGTTGAGTTCGGCCAAACAAAATGGTGCAAAATGCAATGAAAATGAATGTAAAATAAGTGAGATCACTAAGGATTGAAGCCAAGACATTATTACATGAAAGCGACAAAAAAATCAACAAAAGATTAAGAAAAAAATGGATTTGAAGAGACTAAATTTCCAGCCTACTGGAAATTGTAGTCTTAGCCAACTTTTAAAAAAAAAGAGCTTCGTTTAAAAAAAATTAAATGTGGGGTCATTAAGGATTGAAACCATGACCTCGCTAAATTCGTGAGAAAATTTCAAGGAAAAATTGGTGTGGTGAGTAGGGATTGAACGCACAACCTCTTGAATGGATGAGAGAGTTAGGAGAAAATTAAAGGAGAAAATAAATGTGGAGAGTGTGTACTGAACCCAAAACCTCTTGGATAGGTGAGAAAGTTAAGATATAAAATAAAATAAAATAATGAGCTTGTGGGGGATTGATGGGGATCGAACTAGGGTCCCCCAAATTTGAAAAAGGCGATTATCCGGTTTAAAATAAGATTACGGTTGTCCAAGGGATCAAAATCTGGTTCCCTTGCCCAATTCCGTATTGACACATAAGTCATACGTTAGTAAATATTTAATGAATGTTGCGTCTAAAGATCAAAATCAATATCTTGGCATGTATACAACATGTGTAAATCTTTTAGCACATAATCTTGGGTAAATATGAATCACTTAGCCAAACTATGAATAAAGCCTCATGGCTTGTATGTATAGACCCATAAATCTAGCATAAGTTTAAAAGTTAGTGAACCGATGATGTATGTAATGAAATTATGAAACCCTAGTAGGGTTATGTACGAGTGTAAAATACACTAAATGGCCAAGTGGATTGGCATATGATGAAATGAAGAATGAAATGATGAAACCCTAGAAGGGTTAAGTAAGAGTGTGAAACACATCACATGGCCAAGTGCATTGGCATATGATGAAATAAAAATTAACATAAAAAGGGGTGATTCACTATGAAGAGCAAATGTGCTAATGATAATAAATGTGGTGACAACATGATATGAGGCTAATGTAAAAGATGAGATCAATCTCAAATGAGCCTAAGTAAATGTTACCAATACGTACTCACTTATGAGAGTGTAAAGTTAATGAAGAGACAAGTCTCTATGAACACTCTAATAAAAGTATTGAGATAAACACACTCAATACAAATTATGAGATGAGTAATAATCTATTGAGCTACGGTGTCCTCATACTAGAAGCCAGCTTCCATGACGTATGAGATGAATGTAATGGAACTTTATACTGAGCACCGATAGACTAGGTATGAGCGGTGATGCCTTTTTTTCAGGAAGGGCGGTGGTTCACTTAACTCTCATGAGATGAGATTGTTTGGCATGCCAGGTATGGGTCTCCTTATATCTCCTAGTCTTTTAACCTATATTGCCAATATACGGATCTGCGGGGTTTAATTCCGATGTATGGTAGCATGTTTTGGGTCACTTTGGTCGGTGATTCTACATCTTTTAGGTGCGGGGTTTCATGACACTAGATTTCATGATGCTCACATGATCTATGTGGGTTAAAGTTAAAGTTCCCAACGAATGAAAGATGCCAGCCTCAAATGAAGCAAATAATTAAATGAATGATACCGAAGGTGTTAGGATAGGATAATCAAACGGTGAGTTAGATTCAAGTAATGAAATTAGGTCATTCTTTTTCATTGCACAATGAACCCGATGAAAGTCCTAAACCATATCCTAGGTACAGCTGGTGTTTACAGTGGCCCATGAATGAAATGAAATGGATTACGTATGAATGTACGAAGAAGACTCTGTGTTTGCTTAAGCAGACTCCCTGGTTGAGGTCCCATATGTTGAGCTCTCATTTCTCGAAAGTCTTGATTTAAAGTCAATGATTCCAATGTCTCATGGAATAAGAATGAATGATATGAAAGATGTTATGTTCTATATGTGATATGATATGTGAAATATGTTATGTGTTATTTGCAAAATGATAAGTTTGATGATGCATGACACACTCATAGCCTGACTTTCCAATTCTAAATTTGGAAGGTCCATTGACTTTCCTAATCCAAATTTTGCAAGTCCACTAACTTTACTTTTAATAAATCATGTTGTTAGGAAAGAGCTATTCTTTTTAATGCATGTCCTTGGTGTGTGCTTACATATACCCATACTTAGTACAAGTGTGTACTATTTCCATACAAATATCTACTTTTAGGTGCAGGCGCAGGTGGATGTTGGATCTTATAGTACGACATTGCAGCTATCCGGACATGGAGCTTTCATCTGGACTTGGTAGTCCCTCATGCTTTCGAGGTTGTCTACTGTTATTATCTAGCTTAGATGTAGACTTTAGCTAGTGGAACATGTTCCACTAGTGTTTCTTTCCAATTCTATTTCAGACTTTGTATTGGTGCTGTTTTGGCAAAAATACTTTTAAAGCAATTATGAATTGTTTCTTTCATTTGATTATCTTAATATTACATGGTTCATCTGTGAACGCTTATGATGTTAAGTTCAAAATGTTTATCATGAAATAACAAAATAAAAAGTTTCAAATTTTCCGCTAAAATTAACCTAGATGAAGTAAGAATGACGTATGTAGGCTTGTCGCGACCTTTGAGAGGTCAACGACGCTGGTTTCATTTGGGATCTAGATTCCAGTAGTGACAAAGTTTGTATCAGAGAGCTAGGTTAAATTCTGAGGATAATAAGTTCACATCAACCACATCAAGTAGTTTGTAAGTCATGGTAGTGAAGTGTACCACTATCCTGAATTATAGACTGCATGGTGCGTTGGAAAATTTCCCTTCTTCTTATCTTATCGTGCCTTCTCTAATGTTTTTTTCTTGGTATTAAGAGCGTATCTAACATCACTTATTGAGATTTAGAAAAATGAATACGGGGAGAAGCCAAGGCAGAGCAACGAGGTGTTCCGAAGGAGAACCCACCTTCCAGCACCATGGCTAGTATGTTAAGGGACTTCACGAGGATGAATCCTCCCGTTTACACTGGATCTAAGATTGCTGAGAATCTTGAGGAGGAGTGTAGGGCAGCTATGTTGCATGCCAGCATGAGTATTTCAAAGGTTATGGTCCATGTCATACAAGTGGAGGAAAACAAGAATAAGAAGCATACTAGTGCCGGGAACAGGTCAAGACAAGCTGAGAAGAATTTTTCAAGGAAGAGTAGTTTGAATCAAGGATAAGCCCAGGTTTAACAAGGGAATCTCCCACTAGGGGGAATCATGTTCGTCCAAGGATCGCTATGAAAGGGATTCCAAGCCCAAAGTTAAGAATAGGAAGTGTGTCAAACTTCATGGAGGATAGTATATGACGGGCTATAATGCTTATTAGATTTGTAGCAAAAGGGGGTCGCATGGTGAAGGATTGTTCGACTTGGAGAATTCAAGAACAAGGGAAGAAGAGAGTTCAACGTAATGGTCTAAGTGAAGAGACTCCAAGGAGGCAACGATTCTTTGCACTCAATTCTAGGGGTGCAAGGGAAGGCACATTAGGTGAAGTCTCAGGTGAGTAGCCTTAATTAGTCCTTCAGGTATTTAGTTGTGTATGGTGTTTATGCACTAGTATTAGGTTAATATGTTTGAGTCATCATTTTGGTTGCTGATTTGTATGACTTACATGTTTACTTATATTGTATGCTTTGATGAGACTAGTTTAGGAAAGATTTCCTTAGTATATTAATGTGAAGCTACTAGTAGGTTTCAAGGATGTGTACCATCATGTTAATATGTGAATCAAATATTCACCAATAAGGAGTACTGAATTACCTATGTATTCATACATTCTATAGATGGCTTACTTATTGTTAGTAAAGTGCAGTGTCATTCGTGGACGAATGTTCCTAAGGGGGTGGGATAATGTAACAACACTAAAAATGGATAATCTAAGTGATACTTAATGTGTCAAGAATTCCTATGATTAGACAAGGGTTCACACGGATTGATGCGCATAGAACGAGACTTCGGAACCCTTGATACATCCAAGCCAACAAACATGGGGAGTTTGTTGAGCTAGGAAAGGTTTTGTCCAACCAAGTAGGGCTCTCGAATACAAAGATTTACTCGAAGTATTCTTTACCGGACTTAAAAAGAGGAAATCTTAGGTTTGGACGGTCTAGCGGTAAAATGGTATTTTTTTCAGGCTAAGGGTAATATCCTAATAACCCTATTAATAAGGTGGAGTGGCAATGTTGGGAGAGAAAGCTGAAATCGAGCTCTTGAAGTGAAGTCTTGCTTCACCTGGGTTCGAACCTAGGTGGAAGCGATGAATTAATGTGATTTTTTATGCTATTGAAATAATATAATTAATAAATAATTATTATTCATTATCTGATTTAAAATAAAATAAAAATTAGATTTTTAATAATTTAGTAAACCTTATTTTACTAATTCATAAACTAGACTCCTAAGCCTAATATAATTCCTATTGTCTCTCACGTTTCTCTCTCCATTCACACGCTCAATCTATCTGTCTCTTTCACACGAAATTTCTTTGGAAAAGTAAGCTATAAAATCAGAAAAATTAACCAAGTTCTTCACACTTGAAGAAGTTACAAGAAAACAAGCATTAATCTCACACTAGGCTACAAGAAAACAAGCATTAATCTCACACTAGGCTAAGGGAGGTTGTCATTCGAGTGGAGTTAATATTGAGGAGGCTTAGACGTGTTATTGAGTGGAGTTCTTGGGCAGCAAGTTCAAGGTTTGAACATCAAAATAAGGTAAGGGTTTTCTTACTCTTCGTCCCTTTCCCAAGAGACCCTTAAGGCTCAGATGAATCTACACAAAAACTAGGGTTGTTCCCGTTCTTGTCGAACTCCTTGTCCCTAGTACCCCTTTGATATCAATGTGAAATAGGTTAGAGATCGTGTTGTTGGTATGTTTGCTGGTATTTTAAGTATGAAGTTTTATTTTCGTGATAATGTTTTCTTGATTATGTGTTCAGAATTGTAAGCATGTTAAGTTATGTCAACCTAAGTACGTGAAAATATTTTATGGTTGAATTTTATGTGCGAATGTTTGTGTAAATCATGAGGTGTAAAAGTATTGTAATGTTTCCGGATGAAATGGTTATTCTTTGCTGAATATAATCATATAAAGATTACACTTTAAGATGCACCAAATAATCCATGAAATGACTAATGAATTCATGTATGAATCATGATAAAAAGAAGTTTAAAATAGCGAAAAAAATTCCAGCTTTTATTAGGTTGGGTTCGGCCAAACAAAATTGCTCAATATTTAATGAAAAATCAATGTAAAATATGTGAGATCACTAAGGATTGAACCCAAGACATCATTACATGAAAGCTAAAAAAAATCAACAAAAGATTAAGACAAAAATGGATTGGAAGAGACTAAATTTCCACAACTTTAAAAAAAAAATGAGCTTCTTTTAATATTTTTTTAAAATTTTAGGTCATTGGGGATTGAAACCATAACCTCACTAAATGAAAATTTCATAAAATCTTCGTGAGAAAAATGCAAGGAAAAATAGATGTGGTGAGTGGGGATTGAACCCACAAAAACTTGAATGGATGAGAGAGTTAGGAGAAAATAAAGGAGAAAATAAATGTGCAGAGTGGGGATTGAATCCACAACCCTTTGGATAGGTGATAAAATTAAGAGATAAAATAAAAGAAAAATAATGAGCTTGTGGGGGATTGAACCCACAACCTCCTTGACAGAAACGAAAAACGTGAGGAGAAAAAGAAAGGAAATATTATGGGGTTTATTGGGATTGAACTAGGGTCCCCCAAATCAGAAAAATGTGATTATAAAGTTTAATATACGTAAGTAAATATTTAATTAATGTTGCCTCTAAAGATCGAAATCAATATCTTTGCATGTCTACAAGATGCATAAGTAATGTACCAAATAATCTTGGGTGAATATGAATTAGTTAGACAAACTATGAATTAAGCCTCATGGCTTGTATATATAGATTTGTAAGTCTAGCATACATTAAAAAGTAAGTGAACCTAAGATGTATTTAATGAAATGATAAAACCCTAGAAGGGTTAAGTACGAGTGTAAAATACACTAAATAGCCAAGTGCACTGGCATATAATGAAATGAACAATGAAATGATGAAATGAACAATGAAATGATGAAATGAACAATGAAATGATGAAACCCTAGAAGCGTTAAGTAAGAGTGTGAAACACACCTAATCGCCAAGTGCATTGGCATATGATTAAATGAACATTCATGTAAAAAGGGGTGAGTAACTGTGAAGAGCAAATGTGCTATTGATAATGAATGTGGTGAAAACATGATATGAGGCTAATATAAAAGATTACAACAATCTCATATGTGACTAAGTAAATGATACCACAAGTACTCACCTTTGAGAGTATAAAGTTAATAAAGACACCAGTCTCGATGAACACTCTAATGAAAGTATTGAGATTAACACACTTAATACTAATGATGAGAGGAGAAATCATCTATTAAGATATGATGTCCTCATAATGGAATCCATCTTCCATGATGTGTAATGTAACTTTATACTGAGCACCGATAGACTAGCTATGAGAGGTGATGCCTTCTTTCAGGAAGGGTAGAGGTTCACGTAACTCTCACTAGATGAGATTGTCCGACATGCAAGGTATGGGTCTCCTTATATCTCCTAGTATTTGAACCTATACTGCCAATATAGGGATCTGGCGGGGTTCAATTCTAATGTACGCTACCATGTTTTGGGTCACTTTGTCTGGTGATTCCACCTCTTTTCGGTGTGGGGTTTCATGAAACTAGATTTCATGATTCTCACTTGATCTATATTGGTTAAAGTCAAAGTTCCCAATGAATGAAGTACTCCATCCTCAAATGATACACATAATGAAATGAATGATAACAAAGTTATTAGGGTAGGATAATGAAATGGTGAGTTAAATTCAAGTAATGTCGTTAGGTCATTCTTGGTCATTGCACAACTAACACAATGAAATTCTTAAACTACATCCTAGGTATAGCTGGTGTTTACACTGCCTCATGAATGAAATGAAATTGAGTAGGTATGAATAAACGAAGCAGACTCTGTTTTTGCTAAAGCAGACTCCCTAGTTGAGGTCCTATATGTTGAGCCCTCATTTTTGGAAAGTCTTAATGATAAGTCCATGATTGCAATGTCTCATGGCATATTATTGAATGATATGAAAGATGTTATGTTCTATATGTGATTTGATATGTGAAATATGTTACATGTTGTTTACAAAATGATAAGTTTGATAATGCATGACACACTCATGGCGTGACTTTCCAAATCCAAATTTGGCAAGTCCACTGACTTTACTTTTAATAAATCATGTTGTTTAGAAAGAGCTATTCTTTTTCATGCATGTCCTTGGTGTGTGTTGACATCTACCCATACTTAGTACATGTGTGTACTAATTCCATACAAATATCTACTTTTAGGTGCATGCACAAGTGGATGTTTGATCTTACAGTACGACGTTGCAGCTATCCGGACGTGGAGCTTTCATCTGGACTTGGTAGGCCTTCATGCTTTCGAGGCTTTCTATTTTTATTATCTGGATGTAAATTTTAGCTAGTGGAGCATGTTCCACTAGTGTTTCTTTCAAATCCTATTTCAGATTTTGTATTGGTGCCGTTTTGGAAAAATACTTTTAGTGCAATTATGAATTCTTTCTTTCATATGATTATCTCTATATTGGATTGTTGATTTGTGAACTCCTATAATGTTAAGTTAAATAATTTTAATCATTAAATAAGAAAATAAAAAGTTTCAAATTTTCTGCTAAAATTAACCTAGATGAAGTAAGAATGACGTAGGTAGACTTGTCTCCGACCTCTGAGAGGTCAACGACGCCGGTCTCGTCTAGGGTCTAGATTTCTGTCAACATAGAAGTCTTAAAACTAGAACAACATAATAAACGTGATAGTGGCAATTCCCTCGGAAAGTGAGGACCTACTCAACTTGGATGAATGAGAATTCAAAGTCTTCCTTCGAAGTCATCTTAAATCCCTTAACGACCGACGCATAAAATGTTGGGGAAAAGGGAGAGAATGACGTTAGTAGACCACTTGTACTACCATATGCACACATATAATAAAATCATTTTAAAAAGGGACATTTCGTTAAAACATGCTAATTTACATTAAGAAAGCCTTATGCACATTCAAGAAGATCATACGAATAAAAAAAAAACATATTTACTGTGTCAAAAGCATGTACATCACAGGACCAATAATGCTTAGTCTAGTCAACATACATATCATGTAATTGAACACATAATCAAGGAAACTCTATCATCAATTTATAATAGCCACAAGCATGAATAAAAGTTCTTTAAAATATAACCAAAGCAAGAAAATTACCCATGATCCTTCACTAAGTCAACAAGTGCAATGACCAAGAAAAGACCATAACCTTAATCAAGTAAACTTAAAAAGACTCATAATCAATGTCTAACTTCACATAGCATATCATTTAGAGTACATATCACCATACTTTAGGAATAAAGACCAACACACGTTCATAAGTGAAAGCAATCATCATGTAGTATCATAGCATGTACAAGTTTAAGCGTATTCATATATAATAAAAACCTTTAAATCTCCCTTCAAGGAAAACTAGTGCAAGAAATAGATAGAATTCCATACCCTACCTAAGCTATGTAAAGCCTCTAAAGTCAGCCAAATTGGTTTGTACTTTATTTCTTCATTTTAGTTCAGGGAAAGCTTGCCTTAACTCACATAGACCACAAGATGTAAGTGTGGAATCCGATGTTGTAAAACCTTGCACGGATTGATGTTGGTCTACCGTCCAATGCAAAACCAAACATACACGTAGATTTCTAAGTGGATCCACTAGCTAGTCTTCTTATCGGGGCATCATAACTCAAGAACTACGAGATAAGTATGAAACCTCTACCTGCCACTTGGAAATTGGAGTTTTATTACATGGGAATCCAAAGGATGAAAATCCCTCATTGAGGAATAAATACCTCATGTGGAACTATAGGTTGAATCTTCCTCTTATAAAAGTCAACACGCATTATTGTTAAGTTCACTTGGTGCTTAGCTAAGTCCCTTTTTGAAATATCATTAATTTATTTCTTAAATAATAATTCCTTATTATAGTTCATAGGGTCTATCCTTGTATAATAATCATCATCATACCTCGAAAGTAATTTTTTGAGTAAAGTCCTTTCATCACAATTCATACAAGTGAGGTTAGCACATTTACACAATCACATCATGATAAGGCACATTAATAAGTTATAAACATCTTTATAGCATTTGCATCTTAGCCCAAAACTCACAAACCATATTCAATACATTCCAATTCAACATCATACCAACCCTATCAATCATAATGCAAGAAGGTATACTTCAATGAAACATCATCACTTAATCACATTTAACCACAATTGAAGTAAATAGTTGACATCACAAAACTTACCAAGTCTCCTTCATAATCCATCATCAAGTCATTTACATTAACCCTTAACTCATCCCAATAAGGGTTTAATATCATTACACATCAAGAACCAACACGACAACTAAGTCAATTGAATCACTACATCACCATCCATAACTAGTTCATAGCTTTAGATAAGAGACTTAGGTCAAAGTCACAATCTAGATCAATTACTCAAGAACTAGCATTATAGGAATATAATTCATCATAATCTATTAATAATTTATACAATAACATCATCTAGTCCTAATTCGACTAATAACCAATTTAATTGAACCAACATTACACCATTCTTATCAAGATCACAACCTACGGTTAAGCGGAATAGGTAATCTTCGACAAACTACATCAGTACATAAATAAGTAGTGAAATATAGTCATAATTCATCATAATATACTCAATAAAGTACAAACAAACCATAAACAAATTGATTTAAAAGATCAATTTCGATATTGGAAAAGACCCACTTGAATTTCATGGTTTTGAAATAAATTTGATGGAATTCTTTAGGGAAAGAAATTTCAAAGGTGAAAGGAATCCAACCTATACCTTGTATTCTATGGGGTTCTTCAACGTGGGAGAGAGAAAAAAAAAAAGAAAGAAGAGAGTTTGGGTTTGTGGATTTTGAGGACTTAGGTTAGTTTAATTATCGTAGGGTCTTTATATTAGTTGTTAACTAACTTAATTAGAACAACCTTAATCCCTAATTAATTAATCAACCACTTAATTAATTAAATCTACAATGCTTAAAACGTGCGGTGAAACATTTCACTCACAGACGACTCCCAAATCGACGCCTCGTTTGTCAAATGATAGCCAAGGGACTAATCATCATGTTAGTCCGTCCTTGAGTTCAGACACTGTACTAGACAGTATTTTGCCAAATATTCTATGTTTCCATCGACAGAGTCATTCTACGACCCGTCGATCGAAACACGGTCTGATGAATACACTAGTTTGTGCACACTGCCTTTTGGCAGCTTCTTGCCAAATCACAAGGGTCCTCCTCTAGAGACCTTGGTTCGTCCTTGGGGGGTCTTACCCTGACGTTTTGACTATGAAATAACTCTAACACATGTTAGAAACACTTCCACAAATTTTCATCATTTTACGACTCCTAACACTCTGTCAAATATGCTAAGGCACACTAGCACCTCATTGAACTAGTTTTCGGATATCATGGAAGTTCCTTGACGTTTTGATTTCTAAACTTCCTAAATTAACTTATACACATAAAAATAGAACTTATAAAAATAGAACTTAAAAAGTGTTTAAACCTTATGTCACCTATGTTAGGATCAAGAACACGTCTTAAACATTTCAAAGTGTTACAGTATGCCCCGACTATTGTAGATAACCCTAAGGCTAGGATGAAATTTTTTTTGATGGGAGTGTCTGTCTTTATGGTAAATGAGTGTCATAATTCAATGGTTTTAATGACATGGATATCTCTAGATTCATGATTTAAGCACAACAAATTGAGGAGTCCAAAGTTAGGAAGATTAGACAAGAGGGAAAGACACCTAGGTTTGATGAATCTAGTCAACCAAAACCTAAGAGGAGGTTCTATCACCAAGAGTCTTCCATTGGGAAAAATAATAGAGTTTCCAACAAAAATTCCCAAATGAGGTGGTCATACATTTGAGAGGACTAAGTGTTTTACTTGTGGGAAGCAACACTTGAGTAAGTGTCTTGCCGGATCGGATGTTTGCTTTACATGTAGTAGTAAGAACCACAAGATGAGGGACTGCCCCAAAATCAATCCAAAATTAAAATGGGCCAATCAAGCTCCTCAATGTGTTCTAGATCCTAATGCTCCAACGAAGAACCCTCCCTATGGGATGGGGTCTAGGAGGGAGAACTAATCAAGATTTGATTGTCCCGGTATGACTATACCCTTTATGAATGTTTTGATTATGTGATAAGTAATTTTATATGGTTTTGTATTCCTTATGAACATGATTTCTTGATAAAATTCTTATAGGAGAAATTTTGAAAAATCAGGCATGTTTCACTGTGTGAGAGTGATGCTCAATGTAATATTTCAAAGTTTGAGAAGAAAATTTCATTTTCATTAGTAATGCTTCCAATGTGTTTAGAATGATGTTTATAAGCATGTGTAAATTTGGATATGGTAGTTCCTCCATAAACTGAAGTATTAAGTGTGTGCTTGAATTTGGAAATTTGTTCTTTTATAAAAGTTACCTGTGTTGCTTAGAAAAAATGCTTATCAATATATCGTTGGTGTTCCATCTAAGTTTGATGCATTGACTATGAATTTTTGAGACTTTATTTGGTGTTTTATATGCTGCTAGTAAGTCCTAATTGTTCATATATGATATTAGTTTCATTCGAGGACGAATGTTGTTCCATGTGCGTAAGAATGTAATATCCTAAAATGAACTAAGGTGAACTAGAGCTTTGTGAGTATGTCATGAGTTAATTTTGAGTTAAAATGGTTTACAGTGATTTTCTTAGTCAGTTTGTGATGTTTGGTGATGTTTCGAGGTCAAACATCCATGACATTCGAAAGGTGTGCCTTAGAAAGTGCTAGTGTATTGTCATGAGTTTTAGTGAGTGTGTGTGTTTTTATTAATCGAAATTGATGTGGGTTGTTCCTAAGACCTATAAGACTATGTATAGGAGTTTAACATCCCGGTACAACCCCACCTAGGACCCATGAGGGGTCCTAGATGAGGAGTTATAACATAACACCCAAGCTGCCAAATCACCGCTCAATCAACGCCTAGCAGCCTACTTGCCATACTCAAGACGATGCCCCGCTGTCTAGGGCATAGGTCAATACATGGCGTGAAAGATCAACACTCCAGCTGCAGCTTCAGACCCAAACAACGCCCATGCATCATAGGCCATCGTTCAGTCGACGCCCCGTTTCTTGGGTTCGTCGATGGATCCTGCGAATGCTGTCACATTTTCACTGTATTAGCTTGGGTTGTTTTGTAAATTCACCCCAAGTCTTTTGTGAACCTAGGACAATATTTCTACTGTTTATAAGGTATATTAAGTTAGTTTTATGTCCTAGTACTAGACAATACCCCTCACTTCATATATTACAACTTTCTCTCTAAAGAAAAACTTTCTCAAGTCACCATTGGAGCTAAGACCAAGAAAGAGCTAGGAGGTCTGGTTGGGAACGTTTCTTAACCAAGAATCAGTGGGTTTCCATCACTTTTAGGTATGGTAATAATCTTGAACTCTCTCCCATTCAAGGAGTCATTTCTAAAGATTTCAAAAAGGGTTTTCAAACTCTATCTTCTCCTAGTTTTGATTCTAAGCATGGTCTTCAGGTAAAAGTATTATAATGATTCAAAAAATTTGTTTCTAGCATTTATTTATGAATTTAATTTCAAAATCATAATGAACTCATGCTTATGCATATTTCTAACTTTTAGCTTAAGAATTGGGTTAAATGAATGTGTTTGTGTAAGGTATGAACTTTGGTTTTATTATGTTGTTATTATGGTTTAGCTACTGCCTTAAGAGCCATATAATGGTGTAATATTGAATAAATTGCTTATAGATGGTGAAAGCTTGGTTAAATGGTGAATTGGTTATGTTGTATAACTCTTATTAGTAAATTATCTTGAGTGGTATGGTCCACCTTTTTCGTGTTGGTGTTTACTTATTGTATTTGGTTATATTTGGTATGTATTGTGAGTATGTATTTAATGGCCTAGTATGTGAAATGAAGTGATAATGATGAGGTTCATGTTGATATGTATTATGAATCTTGAATTGTATGTCTCGCTTAGATTATTCCTCAATGAAGTATGTGTATATGTTGAGCATGCTAGTGTGTGAAAAATGATGAATGAAGGTGTAAGCATGAATAGAATTCAATGTTAATGAGGGTGTTGATTGTGTGAAAGGTGTGCTCACATGTACATATACACTCACACCTTGAATGGATGAATGAATAAAGGAAGGAATGAAGTTAAAAATGTGAATGAAAAGGGTGTTTTGGGGTGAACACTCATTGTGATTCGAGATGAAGTGTTCAGTAGCAACCTCATTACCTCCAAAGAGCTTTCTAATGTAGGTTGCTGGATCGATACCCATTGTGAGTTGAGATGGAGTGTCCAAAAGTTATCCTTGACCTTTAGTAATGAATGTTAAAGACTGCGTGGGGGAGTTATGCTTAGCATCGAGAGGATTTGACGAAGGGTGAGTAGAGATATTGTACCCAATGCACCTCTTGAGATGTGCACTACTTATGAATAGAGAGTGAGTTAGTTAGTAGCTATCTCCTTATCCTTAATTGTGTGCCCACGTATGTGTAGCTATTGGAAAAGCCACGTAAAAGCTAAGAGAAAGACCCTGCCCTAGGCAAGTGGTGAACCCTTATCCGATAAAGCTAATATCGCGATTCCATGACTATATCTCATGGTCTATGTAGGTTAAAGATATTCCCCCCTAAAATAATGAATGAACTATGTCTCCTAAAAGAACGTACAACTTAGGGTAGGTGATATGGAACACTATCTATCCATTTCACTAAGTAGACCTTTCGAAAGGGGAGTCTTGGTGTGTTCTTTCATGTGTTGTCAATGAAGTTACATGACTTAAGGTCTAATGTTAATGAAGCAAGATAAATTTAAGTTTTATGTAATGAAGTTATGAATGACTAATGTAGATTGCTTAATCCAAGGGAATCCTCAAGGAGCACTAAGTGGGAGTAGTAGTATGGGATACTACTCTCACATTGACATAGGGTAACTTAAAAGTTTTATTGGAGAAGGGTACTTACATGAAATCCTTAACGTATGAATGTCTTTCAAATGTCTAACCAAGAGTTTGGACTTCTTTCTCGGACGAGGTAAGCCTATGTTTGTAGTCTTAAGGATCACTTTGGTGTATCTTGAAGGAGGTGTATAGGCGGTCCCTTCTTGTCTTAACTTAGGATGTTTTAGGATAACTTGGTTAGGGAAACCTCAAAGTAAACAAGTTCACATTGCTTGGGATGAACTGATCATGGTAAGATGTCACTATTTCAGTGTGTTTCATTGTAAGGTTTTTGGAGTTCACTGTGAAGTTACTCCTTGTGCTAAAATTATGGAAATCTTTTATTATGTGATAAATGATGACTCTTAGACTATTTTAATGATATATTCATGAAGGTTTTACTTATTTGTCATGAAAGCTTATATTACTAAAATGTCACTTTTCGCGTTTTTTGCATATGACATACTTAGTACATTATTTTATACTAACCCCATAGTTTCCTATACTCTATAAGTATAGGTTGGAGGAAATGAAGAAGTTTAGAAGGCAAAGCCTGATAATCTATCCTCTCAAGACTAAGTATGTCCTCTTATATTCAAGGACATAGTTCTATTTCATAGTTTCTATCGTTAAGACTTATTATGTATTTTCATTTAATGTAAAGGGTTGTGTCCCTAAGATATTAATGTCGTGTCTTAATTTGTCTTGTGAAGACAATATCAATCCTTAGATTTTATGAAAGATGTTTTCTTTATTAATTTATTCGTGAAAATTTTTAATTCCGCACATGTCTTATGTAATGAATGATAGCTAAGGCTTGTACAAGACCTCCAAAAGGTCAAGTACACAATTATTTCGACCTATGGTTTCTCCCTTCATCTAGGGGGTACTTTCTGGTCGTTACACCATAGTGCGAGTTAGCCATGGTGAGCCTCCTTGTTTTCAGGTGGATTTCATTTATTTTTCACTTTAGTCAGGATGTCGTGCGTCTTGTCCCGACTTCCATCTTTATCAGTTAGAGGCTTCATAGATAGTCAGTATAAATGAGGAGTCTGTATTAATCATTTATTTTGTGAAATGTTTAAAGACTAAAGTTGCATATTTTATTGCTATTTGAATATATAAAATTTATTTAAGGTTTTTCTTTTGAGTTAAATCTTTGAAAAGTTGAGTTTATTGGATTTTATTTCAGTTTTATGTTTTTGCGTGCTTAAGTTTGTCTTCTGCTTGTGGTCAACCAGGATGAGGGTTCTCTTGGGTACAAACAATGATTTTTGACTGTCGGCCACGTCCAGGGGGTAGACTAGAGTCGTGACATAATCATAAAAAAATCATATCATGAGTAACCTTTTTGAAAACTCAGAATACTGAAATTCACTTCTTGACCAAATGCACATGTATTACACAAATAAGAATCGATTAATTATAACTTACTACTACCTCTTTTTCCTTTTTAATAGGAAAGTTATCTTAGTCATTTTCCTTCAAAACACGACTTACATGTTTGTAGTGACTGAACTTTCTATGAACCATTATGTTCATCCATTAAACGACCTTGAAATTCTATTCCGAATAAATGATTTAGACGTTTTATAATGTATAGATAAGTTTCATTCAATTTAAAAGATAGATTAATTTAACTCAATTCATGAGAGATAATACTAATAAAAAACACGCATCAATATACCACAAAAAAACTATTCATCAAACTCAATGATAGGAGAATTACAAATAAATATATTAAATACTCATCTCTTTTCTAGTTAGAAATTGAAAATAATTCCTTCGAATGTAAGGTACATATATATTGCATTCTTTGAATTAATATCTTATATCTACCCAAATAAAATCTTAAGTAATACTAAGTAGGTGTGTAATGTCTATCGAGAATGAGATATAATACATTAAATAGATCATAATGTTTCGAATAATACAAAATAACGATATTTAGGGTTTGTTTATTCATATACACCCATAAATCTTTAATAGCAAATCAATGGGATTGGAGAAATACTCATGTAATACACATGTAGAATGACAAATTATTCACTCGATGAAATTATACAGACCTAAATCAGATGGAGAGTCTACTATTAGTTTAAGTTAGGTGAAAATCCTGTAGTTACATATACTCATTTATATATTACTCATCTTAGGAGTGGTACTACATATTAAAAAAATTAGACAATTAAATACATAATGACATGCATTTATTTTATCAGACTTGAGGGAAGGCCAAAGCCAACATATAAATTAATACCTCACTACTATTCAATCTTTGTAATCAACGGAGGAGCCCCTATAACCAAATATGACTGAAAACTCACATAACCATCCAAAGAAATAATATTTCTTATAAGGTTGTAGTAAAGAATCTATCAAATTTAAGATCAATTAGAGTTTCCTTTTTTCCAAATTCTAAAACTATGATCAATTTGGTCAAAAAATATCGTTTGTCCAAAACAGGATTTAAGAATTTTTGTTTAGTAATTCCTATCACATATTATCATTTGTAAAATAGATATACTAATCAAGAATAAAAAGCAAAATCCCAAAAAGTATTTACATTATCTGAGTATTATTTTCTAAAATTCAACATGTTTATAAATAAATTTGAAAATTAAAATTCAAAACACACCTTATAGATATTCATGTATCTTGAACGCAAATTTTGAGAGGAAAAATAACCGCTGATACAATATACATTTGTGATGTCAGATATTCACTACAACAAATTTAGTTTAGAAGTAACTCGGATGAAGAGTATATGTTAATTATTCCATGTCAATATTATTATCTATAGATTCATTGATCCAATCTTATATTACTGAGATATGGAGAATCAACACAAGTTATCAAAATTAGAGATTAAATTTCAAAGACTTGTATTAATTTGACCTTATATGGAGGAAGGTCTAAGCCAACACATTAACTTAATACTGTACTAAATTTTAGTAGTGAAGACCATAGTGAACAGTGTCAATAGCCACTTAGTCGAGTAATTTTCATTAAATTTTTTAGAAAACAAAAAATAGCTAAAAACATTATCTCAATAACCTCAAATTGTCAAATCACTTCATAACAATGAGTGTTTTTTATTTGTTCTTTTCTAATGAGTAGACCTAATTTCATATCATTCATAGTTCAAAAATAATATTTATCTCCAAAGTTGTGATCAAACTCATATTCAAATGATTTTAATCATATATATATATATATATTTCATGTCAGTCATAGTTCAAAAATAACATGTACCTCCAAAGTTGTGATCAAACTCATATTCAAATGATTTTAAAAAAATAATCATATATATATATATAATCATATATAAAATGTGATTTATATATGCATATCATATATAAATTCATGTTAACTCATCATGTGTAATAATGTACTACATATAAAATAAATAAAATCAACATAAAGGATGTCATTCATACTAAATCACATTTTAATTCCAAAGAATGATTTTAAAATCATAACCATATTGGAATAAATATTTCTCACTAGGACATTATCAATGAACTTACAAATTTTAGGATCAATTGATGTTTATAAAAAATTTATTCGAAAAGTTGTGACAAAATTTAAATTCAAGTGATTTAAGCATCTTTAGAAATTAATACAATATGACCTACATTTTAATCACACATCAAGTCATGTTAAATAACTATGTACTGTCACGACCGGAGTCTAGATCCTAGCCAAAACTGGCATCGTTGACCTCACAGAGGTCGAAGACAAGCCTACATACGTCATCGTTAAATCATCTAAATAAAATTTAGCGAAAAATTTGAACTGTTTGTTTAGTTTAAGTATACTTAGACGTCATAAGAGAAAACATCGTATTCGAATAAGATCATCTTCAAAAATTTATAATCGTTCACAACAACTATATAATACAAAGATACTCAAATGAATGAAATAGTTCATAAGTGCATTACATGTATACTTTCCAAAATGACACCAATACAATGCCTAAAACAAGTGAGAAAGAAACGCTACTTGAACATCCTCCACTAGCTCATGCCTACATCTAAGCTAGAATATAGAAGATTGGCATCCTCGAAAGAATGAAGGACCACCAAGTTCGGATGAATGCTCCACGTCCGAATAACATCAGCATAGTCTCGTAATGCTTTAGAGTTCACCTACACCAGCACCTAAAAGTAGAGAGTTGTATGGGATTAGTACACACTAGTACTAACTATGGGTATATGTTAGCACACACTGAGGACATGCATGATAAAGAGGAGCTATTTCCTAAAGATATGAATTATGAAAAGTCAAGTAAGTGGACTTGCAAAAAATCGGATTAGGAAAGTCATGCTATGAGAGTAGCATGCATCATCACACATAACATATTGCACACAGCACATAACATATTGCTTATTAGCACATAACATATTTCATATCATTCGTCCATATGACATGAGATCTTGGAATCATGGACTTGACATTAGGACTTCACAAAATGAGGGCTCAACATATGGGACCTTAACTAGGGAGCCTTCTTTAGCGAACACAGAGTCTGTTTCATTCATTCATACGTACTTCATTTTAATTCGTTCCTAAGCTAGTGTAAACACCAGCCATACCTAGGATGTAGTGTAAGACTTTCATCGGTTTCGTTGTGCAATGACCATGAATGACCTAGTTCATTACTTAAGTCTAGATCACCTCTTGATAATCCTATCCTAACACCTTTGGTATCGTTCATTTCATTATGTGCATTACTTGAGGCTAGCCTCATTCTTTCTTTGAGAACTTTGACCTTAACCGACATAGATTATGTGAGGATCATGAAATCCCAGTGTGTCATCCCCATACCAAAAAGAGGTGGAATTACTGGCTAAGGTGAACCTAAACATGCTAGAGTATATGGGGAATTGAACTCTGTTAGATCCTTATAATGGCATTATAGGTTCAAAGAGTAGGATATATAAGGAGCCCCATACCCGGCATGCGACACAGTCTCATCTCATGAGAGTTACGTGAATCTCCGTCCTTCCCGAAAGAAGGTTTTACCGCTCATACCCAGCCTATCGGTGCTCAGTATAAAGTTCCTTTACTTTTAACTCATACGTCATGGAAGCTGGCTTCTCGTATGAGGACATCATAGCTCATAGATAATTTCTCATCTCATCATCAGTATTAAGTATACATTAATATCAATACTTTCATTAGAGTGTTCATAGAGACTGGTCTCTTCGTGAACTTTACACTCTCATAGGTGAGTACGTTTTGGTAACATTTACTTAGTCTCATTTGAGATTGCTCTCATCTTTCACATTAGCCTCTTATCATGTTGTCATCACATTCATTGAATTTAACATTTGCTTTTCATAATTACTCACCCCTTTTTCGTGAAAGTTCATTTCATCATATGCCAATGCACTTGGTCATTTAGTATGTTTCACACGCTTACTTAACCCTTCTAGGATAACTTCCTTTCATTACATACATTTTAGGTTTACTTACTTTTAAACGTATGCTAGACTTATGGGTCTATACATACAAGCCATGAGGCTTCATTCATAGTTCGTTTAAGTGATTCGTATCTTCCTAAGATTTTGTGATACAAGACTTGTGCATCTTGTATGTATGCCAAGATCATCGATTTTGATCTATGTAGGCAGAATTATTTTGAACCTTTATTCACGTATGACGGATCTACCAATATGGAAATTAGGCAAGGGAACCCGATTTGGAATCCCTTAGACAACACTTACGTTTTTACTTATTTTAGTTTGATCCAATCGGTTTGGGGACCCAAGATGGAGCCCCAACGCCTTCTCTTCATTTTCCCTTAATTTCTTTATTTTTCGTTCATTTAGGACCAAGAGGATGTGGGATGAAACCCCCAAGACCTCATTTTCTTTTATTCTCATTTTCGTTAAACCATTTTGTTTTGACCGAGAGGGTGTGGAATCGATCCCCCACATCCCCACTTATTTTTCTGCTTTATTTCCTTTATTAAGCAGAGAGGTCGTGGGTTTGATTACCACATGCCTCAACTTTTATTTTTCTTTTAATTCTTCCTCAAGTCTGACTGAGAGGTTTTGGGTTCGAACCCCACACCTCTCAGTTTTATTTTTCATTATCTTTTTTCATGTTTTTGTCAAGGCAAACGGGTTCGAATCCCACATGCCACATTCTTTTTCTATCACTTTCTTTCTAAGATTTTTAACATGGTGAGGTCACGGGTTCGATTCTCACTGACCTCACTTATTTTTAATTCATTTTACATAGCATTATACACCACTTATCTTGGCCAAAACTCATCAACAAGATGCTGGAAGTTATGTACGTTCTCAGCTCATTTTCATCAACGTTTACATGTTAGTTCTTAGTGTAATTCATTGATGATTTAGTACATCTTTAGGTTCATTTTCATGGATTTATTTAGTTAATAGTTTCCATTCAAATAAGCCACATTATACTTCATATGAACATCACGATTTATACACGTTTGTGCACGTAAGAATACAACCATAACATGTCATTTTCGAACTTCAACCAAGAGTATATGTCACGGATACACATTGCACACACATAAAGACATAGTTTCGGAAAGCATACCTAATATTCAGATAACTCCGAACATACATACATAAACGTAATCATCACAAAAATACATTACATCCCTAATTTCTACCAGCAAACATACCCAACCTACAAATCGATGGGAGCTAGCAATAGGGACATGCAACGGGGAACAACCCTAGTTTTCGGATTAGATTCATCTGAGTACTAAGGGTCTCTTCGGAAAGGGACCAAGAGTAAGAAAACCCATACCTTATTTTGATGTTTAAACCTTGAACTTCTGCCCAAAGAACCTCTCCAAAATCATGTCCAAGACCAAAAGCCTCAACACCAACTCGACGAAAAAACCCCTCCCTTTTTCGTAAAGTTTTTGTTTATGTTTTGTATATGTTTTAACGTGAAAGTTCTTGAAGTGTGAAGAACTTTAGGTTGCTAATCAGTTCTTGTTATTTGGCAGAGAGAACGTGAAAATAAAAGAGAGATATTGACATGAGAGAGAGAGTTAAAACGTGAAAGGTAGTTTAGTATTAGGTGGAGTGTTTTAGACTTAGTCAACTAGGAATCTTCAAACCTTTAAAAAATATGATTTTTCTTTTTTCTTAAATCAGCTAATAAATATTAGTTAATTAAATTAATTTACCAATTTAAATAAAACAATTTAAATCATTGCTCCCACCTAGGTTCGAACCTTGGTGGAGCAAGATTTTGCTAAAAGGGAAATTTTGTCCCTCTCTCCCCAAAATACCCCTCCACCGTATTAATTTAATAATTAATTACAGATTTTGGATAGTAAAGATACTACCCTAAGATTGTAAAAAGACCATTTTACCCCTAGACCCTCCAAGCTTAAGATTTCCCTTTTTTAAGTCCGATAAAGACTCATCCGAGTGAATATTCATATTCGAGAGCCCTACCTGGATGGACCCAACCTTACCTTGATCAACTAACTCCCCAAGTTAGTTGGCTTGGATGTCGCAAGGGTTTAGAGTTCTAGTTTTGCGCGCATCAATTTAGTGTGAACCCGGTCTAATCGTAGGCATTCTGGACACATTAAGCATTACTTAGCATCCATTTTTAGGGTTTTTACATGTACAGTCATATTCCAAATTCAACATAAACATAATTGATACAAAGAATGATCTTATTATAGTCAAATTAAATTTTATCTTACAAACCACTTAAAACTTATCAAAATGATTTTAAAAGGAACAATCAAATTTCAAGTCAATCAGAGATCAAAAAAATCATGACCACGTACACAATGACTAAATTTAAAAATAATTGTTCTTATAAGCATAGTTAAGTATTAAAACAACTTTATTCAAATTTTATTCTCCTTTATTAATTATCTCATGAGCATAATGTTATGTGTATTTCCTTTGATTAAAACATACACACATTTTTATGGAAAAATGTCCTCTCGATTAATGCACCAGAAAATTCAAGATATTACATTTTTACCACTCATATCAGTGAAAAACTTTAATTTCTATTCTAACGAATTAAGTGTTACTAGTATGTAAAGTTTAATCTCCACTTGAGTAAACAAACCATTACTAGTATATATTTATTTAGGACAATTTATAAATGTTATATTGAGTATGTTGTAATGACTCTAATAATTAGACAAACTTAAAATCATAATTCATTATATATATATATATATATATATATATATATATATATATATATATATATATATATATATATATATATATATATATATATATATATATATATATATATATAGATAGATAGATAGATAGATAGATAGATATATAGGGAGATGGAGAGAGAGAGAGAGAGAGAGAGAGAGAGAAGAGAGAGAGAGAGAGAATGTCTTTCGCCATTTCAAATAAATAATAATATCTTACGAATTACTTATCAATCATTAATTCTTAAATTATACATGCATATGTTGGAAATAAAAGCATATATAATTATCAAGCGAAAAAAATTCACAAAAAAGGAAAAATATCCTAATAGAATGATGGCACCATGAGTTGTTACAGTTACTTCATGAATTATATATATTTCTCCTTTTCTTTTGATGTTTTGGTGAAGAACAAAATAGTAGAAGAACTTCCACTCCAAAATATTACGGAATTCTCTGTTCAAAACTATTTTTCAACAACCCACTTTTATCGTCAAAACAAATAATTCCTTTTTTACACAAAAAAAAACTTATTTTTAGCTAATCGAAAGGAACAAACACATGTAGGTAAACTATATCAATTATTTGTTAATTATTACATATTATCTTTGCCAAAAAATATTACAATCATTGTGAACACACCTGCCGCAAACACATGCATTGTCTTCCTTCTTAGTCGTTGTATGTGTTAATACGGAAAAAAAACGTACTCATATACACAATAACAAATATGTATAACAGGCTATATATTTAGATCCAAATTTATCTCTTTATTCCATTTTTTAGAAAATTATATGCATAGTAGAAGCATATCATAATCTTACAGCCTAACGAATAATATAGATAACCAAATCGTTTAAGCTAGATCGTATACAGTTATGCTAGAACACATAAACTTGTTGAAATTTCTTTCAAGAATTACCTAATAAAGCTTATTCAAATGAATTCACAACTTAGACACATCTTCCTTCAAGCGAATTCCCAAGTTAGACAGATCATCAAGTGAATCCAAAAGATAGACAATGTTATGTAGCCTTCTACAATGATGTCAAATTCACATGTGAACTCCCTCAATACATGGGTGGGCAAGTATGAATAGAACATTCAATCTTTTTCTAAGTTAAAAGAATCCTAAT
Source organism: Solanum chilense (assembly GCA_032847665.1). NCBI lineage: Eukaryota > Viridiplantae > Streptophyta > Magnoliopsida > Solanales > Solanaceae > Solanum > Solanum chilense. The sequence continues at coordinate 38,008,546 of CM064972.1, read as the reverse complement.
TATAGAGATTTCTTCCAATTCAAAAAGGACAAAAAATATACTCTATTTTCTCCAACAAGAAAAATACACGATGGATTTCTTTTTAAAAGAAAAACTAACTCTAGTCTCCTCTTTTCTCCTTAAAAATAGGATTTTGGATTCTAATTAAAAATGGGCACAGTAGGGACCACAAAATTAATTATTGAGGCTTCATATTATAAAAATTATTCCAAATAATTAATTTGAATTATTCTTACAATACTAAATTAAAAATCATTCCACTCTAAATTCGTACTTGCAGTCCTCTATTATATTTCAAAATTCCCCATTAAACATTTATGTAATTCTCCATGTGAAGATAACAGATACTAATCAATAAATTAAAATACTGAAGATTTTAACTCAATGATTATTTACTTTAAAATAGTACTTCACTTATTTCATGTGTCTGATTCATAAATAAACTAGCAAGGTTTGACACGATGAAACTTATATGCTTCTCAAAAGAACATATCAATTAATATCTATAACGAGATATGAATTTCATTGACAAAATTATTATTTCACCAATATATGCTATTATCATTCAATCTACCAGACATATTTACCTATATCAGAACTCACATGTTAATAAATCAAAACAATATATATACATATATATATATATATATATATATATATATATATATATATATATGTATATATATATATATATATATATATATATATATATATATATATATATATATATATATATATATATATATATATATATATATATATATATATATATATATATATATATATATATATATATATATATATATATATATATATATATATATATATATATATATATATATATATATATATATATATATATATATATATATATATGTATATATATATATATATATATACATATATATATATATACATATATACATATATATATATATGTAAATACATTTGATAGTTTAGATAATATGTTTTGTTGAGTTAGTGTAAACAAATATCTCTACTTGGTCCTATTCAACATATAAAACACACTATCACAAGAAGTTGGAACTATATTGTTTTCATTATCAAGATAAATTACATATAATCTTGTAGTACTAATGAAAAAGGACTTCAGCTTAAGAAAAGCTAGCGAAGGGATTAATGGTAAAAGGGAGAACGAGTTAGACAAGATATAGATTACATTGTGTCTCAACATAGTGCAAATACTCATCAGGATTCTTCAACAAGGAAACTGTATATTTGGCAACCTTTGGTTATAGTCACTTCACTCTCTTCTTAAGTTTCTTGTTCACATAAGAACTGACTAAAAATGAGAATTAGCGGTTGATAAATTTTATAGCTAAACAACATAATTCATTTCTAATCTTATTTAGTCACAAATTATTATAAAATTAACAAAGGTTAACGACGAAGTTCGTTGCTTCAAACTATATACTATGGATCCAATACTAGAACCAAGAAGTCATGAGTACAAAGGTGTCAACAGTGAACAAATACAAGTTCTATTAGTGGAACACAACAAGTCGTCTCCATGGAAAAACACTATCTAACATATATAGAAGGAGAAAGGCTGATAAAAAATCGTTAGTATTTGCACTATGCTGAGACACAATGTAATTTATATCTTGTACGACTCGCTCTCTCTTCTTCTCTCTACCGTTTCTATTACTCCCTTCCCTAGGTCAACTTCTATTAAAGTCTTTTCCCATGGAATTGGAAAATTGGCCTTCTTTCTTTAATACGGTCTTTATCTCATGTCTCTTCTATAATATTTGGGGGAGGTTGTTTCATAGGTTTTTGAAATTCACTCCATTTCTTCTTAATTAATGGAGTCTTTTTTGTCACATCCACCGAATGACTTACTTGATTTTTTGCTAAAGTCAAAATGTTAAACGAATCAACCTTTGGCTGCTTGTGTTTATATTTATCTCTTACTTTTTATGATATTGTTTCTAGAAATCTTACCTTGCTATCTAATAACAGATAGTATTATATAAATAGTATAAAATAATATTAGTATTTACTGTGTACTAATCCTAGTCCTATTAGGATTAGTACTCCTTAATCCTAGTCCTATTAGGATTAGTACTCCTTCCTATATCTCCTATATATATCTCCCATGTATTCCTTTAACACTTCAATACAATCAATATTCCTACATGGTATCAAGAGCCAGAAAACCTAGATCTTTTTTTCTCTAGTTTTTTTTCTCTTTCTTTAGGGCACCGATCGTTCCCTCTCTTCTCTTGGGCGGCGGCAGCCATGACAACCGAGGTGGATCCTCTCAATTCACTTCCTTCTGGTGTTAAACTCCTTCTCAGGCATCTTCATGCCCTGATTCCCAAAAAATTATCATACATAAATTACCCTACATGGAAAATCACCGTTCTTATAGCCCTTGAGGCCAATTACCTTCTCAAATACGTCGATGGAAGCACAGAACCGCCGCCGGCAGTCATCACCGCCATGGAAAAATCAGAAAAAACAAATCCGGCCCATGACGCTTGGAAAGCCGTGGATGGCCAGATCCGATCATGTTTGATTGCGGTCATCTCTCCCACAGTTCAGAAACACGTCCGATCCTACACAACTGCTTCATCCCTATGGACGGCCCTCGCAACACGCTATGCATCAATTTCCCACTCTCATATTTTTCAATTGCGTGATCGTCTCCACACAATTACCAAAGGCACGAAAACTATGGCGGAGTATTTAGACGGGGGCTCCCATCAGCTTACTCCTCCATTAAACAGGCGGTTCGCATCAGTCCAACGCTCGTTGACCTGGCTACTCTCTCCTCGTGGCTAAAAAGTGAAGAAATCAACGTGGATCTGCAGAGCAAACTTCTTCTCCGAGAAGCCGCTGTTATGGAGCCGGCCACCGCCCTCATCGAAATCCAGAACTGTCGCGGGGGGTGTGGTGGCGGCCGGCAGGGGAGCCGCAGTGGCTACGGCAGAAACAGCGGAGGCCGCGGGCGTGGCGGTCGGCAGGGCAGTCGTCCGCCGTACGACGGTCAGCAGCACGGCAGCAACAACAGCCTGCACTCCTTCGGCAGCGGGGGGCAGTCATCTTCCAGCGGCGGGCCGGGCACTTACGAGCGGGATCGTCTAACTTGTCAAATCTGTCAGAAAATAGGACAAACCGCTGTTCGTTGCTGGTTTCGGTATGAGGAGAGCCGAAATAGTGATAAGCATGCCAATTATGCATCTCAAGCCGGCCCTTCCTCTTAATGGTTGTTGGATACTGGGGCCAATATGCACGTTACTTCTGATCTATCCAAGCTTAACGCTCCAAATCCATATCATGGCTCCAACGGTATTACTATTGGCAACGGTGAGTCCCTTAATATTTCTCACACTGGCACGGGTACCATTAAAACCCCCACCGCTATCTTTCACCTAGGTAACCTTACCCACGTTCCTTCTATTAAAACCAATCTCCTTTCAGTTCACCAATTCACAAAAGACAATAATTGCTCACTCTTGTTCACCTCTAATGATTTTCATATCCTAGACAAAACTACCAAGAGGGTGATTTTTCAGGGCCCCTGTGAGCATGGTCTCTACGTTCTTCCTGGCACAAGTTCGTCTGCCCACCCAGTTTCAGAAAGCGTTCATGTGGCTCCGGTGGCTCTTTCGGCTAATGGCCACAGTCTGTTGTGGCACAGTCGTCTGGGTCACCTGTCTACTCAAATAATAAATTCTTTAATGTCTCAATTAGGTTTTTCTTCCATTCATGTAAACAATTGTGACTCTTGTTCAATTGCTAAATCTCATAAATTACCTTTTACTTTATCTGAGAAGCGTACAACTGCACCTTTTCAACTTATTCATTCTGACCTATGGGGTCCTACTGCTGTTCCTTCATTTACTGGTTTTCGCTATTATATTTGTTTTGTGGATGATTTTACAAAATACACTTGGTTGTACCCACTAAAACACAAATCACAGGCATACACCACCTTTGTCACTTTTGAAGAAATGGTCAAAACACAATTCAATTCTCATATTAAACTTTTTCGAAGTGACAATGGAAAGGAATATGTAAATAACATCTTTGGCCAGTTTCTGCAATCCCTGGGAATTATACATCAAACCTCATGTCCATACACTCCCGAACAGAATGGGGTGGCTGAGTGTAAGCATCGCCATCTCATTGAAACGGTGGTTACTCTTCTACATCAATCTCATCTCCCTGTCTCTTTTTGGGTAGAAGCTCTAGCCACCGCAAACTACCTCATTAACAGAATGCCCAGTCACACCCTCTCCAACAAATCACCCTATCAACTCCTTTACCAAGAACTTCTCAATTATACCAACCTCCGCGTCTTTGGGTGTCTTGCCTACCCTTGGCTACGCCCTCATATTACTCACAAATTACAACCCCGATCCCGTCCTTGTATTTTTTTGGGCTATCATCCTACCTCCAAGGTTTATCGCTGTCTTGACCCACAAACTCATAAAGTCTACATATCTCGTCATGTCAAATTTGTCGAAAATGAGTTTCCCTACGAGTCTATTTCCTCCTCCACAAATACATCATTCATTGGCGTCCTTCCCCTTTTTCCAACATAATCACAGGGTCCCTCACCACCTTCCCCCACACCTCCACCCACTACCCAACCACCCCTCATCACCCCTTCGACCGTAACCCTAAATACACCCGCAACCACCACCCACACTCACAACCAAACCGGACCACCCCATACCCACAACATCTCCAGCCCGATCCGTTTTGGGTCCTTCCCGGCCACCCCCGAATCATCACCACCCGTGCCACCCCCCAATACTCATCCCATTTTAACCCGTGGCAAAGCCGGTATCTTTAAACCCAAAACCTTTCAGGCTACCATACTACCAAATACACCCTTTACCGATAGTGAACCAACAACCTACTCTGTTGCCTCAAAAAATGCTTATTGGCGTCATGCTATGGATGACGAGTTTAAGGCTTTGACTGATCAGAAAACTTGGTTTCTTATACCTAAGCCCCATGGGCGGCACCCAGTGGGCTGTAAATGGGTGTACAAAATTAAACACAATGCAAATGGCAGTATTTCCAGGTACAAGGCTCGTTTGGTTGCTAAAGGCTACAATCAGGAGTATGGGCTTGATTACTCTGAGACATTCAGTCCTGTTATTTGGTAGGAAACCATTCGCCTGGTACTGTCACTCGTCGTGCGCAACAATTGGCTCATCAATCAGTTTGATGTTTCCAATGCTTTTCTTCATGGCATGCTTGATGAAACTATCTACATAACGCAACCACCGGGCTATGTTGATCCCCGCTTCCCTCAACATGTTTGGAAACACCAGAAGTCTCTGTATGGGCTCAAGCAAGCCCCCCGTGCTTGGTACACACGTCTGAAAATGTTCCTCCAGGGACTCGGCTTCACGTGTTGCGTACACGACACGAGTCTGTTTACTCGACATTCAGCACACGGTACAGTCATTCTTCTTGTCTATGTAGATGATATCATTATTACAGGCTCTACTGCAGCTCTCATTCAGGATGTCACTCGAGCTATGCATACTACCTTCAAAATGAAGGACCTTGGCCCATTACATTATTTTCTAGGAATGAAGGTTTCTCGGACAGGCAGCGGCTTGTTTCTTCATCAGTGAAAATATGCTCAAGATCTGTTGCAGAAAGCTGGACTGGAAAAATGCACCAGTAAACCAACACCAATGGCAGTATCTTCGTCTACGAATGGAGCCGACACCCCATTTGCCGAAATCACCCACTTTCGCAGCCTCATTGGGGCTCTACAGTATCTGGCCATTACCCGTCCTGACATCCAGTTTGCTGTCAACCGAGTTGCTCAGCGCATGCATCAACCAACTGAACATGATTACCATTGTCTAAAACGCATTCTCAGGTACATTTTTGGCACTCTTGGTCGTGGTTTACTCATTCGACCTGGGGACTTGGAGCTTCGGGGTTTCTCAGATTCAGATTGGGCGAATAATAAAAATGACAGAAAATCTACATCGGGGTTTCTCATTTTTTTGGGGCCGAACCTGATCTCCTGGTGTACAAATAAACAACCCAAGGTCTCTCGGTCTTCGACTGAAGCTGAATACCGCGCCCTTGCTCTTCTTGCTACTGAGACCATGTGGGTCACATATATTCTTCGCGAACTCCGCGCCACTCACACTGTTCCTGCTCTCTATTGTGACAACAAATCAACCATCTGTGTGGCCAATAATTCCGTCCTACACACCAGAATGAAGCATGTTGATACCGATTGTCTCTTTGTTCGCGATGAAGTTCAGGCCGGCACCATGACTGTGCAGTATGTACCCACTGAAGAACAACAGGCTGATATTCTCACCAAGCCTCTTCCGAGCCGACAGCACGATTACCTCAGTTCCAAGCTTCCGTTCGCTTCCGCTCAGCTCAGCTTGAGGGGGGGTAATAACAGATAGTATTATATAAATAGTATAAAATAATATTAGTATTTACTGTGTACTAATCCTAGTCCTATTAGGATTAGTACTCCTTAATCCTAGTCCTATTAGGATTAGTTCTCCTTCCTATATCTCCTATATATATCTCCCATGTATTCCCTTAACATTTCAATACAATCAATATTCCTTCACTATCATTACCAAACAATCTATCCAAGCATTCTTTGATTTTCTTGGAGTCATTAATTTTTTGCAACATCAATTTCTTCACCTCCAACATACTTTTTCTGAAGGTAATCCCAAATTTCTTTTGGTGATGGAAGAAATATAATTTTCTGTAAAATAGTTGTTGAGACAACAACAAACAACCGCTTTCTCGTGGAATTCATTATTTTCTTTTCCTTATAACTTTTGATTTGCGCTTTGGTCAAATTATTTTGTAACGAATTAATTTCATAATCCTCTTTCAGTGCTTCCTTCCTAAATATCAAGGCCCTCAAAGTAATTTAACGTTCTCACAACTCATAATTCGTAATTTTTATTACTAAAAGCATCACCAGTTATTCATGAAAAACTATTTTTTGAAATCCATCTTGTCACTCAAAGGTCAATTCAGAAAAATAGTTCTAAATGTCACCTTAAAAGTTTTTCAAAGAAAAGAAATGCAAGAAAATAACAACGGAACAAAATTTGAAGGCTAAATTATATATTTCACTATAGGACTTTATTATATTTTCTAACAAAAGACATGTATTTGCATACTAAAAACCAAACTGTAGTAGATATCACCTCCTAAATAGTATCAAACCTAATTGAATTATTGCAAAAAGAATATTTGCAGTTCTTTATCAAAGATTCAACATGAGTACAAAAGATTCCAAAGTCTTGAATCTTGAACTTTATATGTATAACTCTTTAGCTTCTTCATTATTGCATTGAAGCCATATCGAAAAAGCTTGAAGAGTGTTCGTATCAGCTCTGTGATGTTGTTGAGTAAATTAAAGGAGAGCAGGCCATGTGAAGTCAGGATATAGTCTAGGATTTTTGTTTTACACCAATTCAGTTGATGACTCACCACCTTATCTTTGTCTGGACAAAGAAAGAAAAAAAGTTGTTTTCTAGGACTCTTGTTATTAATCATTGCTTTATGCAAGCAACTTTTCTATGTCAATACGATAGGGTCTGCAGAATGACAAATGTCAAATATGTTATATTCAATTTGTAAGTCTAAGAACTCATGATGTATACAATTTCACGTCATGTTGAAAGATATTATAATTTTTTACACCGCGACAATGTATTATCTGTTTAATTGATTATGTTTATTATTTTTATGTAATACATAATACATTGGCTTATTATATGGTACTAATTTGTAATTTTTCATACCATAAATGTGTCGCCTATATTACCCACAAAAGCATTAAAATTTGAATAAATGGAGTACAATTTGTCATCCACAAAAATTAGAAGTCCTTACTTGAATTTAGTCATAAGGCATAAAATATTGATTTCAATAAATAGGATACATATTTTAATAAGATACAATGTTTTAATGTATTCATTGTACTTTATGTATAATAACATATTATCTCATTTTAATTCAATAAATAAAGTACTTAAACTATTAGGATACAATAACTTTGATGTAAAAAAAAATTGACATTTGCTGAATCTGAAGAGACTCTATAAGTTAATTAATTTTAATTTATCTATCAAATTATACATCTACAAATTAATAGTATTTTTTAGTATCACCTATATTAATTTAGTTAGTTTTGCTATAGTATTATTTTAAGAATAAAAGTTATTTGTGTTATTCAACCTGTATTATAAGGTTAACCTAAAACGACAAAAACAAAATAAGATGAAACAGAAAGTAAATAGAATAGTAGAAGTAATCCGAGTCCACAGAAACTATTGTGTGTCCTTAAGAAATTTAATTCCCTCACTGTACCCGAGGTTATGGATTAACTTCTCCCAAGATAAAACAGATTAATCCTGTTAAAGAAATAGCGGTACCTCAAATTTCATTAACTTCAGCGACCTTCAGAACAACAACAAGTCGAACAGACTCAATCGATCGACACTTTGATTTGACTAAGAGAAAAAAATTATTAAAGAGCAGAAAAAAATTCAGTGTTTGAAAAACGAAAATTGACTTCCTTTATATCCATTTTCAGCAAGAAATGTGTCCGTTAAAAGAAATTTGTTCCCGTTTTATCCAGAAATTTGTGTCTTTTGGAAAAAATAACAACTTTTCAGAAAAATGTGTCTGTTATGAAAATAACGGCTTTTCAGAAAGTAACAACTTTTCAAAAAGAGTAACAACTTTTCGGAATGTTACCATTACCTGCAAATTTATAAGAGATAATATTAACAGGATTTATTTGATTTAACAAAAACTGATTAAATAAATTTTGTCCAAAAAATTTATCAATCAATCATATCATTTGTCACATCCAAAGCCAAAGCCAAATCCAAAGCCGAGCGAGCGACGACGACGACGGCGCGAGGGGGCATTTTCTTCTTAGGTCTTTAAGAAGTAATGGAAATATTTTCTTGTATAAGCACAACAATTTCCCTTTCTTTTGCCGATATGGGAGAAATGACTTTTCATTTGCACTTTGCAAATGACATTTCATTTTCCCTCCAAAAAAATTCCGTCACTTTTTCGTATTCACTCTTTTGTTTTCCCATTCACACTTGCTAAACCCAACAATCCCCCACATGAATGGGGAAGTCTATTGTTAAAACATATGCATGAAAAAACTTGAGTGTCTTGTAGGTAAAGGTTAATCGCATCTGTATAAGTAGGTTTCCCTTTAAACTTTTCCTAGCGAACATATATCGGATATACTCGGTCAATCGGTAGATTTGATATCTTTGAACCGGCGAGCTTTGGTGTATTCCTAGACAACACATGTCACACAATCAACCCTTGAACTGTTCTTAGTTCTCTTATTTTGTTCGTTTCAGCCATGAACACATCTTGGATAGTAAGTGCGTAAAGAACTAGCCTTACCGGATTCTCCTTGAAGCGGCTTACACTTCACACTTACATAGGTGATTTCTAAATGTGTTATCCCATAGATACACCATATCATATTCCCTGTATCAAACTTAGAAACCATTAAAAAGTCCTTATGTCTTTATCCTGGTTACTAAACATTGTCTCATCATGAGAATGGACCATAAAACAATAATTTTTTTGACAATGTTGAACCGTCATGAATGACTTTATTTTATCTCCTTGAACCTAGATCTTCGGATCTCCATTCTTGTAGGTAGAGTTACCGCCTCGATGACTTGTTCTCGGCCATAGTCGCATTCCCGTCAATGATTTCTCAACTCCCTCTTTAGTTAGGCCTTTTGTAAGTGGATCCGACACATTATCTTTTGAATTCACATAGTCAATTGTGATAATTCCACTAGAGAGTAGTTGTCTCATAGAGTTATGTCTTCGTCTTATATGACGAGACGTGCCGTTATACATAATGCTTCCAGCCCTTCCTATTAAAGCTTGACTATCACAGTGTATGCATATAGGGGCCATTGGTTTGGCCAAAATGGAATATCTTCTAAGAAATTCCGGATCCATTCAGCTTCTTCATTTGCCTTGTCTAAAGCAATGAATTCACTCTCCATTGTAGAGCGAGCTATACATGTTTATTTGGATGATTTCCAAGATATTGCTCCTCCACCAATAGTAAAAATGTATCCACTTGTCAATTTTGTTTCAGTTGACCCAGTAATCAAATTTACATCATTATATCCTTCAAGAACGGCTGGATATTTGTTGTAATGTAAAGCATAGTTTTGAGTTTCATCTAAGTATCGCAAAACTCTCTTCATCGCCAAGCAATTACTTTGATTAGGATTACTTGTCTATCGACTCAGCTTACTAATAGCTCAAGCTATGTCTTGTCGTGTACAATTCATGACATACATTAAGCTTCCCAATACTAGTCCAATTGAGACTGACTTTTACTTTTATTCTTTACAAGATGAAGGTTTACATCAATTGGAGTCTTTGCCCTTTTAAAATTCAAAAATTTGAACTTTTCAAGTATCTTTTGAATATAATTAGTTTGAGACAATGCTAGACCGTTATAACTTTTAATAATTTTAATTCCTAATATCACATCAGCAACTCCTAAATCTTTCATATCAAACTTACTAGCGAGCATATGCTTTGTAGCTTTTATATTAGCAATGTCTTTGCTCATTATAAGCTTGTCATCTACATATAGGAATACAATGACTTCCTTATTTTGAGTATCTTTAATGTAAACACATTTATCACATTCAATGATCTTAAATCCATTTGGCAACATGGGTTGATCAGACTTTGCATGTCATTGTTCTGGTGTTTGTTTTAGTCCATAAAGTGACTTAATAAGTTTGCACACGTTCATTTCTTTACCAGGAACTACAAAACCTTGAGGCTATTCTACCTAAATTTCTTTTTCCAGCTCTCCACTTAAGAAGACTGTTTTCACATCCATTTGATGAATTTCAAGACAATATACTGCAGTTAGTGCCATTAACATCTGAATTGATGTAATCCTAGTCACTGGCGAGTATGTGTCAAAATAATCAAGACCTTTTTTTTATCTAAAACCTTTGACAACAAGTATTGCTTTATATTTGTCAATAGTTTCATCATCTTTCAACCATTTAAAGATCTATTTTTAACCCAAGGGTTTATTCCCAGGAGGAAGATCAACGAACTCCCAAGTATGATTGCTTAAGATTGATTCAATTTCACTATTAATAGCCTTCTTCCAAGAGGTTGAGTCGCTAGACAACATTGCTTCCTTGAATGTTTGAGGTTCACTTACAAGAAGAAATGTTACAAAATCATATCCAAATGAAGTAGATATCCTTTGACATTTACTGCGTCTTGGACTTTCTTCATTAGGTTCATTCTCTTTTGTTTCTTTTTTAGGTTGTTTAGACCCCCCACTAGATGACTCAAGTCTTGTTTTATACGGATAGATATGTTCAAAAAATTCAGCACTATCTGATTGCATTACCGTTTTATCATGAATATCCAGATGTTCACACTTATGAACCAAAAATCGACATGCCTTGCTATTTGTGGCATATCCAATGAATACACAATCCACAGTCTTAGGCCCTATTTTTACCCTCTTAGGTATAGGAACTTGGACTTTTGCTAGACACCCCCACACTTTGAAATATTTTAAGTTGGGTTTTCTACCTTTCCATTTCTCATATGAAATTACATTTGTCTTTGAGTGAGCCAGTCTGTTAAGTATTTGATTTGCTGTAAGATAGATTCCCCGTACAAGTGATGTGGTAAACCTGAACTTATAAGTAATGCATTCATAATTTCTTTTAAAGTTCGGTTTTTCCTTTCTGCAATTTCATTAGACTGAGGAGTGTACGGAGCAGTAGTTTGATGGATTATTCCATTTTCTAAACATATTTCTACAAATGGTGATTCATATTCTCCACCTCTATCACTACTGATCATTTTGATCATTTTATCTAACTGATTTTCAACTTCAGTTTTATATTGCCTAAATGCATCTATTGCTTCATCCTTACCATTTAGCAAATAGACATAACAATATCTAGTGCAATCGTCAATAAACGTTATGAAATACTTTTTCCCACCACGTGATGGTGTTGACTTCATGTCACAAATATAAGTGTGAATCAATTCTAAAGGATTTGAATTCCTTTCAAAAGATTTATAAGGATGCTTAGCATACTTAGATTCAACGCAAATTTGACATTTTGATTTATTGCACTCCAATTTTTGCAAAATATTTAAGTTAATCAGTTTCCGCAAGGTTTTGTTATTAACGTGTCCCAAATGTTCATGTCATAGACATTTAGACTCAAGCAAGTAAGAAGAAGCAAAATCTTTATTCAAATCAACTGTCATTACATTGAGCTTGAAAGGCCATCACTAAGGTAGCCTTTTCCTACATACATATCATTCTTGCTTACTACTACTTTATCAGAAACAAATACACATTTGAATCCATTCTTGGTAAGAACTGGAATTGAAACTGAATTCTTTCTCAATTGTGGAACATATGAGACTCTATTCAAAGTCACCACCTTTCCTGATGTCATCTTTAATAGGACTTTGCCAGTTCCTTCCACCTTTGCAATTGCGGAGTTTGCCATAAACAACATCTCATATGTAGGTGCTGGAGTATATGATGAAAATAATTTTTTGTTAGCAGAAACATGGCATGAGGCACAAGAATCTATCCACCATTCTCTTGGATTTCCAACTAAGTTACATTCTGAAAGCATTGCCAAGAAATTGTCCATTTCTCCTTTGGATTCAACCAAGTTTGCTTGATCCTTCTTTTTCTTGTCCTTCTTAGGACCCCGGCATTCAGTAGCCCTATGACCATGTTTACCACAGTTGAAGCAGTTTCCACTGAATTTCTTCTTAGGAGGATTGCTTTTTGGACCAGATGCATTCTTTCTTTTCTTTAAGTTTGTGGGATCTTCTTCAAAAAAATTTACTCCCGATATTGTTGAATTACCACGTGACCTCTTTTCTGCAGCCTTATTATCCTCTTCGATTCTCAACCTTACTATGAGATCTTCAACACTCATCTCCTTGCGTTTATGTTTCAAGTAGTTTTTGAAGTCCTTCCACAATGGAGATAACTTTTCAATAATTGCAGCCACTTGAAAGGCATCATTCACAATCAATCCTACATTAAAGATTATGTGAGTATTAAGAAAAAACTTAAAATTTCTAACATAGGCATTAAATAAATTTATACCTTCAGAAATGGGATCATGGATTATGACCTGCAGTTCTTGAACTTGGGTGACGACGGTCTTACTGTCTATCATCTTATAGTCCAGAAATTTTGCCACAATGATTTTCTTCATTCCGGCATCTTCTGTTTTGTACTTCTTTTCTAAAGTATCCCAGAGTTCTTTTGAAATTTTGACTTTGATGTACACATTGTACAGATCATCTTGCAGGCCACTCAGAATATAATTTTTACACAAAAATTTTGAGTGTGTCCATGCTTCTATTACCAAGAATCGTTCATCGGGCGGAGTTTCATCTGAAATAACAAGAACATTCTCATTAATGAACTTCTGCAGACTCAACGTAGTGAGATAGAAGAACATCTTGTTCTTCCATCTCTTAAAGTCGACTCCAGAAAACTTTGCAGGTTTCTCAGCCGGCGCTAAGGCAGCATTTGAACGATTATGTGCAACCGATGTTGTTGCAGCACTTACTGTTGCAGCACTTACTTGACTTGAATAAGTCATTTTTCTTTTTTCTATCACCAATGGAAGATAATTTAAGTATTTGAAATACTAAAACTAAAGAACAAATCTTTACACAGACTGTTTCTGATTTAACGATAAAGTTTTTATGTTCTTTTAATCGGTAATCGGATGAATTTTAAAATTTCAAGCAGAGTAGAAAACCATAAAGGTTTTAATCTCTAGAAACCTCAAATACGGAAATTGATTAAATTTCTTAAGATTGTTATTCAACCTGTATTATAACGTTAGCCTAAAATGACAGAAAAAAAAAAACAGAAAGTAAATAGAATACAAGAAGTAATCCGAGTCCACAGAAACTACTGTGTGTCCTTAAGAAATTATTCCTCTCACTGTACCCGAGGTTATGGATTAATTTCTCCAAAGATAAAACGGATTAATCCTGTTAGAGAAATAGAGGTACCTCAAATTTCTTTAACTTCAGTGAATTTCAGAACAGCAACAAGTCACACAGACTCAGTTGATCGACACTTTGATTTGTTTGTGAGAAAAAATTTATGCAGAGCAGGCAAAAAATTTAGTGCTTCAAAAAACGAAAATTGACTTCCTTTTATAGCCATTTTCAGCAAGAAACGTGTCTGTTCAGAGAAATCTGTTCAGACCCCTTTTATCCAGAAAGTTGTATCTTTTGGAAAAAATAACAACTTTTTGGAAAAATGTGTCTTTTAGGAAAATAACGGCTTTTCGAAAAGTAACGACTTTATCAATCAATCACATCATTTCAAATCCAAAGCCAAAGCCAAAGCCGAGCGAGCAACGACGACGGCGCGAGGGGACATCTTCTTCTTAGCTCTTTAAGAAGTAATGGAAGTGTTTACTTATATAAGGACAACAATTTCCCTTTCTTTTGCCGATATGGGAGAAATGACTTTTCATTTGCACTTTGCACATGACTTTTCATTTTCCCTCCAAAATAGTTCCCTTGCTTTTCATATTCTCTCTTTTCTTTTCTCATTCACAGTTGCTAAACCCAACAATTTGTAGCTATATAAGGAAATCTATCTAAGGAAAATCGATTGGAAAAATTCTTTAAATATATTTACCTATGATTATGTTATATTTTTCTATTATATTGAAGAGGCAAGTTGAGGATGACCAAGGGAAACTATGTATTTTCACACTAACAAAAATCTATCAAGAAAAATAATAAATAATTCTAGAAACATCTTTTTATATATGACGTGAATAATGATCAAGCATAAAAATATAATTTCACACTAACAAAAATCTACCAAGTGTAATAACAAAAAAAATAAATAGTTCTACAAACATCTTGAGTTATTATTATTACACTTAACTTATTTTGTTGTTACTTCACTTTCTTTTCTTTTGTGAGTTATTGTCGTATCTATTTTACTATTACTTTACTTTAATTCTTAATATTTTTTCAACTCATTATACTTAAATAAAATGTTTACTTTTTATATCAAAATTTATCATGAATTAAATATTTTTATCTTTATTTTTGTTCTTTTAATATATTTGAAAATAAATAAGTGTGACAAAATTAAAGATATATATTAGATTGAAATTAAAGAAAAATATGTTAAAAAGTAACTTTACAAATAAAAATGAATAGGATGATATATTTGTATTAAAGAGGACCAAAAATAAAAATGTAATTTCATTCTAATAAAAATCTATCAAGAATAAATAATCTAGAAATATATTTCTATATATGAAGTGAAATCAAAGGTAAAAATATATGTTTATGCAAACAAAAATCTACCAAAAATGATAATAAGATAATTAAATAGTTATAGGAACATCTTTAATTATTCTTATTAGCATTATTACCTCGTTTTTTTATTTCTTCATTTTTTATGAGTTAATGGGATATCTATTTATTATATAAAAGTAAATAAAGAATGATTACTCTTAGCTCTTTATAATTATATATCAAGTATAATATTAGGTGAAATCAATCAAAATTAAAACTAAAAATTTTATGTATATTTATATTTTGTGTATTGACTTATTTTAAAATTTTTGTGATCTTAAAAATGCTATATAAAAAATTTAAAATTCATAAGTTATTTTCCTTTCAAATGAAATTTAAAAAATAAGTTGTTATAAATTGAAAAGGAGGGAGTCATATATTAAAAATGAAATATAATGATTTGAAATTTTTAATTCTTCAGTTTAATTTTAAGTTTTTTTGTATATTTAATAATTACATAAAAAAGAAGCTTAAAAACAAAATGTAACAATTTAAAATATTTTTAGAAAAACATAGTTAAAAAAATAATGTAATTTGGTTGATTCCCTTATTTTTTATCGAAACAAAAAAAAATTGCATAGATTATTTGAAAATAATGTACGATCTAAAAAGTGTTATGAACCACTGTAAAATGACAACCAAAAATATATGTAAGAACCATATAAGAAATTTCATTGATTTTCCTAAAATCACTTGTATCACATAAAATGAAACAAATAGAGTAACATATATTATTCGAAAATCACATAAAAGGTATATAAAGTAACAATTAAAAATATGTTTTTTTATAACACATATAAAAATATTAGTTCGCTTTTTCAAATTACATTTGTGTCACATAAATTGAAAGAAAAAAAATAACATATGTTGGGCCTACATTCTAATGAATATTGAAATTCAAACTATAGAAAAATGAGCAGTAATAAAATAAACAACAAAAGAAAGCGTCAATAGAAAAAAAGTTTGTTGAGAGATATAGAGGAAGAAAAAAACTAATAAATAAATAAATTCCAAAAAAAACTAGAAAAAAAATATTTGTTATTTTGTGGGGTTAGAGTTTTCTTTACGGAATGATATTAAGAGTGTAGTATCAAAAAAATTAATTAATGTAATTTAAAAATAACGTTACAATAATTATTAGTGTCTATAGAAATAAAGTTTGACAACCAACAACATTTTAGTAATTTTAACATCATTTAAAGGCAAAGTAATAATTGTGTAGTTAATAGTCTAAATGAAAATCTAGAAGAATCCATACATGTCTTAACATTTGTTATGGGCCCACAAGGATATTATTGTAATTTTATTAAAATGAAGAGTTTCTACTCATTAAATTCTCACAAACAATGATAAATATTAAACTTGTTTTGACATATTTTAGGAAGAAGACTTTCAACTAATTAAAATAAAATGTGTTTGAATAGTTAATATTTTGTTCCTAGAAATACATTAAAAGGTTATTGCGTAAACATATTTTTAATATTATGTTACCTAATGTAATCACTACATTCGTATCTTGATTATTAAAATAATCTTTTAAATAACGAATCAGTATTTTCTAATTAATTTAAAGAAAATATCAAATTTCGTGACTAAAAGAATGAACTATTTTTTACTATCAATAATACATAGTGTACTCATCGAAAGATTAAAAATAGAAAGTTTTCATTTCTATATTTTCTTAATATCAAATATAGTAAAATATTTAACAGAGAAAATTTGACAAGGAAAACGTTTACATTCAAATTCTAATGAATGTTCAAATTCAAACTACAGAAAAATGAGTAGTTAAAATAAAGAAGAACAACAAAAGAAAATTTCAATAGAAAATGACTTCTATGAGAAATATAGAGGAAGAAAAAAAAACTAACAAATAAATAAAATTAGAAAAAACAATCTGAAAAAAGTATATTGGTTATTTTGTGGGAGTAAGATTTAAAGTTTTCTTTACGGTATTATATTAAGAGGGTAGTATAAAAAATTTAAATAATGTAATTTAAAATATAACATTACAGTAATTAATATTGTATAAAAAAGAAAGTTTCTTTCATGATTGTTTTTATTCTAGTGGAGTTAAAAATTACTTTTTTAATAAATATTTTCAATATTTAGAATATAACACTACGACAATTGTTATGTATCTAGATATAAAGTTGCGTTCTTGACTGTCTTTATTGTAATGAAGTTAGGAATTATTCTTTAAGTATTTCTATTTAGCGAAGACAATAATAAAAATATATCACAAAATTCATCGACAAAGTCTATTACAAACACAATCGTATACATAAGTTGAAGCAATAGATATGTGAAAGACTTTAAATCGATCTTTACGAATTGATTGATCAATGATTAGTATTTTAACATTTTCAAAGTTTATGGTGTAAATATTACAAAACAAAGACAATAACATTGTGGGAAAAGAATACCACTTGTGAATACATATAAAGAGCGATGAGCTTTTTCAAACATATCAACATTTTATATATTTCTCATGTACGAAATGTTTTAACTTATAGTCTAATGCATTTCTCTATTTCCTTGATGCATAGAACTTTTTAGAGTTTCTACTTTATAATTTAGGTTGTAAAGGACATATTTATGTCGTATAACCTTTTGAAAATGATTATAAATTGATATATTACTAAATAAAAAATAGTATAAAGTAAAAAAAAACTCATGTCTTTTGTGGCTAACTACATCATATCCAAGAAGTTTCTTCTATTACAAAAATCTCGAATTTTTCATTACTCTTGAATACGTTCCTTGATTGCCAATATATTACAAATGACATATTAATTTGGGGGAGGGATTTATTTGAGAGGGATTTTGTATGTATTTGAGAAAAAATAGATATATTTGAGAGGAAATAGGGATGCATAAGAAAGAGTATTATAATCACTAAGTTGTAGATTTATGTAGTTTTTCAACAATATGTAAAAATTATATTGGGTACGTATCACTGGCCTTGAATTATCTACTACGTATAGGTATGTCTATCTACATTCTGGAACAAACTTATATCCTAATTTTAAAAATTATAGTTTTAAATGTTTTGAAGAAACTTTTAAAAAAGGAAATACTTTTAAAGGTATTTTTGACCATAGATTTCAAATCAGAGATGGAAAATTTCTCCTTAAAAAGCTTTGGAATATCTCTACCTATTATTATGCTATATTATGTGCAGATATGTCTATGTACATTTTATTAAAAAAAATTATACCCCAATTTTAAACATTATTCAGCCATTCTTAGCATTTAGACCATTTTTTTAACATTTCAAAGATTTTTAAAGAGATATTTCAAACTCTGATTTGAAATCTTTAGTCAAACATATCTTTGAAAACATTTCCTTTTCTAAAATTTTCTTCAAAATAGATAAAACTCGTTGGCCATGAAATCAAGCACTATTATGCCCTTCTCAACAAATTCTTAGGATATTTGAGAACACTTTATGAAATATTTTATATATGGTAAAATATATCTTTGAAAATATTCCCATTTTTAGAATCTGGTTCAAACAACATATAATCTTCTATCAAAATTTTAAGCATGCTAAAGCTTGAAGGACAATCAGGTTCAAGTGAAAAAAAAATTGTCTATTGTTTCATCTGAAGATGATGAAGCATGGGAGAATTTTGGCCCAATGAACAGGTATGTAGTCAAAAGAACTCAGGACTTCGTTCCTTCAAATTTAAATGCCTTTTTTGGGGGGCCATTAAAGAGCCTTGTAAAAGTTAGAGGGAGTAAAGTCTCTCTGATCGTTAAATAATTTTTGGTATTCGATCTTGATAATTTACACGAAGTTTTTCATAACATTAAATATTCTCTCAGCCTGTTTTCTACCCCTAAGACACAAAGGGATATAGAAGTACCATAGGAATGGTTTGAGGGTCTACTGCTAGGAAATCCATCAGCATTCAGACACTTTAAGATGATAATTTTACACATGTATAGGTTTGGTTATGGAAGCTATGGAAGTACCAAATTTCAAAACCTATGCATTTTCCTAGTCCAGGGCTTATCACTAGATCGAGAGAAAAATGCAAAGGTTTATGCAATTTGGTACTTCCATAGCTTCCATAACCATACCGCTTCAGGTGTAAAATCCTCATCTTAGGAAGTGTCTGTATGCTGATGGATTTCGTAGTAGTAGCCACTCCAACCATTCCTACAATATTTCTATATTCCTCGACTGTTTGAGTACAGAAAATAGGTGGAGAGCATCTTGAATATATGAACAACTTCATGTTAAATATTAATATAAAATACCAAAAATGATGGAACTATTGCAGAGGCTTTATTTCCTCTCAGTTTTAGAAGGCTCTTCAATTGCCCCACAATAATGGCACTATAGTTTGATGGAACGAAGTCTTGAGTTCTTGTGACTGAAGACTTCTTCTTTGGGTAAACAATTTCCCTTCTTCATCCTCTTCCCCTTAAACAATAGACCAATTTTTCCCACTTGAACCTTGTTGCTTTAGTATGCTTAAAATTTGGATAGAATGTCATATGTTGTTTGAATTATATTTAAAAAAATAAATATTTTCAAAGCTATATTAGACCATAGATTTTGAAGAAACATCATAAAAAGGTTCTCATTCTTCTTCTTCTCCTCCTCCTCCTCCTCCTCCTCCTCCTCCTCCTTCCTCCTTAACCCCCTCATACTACTACTACTTCTACTCCTCATCCTCCTCCTTCTTCTTTTTCTATTTCATTGATCGGCTTCTTGCCCTAGCTTGACCTTCTCCTTCTTCTCCTCCTCCTATCCTACTCCTTTTCCTTTACCTTCGCCTTCTTCTTCTCTTATCCTTCTCCTCCTCCTCCTTCTTGTTTTCCTTCTCCTTCTCCTTCTCCTTCTCTTTCTCCTTCTCCTTCTCCTTCTCCTTCCCCTTCTCCTTCTTCTTCTCGTTCTCCTTCTCCTTCTTCTTCTTCTTCTTCATCATCATCATCTTGAATTGGGTTTCTTTTAGGGGTTTAAAAATAATGACTTAAGATGACTTAATTAAGAGTAAAGTATTTATATAGTTGGTATAAACTAGGGTAAAACATGTCAAATAATAACTAATTTATTTATAAAAATTCCACAAAGCCCCAAATTAAATGTTTGAAACCAACATTATGTCTCAACCATGAGAACACACCCATGGACCTTGAGTGGACCCACAAAGAATGCTGGTCAAGCATGGGTGGTGGTCTGTAACATTGTTTTTAGGACCCTGAACCACGACACCTCACCCAAGGGTGTGGGTTGTTTGTTTCGTGCATCATTGAATATGAGGAAAAATTTAGGGTCCTCCTTAAGGACTCTTGGTTGATCCTCGGGGGATCGTACCTTGACGTTCTAACTCGAAACCCTTCATTTAAAGTACGGGGAGTGATTACTTAACTCTCACTTCAAACTCTAGTTTAGCCTACTAGTTTCGGGGGTGTTAAACCAAAACTATTAACCAATGATAATTACTCAAGATTCCAAGTTCTAACAATCGAATTATAGATAAGTGGAGAGATTATCTTACCTATAGCATTAGAAATTGTGGAAAATAGTCAAGAACTACTCTGGTTCACCTCTTAGCTCTCAAGAACGTAATTTTCCAGTAAATAAGTATTTTGTGGTTTTTCCAAGAGTTAACTAAGACTTTCCCGCCATAGCGGCCCACGTTCTGTGGGAAGTTACCTCACTCTGGCATCTTTCACGGAGGAAGACGATTGTACTTTGAGTTCCGAGCTCCTATTTCATGACACACCTTAAAACAAGATGTTCAAACACTACCTTTCCATGATAAGATCAATTTCGGAAATTTTACTTGCCGAGATTTGATTTAGTAAAGTCGTACATGCTCCTTAAAGTCTTGAATCCACTCATTTTATAAAATTCATATTCAAACCCCCTGTCTATTAACAAAGTTTCCTAGACCTCACCAGTCTTTCATCCAAGTCTAGCATAGGCTAGAAATTTCCAAGTCACTACTCAAAAGCTTTCTGGCATAAATTCCTTTCCCATTCGCTTTTCCATAATGACAGGACAAGTCATTTCATATATTGGGTGAGGCAAACCCATTTATCTTTGATGATTCCCATATGAAAATGAGTCCAACGTTCCTATAAATTGTATATGGCTAGACGACGTTAAGCCTAGTTTTGTAGCACAAAATTTAATGTTCCCCTTATTTACTTAAGGGGTTTCTTTTCTGGTGACCCTTCCGCCCAACAAGAATCTAGTCTTGTTGGTAAAGTGTGCATCAGTCATTGTTTCTTCCTTGTATTGAACCACAAAGTTGATGCTAATCTCATCTATAATTCCCATCTTTATATGGACATATTCTTTGACATGCCTTTCTTTAAAAAGAAAAAGCTCAAAACAAAATTGGTGACCATTTTGAGTATGCCAGAAGCTTCACTCGGAGCTTTTCTTCAAAACATCCTCAGAAAGAGACACTCTCTTTACGATATTCTTGCTAAAGAAAGTTCATATCACATAGGTAAGGAGTATTTCCAAAGGATATTGGGTGGATATTTTAAAAAACTTTTAAGGACAACTTACTATCTTAGTTCTCATCATTTTTTAATTTTTTCTCGAACTTTCTTTTTGGTATGTTCCATAAAATGTATTTTTTAATTTTTTGGAATGACTGTATATGTTGCCGAAGACGTCAGCTGAAGTAAAGCTAACAAAACTACTAATGGGAAAAGGAAGAATGAGTTAGACAAGATCTAGATTACGTGGTGTCTCAAAATAGTGCCAATGCTCATCAAGATTCTACAATAAGGAATGTGTCTATTTGGCAACCTTTCCACTGCAATATCTTCTAAAGCATCTTGTTCAAATAAGCACTTACTAAAAATGGGAATTAGTGGTTTATAAATTTTATAACTAAACAACAAAATTCATTTCCGATCCTATTTAGTCACAAATTAATATAAAATTTGTTATCTACAAACAATCTGACAAAGGTTAACGACGAAGTTCGTTGCTTCGAACTATATACAATGGAGACACTAGCATAACCTAGAAGTCACGAGTACAAAGGTTTCAATTGTGAACAAGTACAAGTCCTGTTAGTGGAACACAACAAGACGTCTCAATGGAAAAGAATAGCTAACATATATAGAAGGAGAAAGGATGATGAAAAATCTTCAGTATCTTAATCATGATGAGACACACTGTAATCTATAACTTGTCCGACTCGCTCTATCTTCTTACCTCTACCCTTTCCATTAGTCCATTCACTATTTCTACTTCTACTAAAGTCTTTTCCCAGAGAATTGGAAAACTTTGCCTTCTTTTATTTGATATGGTTGTTATCACGTCTTTTCTATAATATTTGGGGAGGTTGTTTCTTAGGTTTCTGACATTCACTCCATTACTTCTTAATTAAGGGAGTCTTTAATATCATTTCCACAGAGCGAATTACTTGATTTTTTGCTAAAGTCAAAATATTAAATGAATCAACCTTTGGCTGCTTGTGCGTATATTTATCTCTACTTTTTATAATCTAGTGTCTAGAAATTTTACCTTGCTATCATTACCAAACAATCTATCCAAGCATTCTTTTATTTTCTTGTAGTCTTTAATTCTTTGAAACTTCAATTTCTTCACTTCCAATATATTTTTTCTTATGGTGATTCCAAATTTTTTTGGTGATGTAAGAGATATCATTCTCTTTAAAATAGTTGTTGACACAACAACAAAACAAATCCCCTTTTTGATCGTGGACTTCATGATTTTCTTTTCCTTAAGATTTTTGAATTGCGCTTTGGTGAGATTAGTTTGTAACGAATTCATTTCATTATCCTCTTTCACTGCTTCCTTCCTAAAGATAAATGGCCTCAAAGTATTTTAATATTCACACAACTTATAATCGGTAATTTTCATTATTAAAAACAGCACGAGTTATCCATGAATTTTTTTTTTCTTAAATCCATCTCTTCACTCAAAGGTCCATTCAAAAAATCAGTTCTAAATCCCACCTTATATGTTTTTGAAAGAAAAGAAATGCAAGAAAATAACAATGGAAGAAAAGATGAAGGATAAATTATGTAATCCACTACAGAACTTTATACTATTTACTAACAAAATATATGTATTTGCATACAAAAAAACAAACTGAAATAGATATCACCTCCTAAATAGTAGGTATCGAAGTTAATTGAATTAGTGCAAAAAAAATATTTATATTTCTTAATCAAAGATTCAACATACATAAAAAATACTCCAAGGTCTTCAATCTTGAACCTTATATGTATAACTCTTAAGCTTTTACATTATTGCCTTGAATACACATCAAGAAATCTTGAAGAGTGTTTATGAGCTCTGTGATGTTGTTGAGTAAACTAAAGGAGAGCAGGCCATATGAAGTTAGGATATAGTCTTGGGTTTTTGATTTACACCAATTCAGTTGGTGGACTCACCATATTATCTTTGTCTGGACAAACAAAGAAAGGAAGTGGTTTTCTAGGACTCTTGTTGTTAATCACTGTTTTACGCAAGAAACTTTTCTATCTACGATACGATAGGGTCTGCAAAAAGACAAACACCAAATATGTTATACTCCATATGTCAGTCTAAGAACTCATGAAGTATACAATTGCACGTCATGTGTAAAAATCTTATAATGTTTTTCACCAAGACAATGTATTATTTGTTTAATTGATTATGTTGATATTATTTGTATGTACTAATTTGTAAATATCTTACCATAATTGTGTCACCTATGTTAACCACAAAAAAATTTAAACATTGATGAATGGAGTACGATTCGTTGTCCACACAATCCTGAAGTCCTTAATTGAATTCAGTCGTAAGGCATAAAACATTGAATTCAATAAATAGTCATGATTTTAAAAATTGTTTTATTTAAAAATAATTATGAATCATTAAACTTTAAAATAGACGGATGTCATTAAATTAAATATGTACTGAATCAACTGGAGAGATTAGTGTACTAGAGAGAAGCCTCTTCGGTTTACTTAACCATATTCTCCTTTACTAACGGTCAAATTTTCTCATTTATAATTTCACATATGTAGCGGATGAAAGCACCACGTGGACTTCATTCTTTGTTCTTTTAATGCTTTCTTTGTCGATTTGTAAGAAAAAATCGTAAATTAAGTATTAAGGAACATTTGACTTTTTTTTTTGTGATTTCTTTGTTTTAATTGTTTACTTTCTTTTAAGGTTATTTTTTATATATATTTAAAAATTACATACAAATTTTTAAATTACACAAATTAAAAGATTATAAAAAAGTTATTTAATTTTAAGAATTTTATCAGTTTGTTACTTAAATTAAGGCAAAAATAATAATATGTATTATTTGAAAATGACGTAAAAAGTATTATAATCCCAAATCAACAACTTGATTAAAATACTATATAAAAAAAATTGATTGACTCTTGAAATTTTATTTGTGTCACTGAGACAAAGAGATTAATATTCATTGTTTGAAAAGATAATGCAAGTAATAATTAGCAATTTAAATTAAAAAGATCGATTGAATTTTGAAATTCTCTTGGTGTCACATAAATTGAGAAAAAAGAGAGTAACATATATTATTTAAAAGTTACATAAACGATATTGTAAATCATAAAAATTAAAAATTTAAGATTTTTAAAAGTCATGGAACATTTGGTTGACTTTAAAAATTATATCGACGTTGTATAAATTATGATAAAGAAAGTGACATATATTATTTGAGAGCAACACATTATTTATAATATGAATCACAATAGTTAGCAAATTGAAATATTTAAAAATTGAAATAATTCTCCAAATTTTATTTGTACCGCTTAATTAAGAGAGAAAAAAATATGTTGGACCCGTGTTAGCACGGGCTCGTATATCTAGTATATCCGATAAAGGTAATATTTTCGACAAACGTAGTCAAATGTCATCCTAATGTGTGCAAAGTATGTTTACTTTTTCGATTTATTTTTACTTCTTCAATTTGAATTTCACAGCCCTCTTAACAAAAATATCACTCTTTCTATTTCAAGTTAATTGAATATTGAGACATTTTGTATATTTTAAATTAATTTAACTATTCAATTTTCAACACAATTTTTTCAACTTTATCATTTATGAGTTAGTATTGAAAATTAATTATTATAATAAATATTTTGTTATGTTAATCATAAATTTGACAATAATTAATAAGGATAAAAATGACAGATGAGAAGCTATGTTTAATTTACGTCTTAACCTGTTTTTCTTAAAGCGTGTGAAACAATTTAACAATTCAATTAATTTGAAATGCAGAGAGAATAATATATATGTATTTTATCACAATATTTATATTGATTGATATATAATATATAATTTTATATTATAGAAAATAATTTGAGAATGATTAATTAAAACACCGTTAAGACATTCAAAAAACATTTTTTTCTTGATATGTGTTATGTATAAAAAAACAAATAAAATTAAAAGAAAGGAGGATTGTTTATTGAGAATTATATTTCAAACAAAACAGCTCTACATTAAATTGCGTATCTCAGCGTGCCAGCAAAGTTGTTACTCCCTTTTCAGATTCATTAATATTCAATGAAGTTCATACTCTATAATTTATTTTGGTAATCTTTTTTATTATTTTATAATTTTGTAAAGTCAATTGCTATTATGTCTCCCTTCGTGAAACCATTTACATAATTTGGCGTGATTATTAATAAATGTGAACATAGTAACAATGCAATTATGATAATTTGCATATTGTGATAATTATAGGTAAGAGTGTTAAAAATAAATCCAAATATATATTATTCGTTGAATTTGTCTATAATTTTAAGAGTTGGGCATCCACCAAAGAGCCGTTGGGCCAATCAAATCATTTATTCATTAGGTGTTCTATGTTACTTTTATATAAATGCATTTTATTTTCTACACACACGCACGAGACATAAAAAAAATATATATATATATATATATATATATATATATATATATATATATATATATATATATATATATATATATATATATATTCTGTAACGACATTAATGGGTGCTCGAGCACTTGGCAGACTCCATGTGAGGCCCCCCCTAGGATCATGATAAATTGTATTAGGTTGAATCTCAACTCATTCAAGCCTAACCCATCTTAAGGGAATCCACAATTGTGCCCAATTCAATCTCTATTTTCAACCCGTTTAATTTTTTTACTAAGATATATTCTTATATTAAAGATATGAATTGTTATCTATTAAACATTTTTAGGATTTGTCTATCCATTTATTACATTCTTTTAGAAAAATCTTGAGAGAAAATTCGAATTGTAATTATAAAAGTTAAATATCATCATTTTAAAATTATTGAGATTAATTGTGTCAAATTGAGCGTGTCAAGACCAAGCCCACTTTTAGCCCATTTGAACCCAACTCACTTAGGCGAAAGTAAAAATGTGAATGTCAAGACCCAATCCGATTTCTATTTCAACCTATTTTAATATCTCTAACTTCAACCCAACCCATCAATTTGACACCCTTAATTCCGGGATTAAATAAGTCAGGTTTAGTATCATGGACCTAGTAGCTAGATTAGAAGTAAAGATAAAATGATTATTCTCTTTCTTCTACAAGTGAGAGTTAGCACTTAGCAGGCCGCACACCATAAACATGTGTTTCACCTGCGTGCTAACTATATTCATTTCAAGGAGTATTTCTTTTGCAGCAACATTGTGATCATGTGGAACACATTGGTCATTTCTTCACTGCAAACTTCTTTTCTATCTTTAGTGATTTGATAAATTGGTGATTACAGTTCTTTCAATTTCAAAAATTCATAAGTTTAGAATAGAAAATCGTAATCAGTGTTTTCAAGAATATTTTTGGGGCGAATTTCGGGACAGGGCGCATCAAAAACGCTTCGAGGTGTAAATTAAAGACATAGATTCATAAAATATAAGTCCTAAAATTTGAATCGTAAGTCCCAAGCATAAAATGTATGTCCTGAGTGTAAAAACGTATGACGGGGCCTTCTTAGATTTTTTTAAAATTTTTTTTTACATCATATTTTTGTAATGATATTTCTCAAATTGTAATTATAATATTTTTTTTCATTATTGATATTAATACTTATCTCAAATAAAAATCATAAATCATTGAAAGTTTTTCTTTTCTTATTGTATTAGTAATAAAACTACTAAATTGAGTATACATGATACTACACCGCGTAGATCTTTGAGAGTTACAGTTCGTGTCTCGGAGCTTAAGCCTCACCTTGTACTGTATAAAACACCTTGCCTTAAGCCCAAACCTTTTAAAGCACCGATCGTGGCTTTTATAAATTAATTTGATATAGTTTGATATTCTTAAATTTGATTTCAATATTTTGTGGTATGATAAATTCGTAATTATGATTTATTTCAATTTCAAAATTTCAACTTATATATACTCGAATAGAAAATTATAACTTTTAAAAATTATATATATGTTACTCGAATAGAAAATTATGACTTTTAAATATTAACTCGATGTAGTTTAATATTTTAAAGTTTTATTTCAATATGTAGCAGTGAGGTAAAGATATTAAATCAAAATTAAAAGACTAGATGAATTGAGATACAAATATTATTAGTTAAATTAAAAAGATGCTATATAAAGTGAGATAGAAATAAATATTAAACATGTTTTACAATACTTTTCATATCATTATCTATGGGTAGCTTAAATATGGCTATTCTCCTTTTTGAATATTTAAATTAGAAGTATATATGATTAAAAGTGCAACAGATTGAAAATTAAAATATGTAAACCAATTTGTAAATAAGGGAAAAAATTTCCTAAATACAAAACTTCTTTATCATATTCTAGAAAATTTTCTATCATTTGAAAAAATTATAAAAATCTCAATTCTCTCATATTCTCGGATACATCACTTTACGTGATATATCAGTCATATTTACACTATGTACCAATTAGATAAACTACTGCACGTGATGTGTCAGTCGGATACAGCATTGTACGTGATGTGTCGAGATGTTATACATTAGTTTACTTGATGTGTATCAATCGGATACATCACTATACATATGTGATGTATCCGTCCGATACATCACAATACGTGATTTATCAGGACGTTGAGTGAAATATCCGAAACAAAGACGTGATGTATCAAGACATTGAGTGATGTATCCGAAATTAAGACGTGATTTATCGGGACAATTTGAGATGTATACAGATTTCACCAAATTTAAGAGATTTTTATAATTTAGAAAAAAGTAAGAATTAATAAGATGTAGTTAGTTATTACATTATGAAATTTATGTAATATTCCTTAATTTCATTGAAAATATCAATTAACAACGATACCTCTAGAAATATGGTGGAAAAATGTAAAAGATATTGGGCCTCTTTTTTTTTTTTTTGGTCTTCATATCGTGGGACACATTTCACATATCCTATAATTTATTTATTTTTTATTATTGTTGTACTTTAATTTATTTTAATTCAAATATTTTTAAATCATCATACCTCTTTATTTCGACAATGTAAACACATAATATTAAGAACAAAGTAATAAAATTAATATGCAAAAGATATTTAAAAGAACTAAAATGTGAGGCATGTAACAGATATTTTTTATTTTATTTTGGCCTAACATCAAATATCTTAAAAAGAGAATAAGAATTTATTATAATTGGTTAAATTATTTGTATACGAAGGTTTAGTTAATTGATTTCCCAACCAATGTTTATCTAGTGATAATTATCTTAGTTTCAGTTAATTAAGGTTGTTAAATTTATTCTTCCAACAACAATATATCAAATGTAAGAACGGTTTACCACTTGCACTCTTCTGATATTATTAATTATATTTTATTCGACGAAGTACGTGTATTTTATTCGACCTGCGGTCTTTTTAAATGTAATGTAGTATATAGTAGGATAAAAACTTCCACATATAATCTAGAGATCTATGCATTTGACACATGAAACTATTTTTAAAATAAGAACTTTTCGAAAAGAAAAATAATAAATAGATTTTTGATGTAGATGATAAAATTTAATGCTACTTGTTGAAAAAAATCATTATGTATTGCGAGATTATTGTGTTAACTTCAGCTAATGAAAAAATTAATCTTATTATTCACTTTATTTTATTGATTAACTGTAACATATATGTTTTGGATAGAAAACGATGAAGCAAATGTATTTTATCCAGCTTCACCCACTTAAATGTAATATATAGTAGGATATATAATTCAACATATTGTAATGTTTCATTTCTCGTGAATTTATTTTTAATTCAATATATATACAAAAGATTCCGAGGCCTTCAATCTTGAACATCATATGTATAGCTATTAAGTTTTTGCATTATTTTCTTGAAGCCACATCGAGAAATCCCTAAGAATGCTTGTATCAACTCTATGATGCTTTCGATTAAGCTCAAGGAGAGCAGGCCATATGAAGTTGCGATATAGTCGAGGATTGTTGTAGTCCAATAATTCAGTTGGTGGACTCACCAACTTATCTTTATCTGGACAAACAAAAAAGAAACAAGTGATTTTCTAGAAGTCTTATTTGTAACCACTGCTCTATGCAAGCAACTTTTGTATCTTCTATTCGATAGCGTCTGCAAAAGTCCTTATATATTGTATGTCTAACAATTCATGATGTATCTCATTGCGCGTCATGTGAATAGATCTTATAATATTTGTCACTTAACAATGTATTGTTTGTCTATTTTACTCTATTTATATCACTTGTATACATAATGCATTAGCTTATTATATAGTTCTGGCGTGTGAATTTTCTAACCATAAATGTGTCACCTATGTTTACCACAAAAGCATTGAAATTTGGACGGATGAAGTACCATTTGTTGTCTACAAATACCTAAAGTCCGCTAACACAATTTTGATGGAAAACAATTAATGATATTGGATCATAAAGCTAATAGTTGAGTCTCACTATGGATTCATTATCTTTGGGAAACTCTTTGAAGAGGCTCTTTTGTACACTTACGCTCATCCCTAAGAGTTCCATGATCCTAAGAGAAAGTGTGCTCATGGAATTGCAATATTCTTGATAAACACTCCTGTGTAATTAAAGGCAGAAAAGGTTAATTCATTTACATAATAAAAAAATAGAAAAATAGATAATCTTTTTATTTTAATTTATTTGCCTGTTTCGAATTGACATGAAGTTTAAGAAAGTAAAGAAAGACTTTTGAATCCAATAATCTTAGATAAAAAAAGTATGTAAAATGTACAAGAATATCATTTAATTTAGTGTTCTTAAACATGTAATTCCAAAAAATAAAATATTATGTTTTTTTTGAGACATACCAGAAAGAAAAGAATGACAAACAAATTGATAGAGACAAGTACTAAGATAGTCAATTGTCTTTACCCGAGATTTTTAAAACTCACTAATGTCCTTTGAAATTGCTGTTCAACTATATGAGATGAGTCTTCTTTAGTAGAGTATTTTAAATATAGTGTATCTTTCCAAGGTACCTTCGAAAAAAACCTTGTGGTAAAGCTACTGGCATGACTACAATGCTCACAAATTTTCCTACGAGACACGGTGTAATTTCCCCTTTTTGAAGAATCTTCATCAGCATCTAGACTATGCTGAGAGACAGTGTAATCTATATCTTCTTTAACTCACTCTCCTTTATCCATCAATCCTTACGCTAGCTCTGCTTATGCTTGAGTCTTTTCCCACAGACTTGGAGACGTTGCTTTTTTTTTTTCTTTTTTTACAGCTTTATTATCACATACCACTTCTATAATAATTGTTGGAGGTTGTATCTTAGGATTCTAAACACTCACTCAATTTGCTCTTAAGGGAGTGTTCAATGTCATATCCAAAGAATGCATAATCTTTCAATGAATAAATCTTTAGCTGCTTCCATTTATATATATCTCTAACTGTAACACTCTGCTATTTGAAAGAGCAGGAATTAGAAAGAATCATATTTGGAAAGAACGAAAAATATCAAAATTTATCAAGTATGTTATGTATGAGTTAAATTTAAACGATCATAACTGCTTCTACATGATGAGTTAGGGGAGCTACAAGGTATTAAATGAAAGGTAATTGAATTATCCTTCAAAAGCCACTGAATTTGCTAATTTTGAGTTTGTTCGAGGGAGATATGCCCGTTTGAGGTCACGATGTCTAGATAAGGAAAGTCAATCAAATTTAAGAGAGGTATTTTGGTATTGTCATTACCCAATTAATTATTTCATTTTTAGTAATCTATTTGGGTTCTAAACTAATTTAGTTCTATTTATGAAATTATGAATTATGTTAGTTCATTGAGAGAAGAGAAAACGGGAGAAAAGTCAAGGTGTTTTTGGAGATTTCATACGGAATTAAAGACGTTTCGCCAGGGGTTAATCTCTAAACAAGTATGTGATACTTTCATAACGTTGGGTTTGTTCACCCACACGCAAATCATGTTTAGTTAAGGGAAATTCATTCTAGAAAGTTTACAGTTTGATGATCTAAAATTGTGTTCTTGAAATTGGCTTTTGTTCTTAAGATATGATGGAATTTATTGAGTTCATGATGGGATCATGTCCATTATAGAGTATTTTAGGAGTATATTCTTGTGTACATGTACTGGGTATCAAAATCGAATGAGGAATTGAGAAAAGAATCGAATTCAGGCGAATTAGGGTTAGAAAATGAAGAAGGAAACAGTTTGGCAGAAATTGGGTGCGACGCAGACTTGTTCGTCAAAAATAAAACTTTTTTCTCTGCGTCGCAGAGAGGTCCCAGACCACTCTCCCTCAAAACTTATTTCGCGAACCACTATTGAAATGCATCTCCGTGTTGCGAACTTGCTTCCAGACTATGATTTCTTGATCTATTCTCATGTTTTACTATCTAAAATCACTCCTAAGCATCCTGAGACCTTTCCTATCACAAATCACAATCTTGAATTCATAAATCAAATTGAAGGTAGATTCTCAAGTAAAGTCTAGAAGGTTCTTCAAGTCATTTGTAAGAAGACTTTTACAATTCATTTAAACTTTTTTCGATACTTATGCATTGAAATTGAGAAAGAGTAGAGCCAAGTTCATTTTCATTAAAATGTTATATGGGAACTATGTATTTCAAAAGAGTAAATTGTTTCATTAAATTTTTTGTTGATCTATCTCATGTTTTACTATCTAAATCACTCCTAAGCATCCTTAGACCTTTCCTATCACAAATCACAATCTTGAATTCATAAATCAAATTCAAGGTAGAGTCAAGATTAAAGTCTAGAGGGTTCTTCAAGTCATTTTTAAGAAGACATTTACAATTCATTTAAACTTGTTTCAATACCTAAGCATTGAGATTGCGAAAGAGTAAAGCCAAGTTCATTTTCATTAAAATGTTATATGGGAACTATGTATTCCAAAAGAATAAATTTTTACACATTTAAGATGAAAGGCAACACTGATTGCCAAATGAGTTTTCACGAGTAGTTTTGAGTTTCAACTCTCTTAATAGTTCTTAAGAGATAAGTTTTTGAGTAATAATATCAAACCATTGATAAAGAGTTATGTTTATAGACATATGAGTTGAGTATATTTTGGGAGTAGTATTGAACACCAATATGGGGAAAGAGTTCATAATAACTAAAGTCTCCATAAACTATTTAGACAATGTGGATAGAAATAGTCATACCTTTTAGATGATTTCTTAAGGGTTTTAGCATAGACTAGTGGATCCACTTATTTGAGGTGTTCTATATCCTGAGAATTATAGGACAGTTTTGGCAGCGTGGGCAAGACGGTGTATCATCACATAACTTGTTGTGATGGTTGTAGGTTAGATAAACTCCCACATAATTATATTACTTTATTATATATATATATATATATATATATATATATATATATATATATATATATATATATATATATATATATATATATAGTTGAGTTGCTACTTAATGTTTAAATATTTTATATAAACTGTATAATTAATGTTGTTTATTTTTGCATTAAGTTGAGTAAAGCTGAGGTAAGTATTTCTTTCAGATTTTAGTCAATGTACTGATGTCATTTGACCTGCATCGCTTTATGATGCAAATAGAGGTAACTAGTATAAGAATCCAGCGCTTCGTGATCCAGTTGAGCATTTTAGAGTCATTTGGTGAGCCTCCTTGCTTTCTGGAGGATCCCTTTTATTATTTCCGTGTCATTTTAGTATTTAGGATGATAAGGGGTCTTTTCCCAATATCCCTCATAATATAGAGGTTTGATAGCCAGATAACTATAGTATTTAGTCTTTGCATGTCAATTCTTTTGTTATATGACAAAACTTACCACTTTTGGTAGTTGAATGTTTATTTTCTAATACATTCTAAGTTATTAAGAGATAGTTGAGTAAAGTTGCATTTGTTTTCTTTTATTATTGCTTAAAAGTATTTCGCTGAGAGTCTAGCCAGGTAAAGGCCAAGGAAAGGGTTCTCTTTGGGCCAATAATGGTTCTCGAGTGTCAGTCCCGCCCAAGGGTGAAAGCTTGGGGAATGAAAAAGTTAGTATGAGAGAACATAGTTTATAAGTCAAAGGGAATCTATAAAGCCATGTGTATAGATTCCTAGTTATCGGTGTGAAGTATTTCACATCTAAAATTAGGATCCTGCAGCATTTAGGAACTGTCTAACTCTTTTATATTTATTTCTTGTGATAGAGTTTATCTCTAAAAAAATTACTTCTAATTCGTGTGTAAGCGTGTCTTTGATCATGCCTCCAAGAAAAGCTGTTAGAGGTCATTCTTCTAAGAGGAATTTCGAGGAACAAGGGGTACTTAATGCATTTGTGCAACCCTAAGGAGAGGTTGCAAATGCTGAGTTTCGGGAAGCTATCCGGATGTTGGGTCAAAGTTAGACCAATCAAATTGGACAGAGACAGAATCGACAGAAAGCTGCTGATACTTCAAGGATCCATGAGTTCTTAATGATGAAAACTGCAAACATTACTGGTTCAAGTGTCATTCAGGATCTAGAAAACTCTGTAGAGGAACTACAAAAAAGTGTTTGAGGCTATGCAAGTTGCTGATGTTGAGAGAGTGGAACTAGATGAATATCAACTACAGAGTCTTTATAAAATCTAGTTTGACCAACGGAAGAAGGGTAAAGCTGAGGGTACATCGATCTTAAATCGAGTTTTGGAGTGCTTTCTTGGGGTGTTTCTTTCCCCGAGAATTGGGAGAAGCAAAAGGATAAGACTTCCTCACTCTTAAGCAGGAATCGATGAGTGTTCATGAGTATTGTCTGGAGTTCATTCAATTTCCCCACTATGCTCCAAAGATGGTTGCCAACATGAGAAGCAGGATGAGTTTGTTCATTGCTGGGTTGTCACGTCTTAAAGTATGGAAGACAAGGAAACTATGTTGATAGGATATATGGACATAGCAGGGTTGATGATCCATGTCTAACAAGTTGAGGAGGAAAAGCTCAGGGTAGAGACAAATTAAGAAACTAGAAAACTAAGACAATAAATGAGTTCGGGTAGCAAAAGAACAATGTGAATTGGTCTTAATGATGAAAACTGCAAACATTACTGGTTCAAGTGTCATTCAGGAACTAGAAAACTAAGACAATAAATGAGTCCGGGTAGCAAATTCTCAATGTAAAATGGTAAATAACAACCACTTTCGTCTTGCAGATGGGGCCACTGTTCTAGATCTTGTTCCACTCTTTGGGGCAATGAATATGGTATATATGGCCACAATTTATTCTTGCAAGGTCCTCCCAGTCAAAATTCTCCTCCTAAGACACACAAAAAATCTTTAAATTAACTATGAACTTCATTGTAATCATTTTTAACTTGTTCATAGATAACTCTTCTTATAATAATCCATCACTAGCTTTCCTTATGTTGCAGTCTTTCCCCACAAACTTTGAGACCCTTTCTTTCTTTCTTTCTTTCTTTTTATTATAGCTATTATCACATGCAATTTCTATAATATCATGGGAAGGTTGATCTCAAGATTCTTGCATTAACTCTATGTACTCTTAAGGTAGTCTTTAATATCACTTTCAAAGAATGGTATTATGGAATATTTACTAAAGTGATTTTTTCAATGAATCAACCTTTGACTACTTGTATTTATATTTATGACCCATTATTTTATAAACCAGACCCTTCAATGTAATCTTCATCATAATGTACATCTTTCTCTCTTATGTTCCTCATCTTAAAGAATCTTCCACTTCTGCACTACATGAAGACACAATGCAATCTAGATCTTGTCTGAATCGCTCTCTTTTTATACATCTACCTATTCCCACAGACTTGGAAACCCTTTCTTTCTTTTATTTCTAACAGTCGCTATCACGTCTCTATTGTATAATATCTTGAGTGGAAGTTGTGTATTAGGATTCTGGCATTAACTCTATTTCTTCTTAATTAAGGGAGTTTGTAATATCACATCCAAAGAATGTTTTTCTGGAACTTTTTTGCTAAATCCAAATTATTCAATTAACCAACCTTTAGCTTCTTGTGCTTATATTTATTTATTACCTTTTTGGATCCAATGCCTAGAAATCTTACCTTGTTAAAAAAGCAAAAGAATCTATCAGAGCATTCATTGATTTTATCGGAGTCTTTTATTCTTTATAATTCGAACTCCTTCACCTCCAGGATCCAACATATTCTTTCTTTAGATAATTCTAAATTTTATTTGGTGATATGAGAAACATAATTCTCTTGAAAATAATGGGTTAAGACAAAAATATAGTTGCTTTAGCCGGGAATTCATGATATTCTTTACTATGTGATTCATGATTTGCACTATGGTGGGATTAATTTGAAGAGGATTAATTTCATAATCCTCTTCCACAAATTTTCTATGGGCCTTCTAGTAAATTTCCATTATCATAATTTATAATTGGTAATTTTCATTACCAAAAACACATGAGTCATTCCTAAAAAACCTATTTTCGAAATCCAACTATACTCACATGTTCCTTCAGAAAAATAGCTCTAAATCACAACTATCAGTTTTTGAAAGAAAAGAAATGCACAGAAATAAGAATGGAAGAAAACTTGAAGGATAAATTTTTTTATCGCAATACAAAACATTATTTTATTGACCAACAAAACACAAGTATTTACAGACTAAAAACAAGACTGAAATAGAAATAAACTCCAAAATACTAGGTCTCTAACTTAATTGAAGTGTTGTAGCAAAAATATATGTAGTTATAAATCAAAGATTCAACAGATATAAAAAAAGATTCCAAGGACTTCAATATTAAACCTCATATGTATAGCTCTTAAGCTTCTGCATTATTGTCTTGAAGCTACATCTAGAAAGCTTGAATAGTGTTTGTATAAGCTCTATGATGCGTTTGAGTAAACCCAAGGAGAGCAGGCCATGTGAAGTCAGGATATAGTTGAGGTTTTTTGTAGTCCACCAATTTAGTTGTTGGATTCACCACCTTATCTTTGTGTGGACAAAGAGAGAAAGAAAGTTATTTTCTAGGAGTCTAGTTTTTAACCACTACTCTAAGCAAACAATTTTTGTATCTACCATTTGATAGAACCTCCTGTATGCCAAATACCAAATATTTTATATTTATGAGTTCATAATGTATATCATTGCTCATCATGTGTAAATATCTTATAATATTTTTCACCTATAAATGTAAAAATTGACTCTGTTTACATTATTTGCATGTTATAGATAATACATTAGCTTATATTATAGTTCAAGTTGCTAGATTGTGGAGCCTGATTAAAATATATCTCAGGAGTTGTACATTGAGAAGGTACTGAGCAGATTCAGGGTTAATGATGCTAAACCCAGGACTAGGCCATTGGCAAATCACTTTAAATTGTCAAAGGAGCAGTCACCCAAGACTGCCGAGGAGCGTGATCACATGGCACTTTTTCCATATATTTCAGTAGTTGGGAGTTTTATGTATGTTGTGGTCTGCTCTAGACCTGATATAGCACATACAGTGGGAGTTGTTAGCAGGTACATGGCAAACCCTGGGAAAGAGCATTGGGAAGCTGTGAAGTGGCTTCTTAGATATTTGAGAGGTACATCCAGTACTTCACTTTGTTTTGGCAAAGGCAATGTTACTCTACAGGGTTTTGTGGATGCTGATCTTAGTGGGGATGTTGACTCGAGCAAGAGTACATTCGGGTACATTTACACCAAAGGTGGAACAACAGTGACTTGGATGTCCAGGCTTCAGAAGTGTGTTTCTCTTTCATCTACTGAAGCTGAATATATGGCAATAGCTGAAGCTGGGAAAGAGATGATATGGCTGACAGATTATCTGGAGGAATTGGGCAAGAAGCAGAGTGAGAAGATTCTTTACTCATATTGCAAGAGTGCCATACAATTGGTTAAAAATCGAGTCTATCATTCGAAAACAAAGCACATCAGAAGGTGATACCATTTCACTCGCAGGGCAGTGGAGGATGGTGATATATGCTTGAAGAAGATAGAGGGTTGAAAGAACCCGGCAGACATGTTGACGAAATGTGTTGATGTTGGGAAACAAGGGTTATGCAAAACCTCGGTTGTTCTTCTGTAGTTGTTACTACAGATGTTGCGGTGCGGTAAAGATGTTGTAATGAAGAGATATTTTTTGAGAATGTAATTTTTGGATGACTCAATCAGTCTTAAAGTGGGAGAATTGTTAGGTTGTGGAGCCTGATTAATATATATAACTGTCTAGGATTTACTATTTATTCTCTATTTATTCTCTGTAACAAAAAATACTCTGATTTATTAATATAAATATTCCCCACAACCGTGGAAGTTTACTCACGGGGTGTTACCACGAAATATTGGGTTTTCTCTTTCTCTATCTAGATCTCTCATATCTTTCTCATGAAAGTTCCTGTATTCTTCATTCATAAAGTGTGTGTGTGTATTCGATCCTAACAACTGGTATCGGAGCTAAGGAGATTCAACACGATCACTGAAGATTGATAGTTCAATGCTTGGAATCAAGAAGTTTGATGGATCCGATTTAAGTTTCTAGAAGATGCAGATCGAAGATTATCTGTACCAGAAAGATATTCACGAACCGTTGGTCGGGGTTAAGCCGGAATCTATGACGGAGGAGAAGTGGAACCTTAAGGATGGCCAGGCTCTAGGGTTGATCCGATTGACTTTGTGAAGAAACGTGGCATTCAACATCGTGAAGGAGAAGACTACGTCCGGTCTGTTGAAGGCACTATCAAACATGTATGAAAAACCATCGGCAAAGACAAGGTATATTTGATGCGTTGATTGTTCAATTTACAGATGTCTGAGAATGGGTCCATTTCTGATCATATAAACAAGTTCAATATGATTGTGAGTAAACTTAATTCTGTGGATATTAATTTCGAAGATTAATTTAAGGCGTTGATTTTGATGTCATCTCTGCCCGAGTCTTGGTATACTGTTGTTGATGCGATTAGCAGTTGTCGTGGATCTAAGAAACTCAAGTTTGATGAAATCCGTGATGTTGTTATTAGTGAAAGTTTTTGCAAACGAGAAGTGGGAGATTCATCGGGCAGTGATCTCAGCGTTGACCAAAGGTGGAGAAGTAATATGAAAGGCCAAAATCAACATGGTCGATCAAAATCAAAAAATTAAGGAAAATCCCTGAACAGATCAAACGTGACTTGTTGGAACTGTGGAGAAAAAGGGCACTTTCGGACGAACTGTACAAATCCAAAGAAGAAACAGAATCAGAAATTTGGAGATGACAATGAATCTTTAAATTGAGCAGAAGACATTGGGGATGCTCTAATCCTTAGTGTAAACAGCCCGGTTGAACCATGGATTTGGGAAAGGTGTATCTTGCTGACAATAAAGACTTGGAGATTAAAGGAAAGGGAGATGTTTGCATAAAGACCACCTCGGGAAACCAATGGACATTGGAGGATGTCAACTATATTCCTGGGCTCAAGAAAAATATGATCTCTGTTCGTCAGTTGGATACCACGGGATATGCAGCAGAGTTTAGGAAAGGTTCGTGGAAGATTGTAAAAGGTTCTATGGTAGTAGCTCGTGGCACCAAATTTGGAACCTTGTACACTACTGCAGGGTGTATTAACATGGCCGTTGTTGCTGAAGGTGCTTCCGGTTCATGTCTGTGGCACAACAGACTTGGACACATGGGTGCTAAAGGAATGAAGATGCTGGTTGCAAAAGGAGTATTAGAGGGTCTAGAGTCTGTTGATATGGGTCTTTGCGAGAGCTGTGTTATGGACAAACAGAAAAGAGTAAGCTTCACAAAGACTCCTAGAGAGCGAAAGAAAGTGCGGTTGGAAATGGTCCATACAGATGTTTGGGGACCATCTCCAGTATCATCACTTGGAGGATCCAGATTCTATGTTACCTTCACGGATGATTTAAGCAGGAAGGTATGGGTTTAATTCTTGAAGCATAAGTCTGATGTGTTTGCAACTTTCAAGAAGTGGAAAGCTGAAGTTGAGAATCATACCGGTTTGAAAGTCAAATGCCTAAGGTCTGACAATGGAGGAGAGTAAGAAAAATCAGAGTTCAAGGCATTCTGTGCAGCTGAGGGAATCAGATTGATGAGAACAGTTCCTGGTAAGGCAAGGCAGAATGGAATTGCTGAGAGGATGAACAGAACATTGAATGAGCGTGCAAGGAGTATGAGGATACATTGTGGGCTGCCCAAAACATTTTGGGCGGAGGTTGTGAGCACAACTGCATACTTGATCAACAAGGGACCATTAGTTCATTGATCAACAAGTCTGATGTGTGTGCGTGAATTCGATCCTAACACAAGTGTGTAATTTTTCATACCATATACGTGTTGACTATGTTAACCACATAGCTATTGAAATTTTGAGGGATGGAATGCCATTTGTTGTCCACAAAAACCTGAAGTCCAATAATGCAATCTTGATGGAGAACTGTTAATGGGGTTGGATCATAGTGACATCTTGTTTCGAAGGTGAGCTCTTGTTTCTGTTATTGTGGATAGTAGTTGAGTCTCATTATGAATTAATTTTATTCGAAAAACTCTTTAATTTTTTTTTTGTGTACATCTATGATTATCCGTCATAGTTCCATGATCCTAAGAGAAAGTGTACTCATGGAATTGGAATATTATTGATTAACACTCCTGTGTATTTAAAGTTAAAAAAGGTTAATTCATTTATATAAAAAAATAGATACTCTTTTTCTTTCAATTTGTTTTTTTTCTGATTTTGATTTGACATGAAGTTTAAAAAAGTAAAAAAAGACTTTTGAATACAGTAGTTTTAGACAAAACATAAGTAGAATGTACAAGAATATCATTTAGTTTAGTGGTCTTAAACTTGTCTAGCCAAAAAAGGAAAAAACATGTTTTTGAAACATACAAAAAAGAAAAGTACGACAAACAAATTGAAAGAGAGTACTTACATAGTAAATTTTCCATAACCAATATTGTTAAAACATTCACCCAATGACCTTTGGAAATACTCTTCAACTAAGTGTGATGAGTCTTGTTTTGCAGAGTATCGTAATGAGAGTCTCTTTCCAAGGCAACTATGAAGAAAACCTTCTAGTGAAGCTACTGACATTGCCACAATGCACATAAATTTTCCTCTGAGCTTTTTGTTTTCTCAGAGAGAGGCATGTAAAATAATGTATCCATGTAACGATGAACACTGGAGATGAGATTGGCATAAACTCCGTGGTTCTCTACAAGAAAGAAAACATGACTCCTCCACGCTTCATAAACAAGCCTAGATTCTTGTTGAGGTGTGACAGAGTCACCAAAAAGAAACACTGGAATTCAATAAGGGGAAGATGAAGTACTTGTGCTACATAACAAGGCTTCTCGTTTTTTGACCATATATATTGTGTGGAAATTTTGGACTAATTTTTAATGTGAGATGCATCAAAAATTAATGTTTTTCCGCACAAACCACATGGGATTTCCATTTGTGAATATACTATCGTTGGTAATTGTAAGCAAGAGTTTGGTTTTTCTTTCTTGTGCAATACGTCATAATTGGGAAAAGGAAGTAGAAGTAGTTCATTGCCTGGAGCCAAAATTTAGGATTATATAGGGATTAAGAATGCTTAAATTTTTTTTATAGAAGTTCATATGTTGTTTGAATTAGATTTTACAGAAGAAAACACTTTCAACTATATATTTATCATATATTTTTAAAAGTTTCCTTAAAAAGTTCTCAACTGTCAAAAACGGGTCCGAACAGTTTGTTGAGAAGGGCTTAATAGTGCTTAAATTTGTGGATGGAGAGTTTTCTTATATTTTGAATCAAATTTTTTAAAAAGAAAATATTTGTAAATATATATTTGACCATAGACTTCAAGTAAGAGTTTGAAATTTTTTCCTTAAAAAGCTTTGAAGTATAAAAATGGGTCCAAATAGTTTGCTAAGAATGACTGAATAATGCTTAAAATTGGGGTATAGTTCTGCAGATATCTATAGAGTATATCATATATATAACTAGCGATACTTAAACAAATTTTCCTATTTACTTTCCTTAGATAGATTTCCATATATACCTACAAATAACTTATATTATTAAAATAATAGTATGGTAAAACATCACTAAATTTATACGAGTGAGATTAAAAAATATTATTATTATTATTATTTTAGATGTATTATTTAGTACATAAATTATTATTTATTAATGTCACGCACTAAAATTTCAGATTGTGATGGTACCTACTACGTCCCACAAGTAGGTAAGCTTAACACAAAGCCTGGAACTAAAAACAGAGGGCTACTGCACGGAAGAAAAAAATAATAATAAGAAGGAAAAATAAAAGAGAGAATCAAATCAAGACAAA
This sequence comes from Solanum chilense, assembly GCA_032847665.1. NCBI lineage: Eukaryota > Viridiplantae > Streptophyta > Magnoliopsida > Solanales > Solanaceae > Solanum > Solanum chilense. Next base: position 37,966,362 of record CM064972.1, on the reverse strand, counting down.
ATCTAACCCAAGACTTGGTATCAACCGGTATTTGAGCAACTATTAAAAACAAGAGTACAATAATAATAAAATAATACAAAACTATCTCAGTATCAAAATTAAAGACTAGTCCTAGTCCAAAATAGAGGGAGAGTGAGACAACTCTGAATATCAAGAGCTCACCTAAATTTCTAAATCCAAGACTTGCACCGCAGGAGACCAATATGAACGACTAGAACCCGTACTTTGATCTGCAGGGTGTAGAAGTATAGTATTAGTTCAAACAAGTAGAACTCACTAGTAGGACTGGGCATTCGATTAGTTCGGTTTGTTTTGCGAAATTTAGTTCGGTCTGTTGGTTTGCAGTTTGATGAAAATTCTGATCAAAACCGAACTGAAATATATTCGTTTTAGTTCGGTTTTTATAGTTTTGGTTTGATTTACTTCAATTTGATTTTTTTGGTTTGAGTATTATCCTTATCAGTCTTTGTTTGTGTTGGGAATTAAACACATAACACACACAAATAATCTAGAGAAAAGAGAAACGGAACGCAAACGGGACACACAAGAATTTAACGTGGTTCGGTTTCCCTACTCCACGACTGTAACAGGAGGATTTTATTTCACTTGTGCTACCTCAGAATTACAAATACAAGGATCATATTTATATGAAAACCAAATGGTTAACCTAGGGTTTCAGTAATGGGTCGGGCCGGCTCACAAGCCTCCACAAAGCCCAACAATCTCCCACTTGGAGGCTTGAAGAATTTCAACTGTCATCCACTTAGAACACTTGTATGTCTAGTAATCTTTTTCAACTCTCTCCTGCTACAGCGGCCTTCTCATCAGTCAACTGAAAGGCCCGTTGAAGCTCCCCGAAGCTTCAACACATCAGTCACGGCTGAAAATGCCCTTGACTCGTCCTCGGTCCCTACCGGCTCCCACTTGAGACACGAACTGCCGGATCCTAGAACTCCCTGAGAACAAACACTCTCCATACTCAGCAAGAAATTTTCTGGAGACGTATCAACAGCTGGAATACTGGTTCTCTTGACCCACTGTCTTCTAGGAGCCTTGGCTGAAGCACGGCCGATGCTCCCACTGCCACAAACGCCTCTGACTGGTCTTCCTGAACCTTTCCTTGCTCGTTCATCCTGAATCTGACCTGTGGCTCTGGGTTTCTTTCTTGCAAAGACAACCTTCTTCTGCCCATGAGATTCTGTGAACCGGACTTTGTTTTTCTTCTGAACTGGGACGGTCACTCCCTCAGACGGTAATCCGACAATATACAACGATCCTCTTTTTGTTCCACGAGCCATGACAAGATTGCCCCTCACGACCTTCCACTGCCCATTTCCGAACTTCACATGATGTCCCTGTTCATCCAACTGCCTAACAGAAATCAAACTTTTCGTCAAGCTTGGAACAACTCTGACATCCTTCAAGGTCCAGAAACCGACTGGCGTCTTCAGCACCATGTCACCCATGCCCGTAACATCAAGAGCTCTATCGTCTGCAAGTCTTACCTTTCCAAAGTCTCCAATAACCAGATTCTGCAATGCTTCACTGCTGTGGGTAGCGTGAAAAGAAGCACCAGAATCCATGACCCAGGAATCCACATTGCTCTCCGCGCAACAGATAAACAAATCCTCGTTGGCGCTGTCTTCTGCAATGTTGACTTGTTTGTCTTTCTGGCATTGATTCCTGAAATGCCCCACCTCCTTGCAGTTCCAACATGTTACACCTGAGCCATCCCGAGCCTTCGACTGACTCCTTCTTCGGTTCCTGCTCCCACTACCTCTGTTATTTCCTCTGCCTCTGACGATGTTTAGCATATCACCTGATGATTCTCCAGAGCTCCTTCTTCTGACATCCTCGCCAAGAACGAGATCACGAATCTTCTCAAAGGTGAATCCATCAGGTCCCACTGAACTGGCAATTGCTGTAACCGTTCCGGACCAACTGTCAGGCAACGATGATAACAGTAGTAAAGCTTGAACTTCATCATCGAACTTAATGCCAACTGACAAAAGTCTGGCTAAGATCGAATTCAATAAGTTGATGTGCTCGGTAACTGAACTGCCTTCCTTCATCTTTGTGTTCACCAACTCTCTAATCAGAAAAATTTTGTTTGCTGCAGATGGCTTCTCGTACATGTTAGACAAGGCTTCCAAGATGCCTTTCGCTGTCTTCTCCTTAAGAATGTTGAACGCAACATTCTTGGTCAACGAGAGTCGGATAACTGACATAGCTTTCCGATCCAAAACTGCCCACTCTGCATCAGACAATTTTCCTTGCTTGTCACCCAACACTACGTCCAAATCTTTCTGAACCAGCAAGTCTTCAATCTGCATCTTCCACCAACTGAAATCTGTACCATCGAACTTCTCAATTCGGAACTTCCCATCTTCTGCCATCTCAAAGGACTTCGGCAATTCCCTTAACGGCGTCTACAGACAGCGGGCGGCGATTTGGACGATGCTTACGATCTGGACGCTCGCGGCTGGATCTGAGGCTCCTCGACGCGGCGGCCACTGGACGGCAGCGGCGTTCTCTGCCTCGCTACTGCTGCGCGGCTTTCTCTCTCGCTGGGCTACGATCTGCGGCAGATCTCCTTCGATCTGGGCTGCCTGGTTCGCGGCGGCTGCTGCTCGCGAATGGCGGTTCCAGATCCTCGGCGTTTTGCACGGCTGTAGCTTGCGAACGGCGGCGGCACACTCCTTCCCGACGCGGCGGCCAACGGAACGGCACGACGGACAGCACACGGACGACGGTTGTTCGCACCCTGCGCGATTCTCCTAGCCGGCTGCTGCTTGAGGTTACCCACACGGCAACGGCGGCTCTCCTCCCTGCACACAGTTCTTCACACAAGAACCCTAGGTGACAATTTCTCACAGTTTGTGTTACAGTGTTGTTGAAAACCTCGCTCTGATACCAATTGTTGGGAATTAAAAAAACAACACACACAAATAATCTAGAGAAAAGAGAAACGGAACGCAAACGGGACACACAAGAATTTAACGTGGTTCGGTTTCCCTACTCCACGACTGTAACAGGAGGATTTTATTTCACTTGTGCTACCTCAGAATTACAAATACAAGGATCATATTTATATGAAAACCAAATGGTTAACCTAGGGTTTCAGTAATGGGTGGGGCCGGCTCACAAGCCTCCACAAAGCCCAACAGTTTGATCATAAATTAGAATTTAAATTATATCAATTTTAAAAAGAAATAAATTTTCAATGTGATTTTAAGGATTGAGGGCTCTGGCTTCGAGACATCAATTGTCGGCAATGGAAAAAACTAATCAAACTCAAAATGTTGAGATGCAAGAAGATTGTGCAATGGGTTCATATTTGGTGAATTTAGGCATTTATCTATTCAGAAATTGGGTGACCTTTTTATTTTACTTTTTAATGGGCTAACATTTGGATTGGGCTGCATTTGGATTGGATTTGTTTAAAATTATAAATGTACCAAATAAATTTGTTTTTTTGGTTAACTAAAAAAATAAATAAAATAAAACCGAAAATCAAACCAAAGTACCAAATTTTTAAAATTAAAAATCAAAACCGATCGATCGAATCGAAATCGAATAAAAAAAAGTTTGGCAAGTTCTTTTCGATTTGAACAAATTATGCCCTACCCTACGAAGTAGTCATAGGAAGACAGAGCTCCAAAGACAAAATAACCATATATAACATGTAAGAAAGGTGCATATTTAACATATAACTAATAGAACAACTTGAATATTAACATAAGAAACAAACTTATGCAAAGAACAAAGAGTAAATAAAACAGATAATGGAAGTACAGGAGAATCATGGATGTGCTAGCCCATCAACCTAAATATGACAAGTCCCTACTAAAGGGAGACAAACTGTCCCAAAGGTATAGTAACTGAAACAATCATAGATATAGAGTAAGAGCAAAGATGGCTATTCCAAACTAAACCTTCACTAAATAATAAACAAGGGGAACTAGGGCAGTATCTACCTTCAAAAAAAGAACCACCCTTCATACTACCACAATCAAGAAAATAATCAAAAAATAACATTTTTGCGCCCCTATGTTCTAAGAAGGTGTACAAAAAAATAAATCCGTACGGACCCTAATGACTAAAAGATAAGCACATCAATCAATGATGTTGGTGTTATGAAATTCATAGTGAATTAGATTTATGAAATAACACCAGTAGTACAATAGTGCCAAGATATATACACCATCCCCTCAGTCTCATAATGCAAGGTAGGACCTATGCACACCTCTTTCTTATTTTTCAATGGGCCACATAAACAAATGAATCCGTGGGGGAGTCAGGAGTGTCCATGTATACCTTCCTGATCCCGATCTTGGACTTTTGAGTCTGCTAGTGTGACTGGAGATAGTAAACATAACCATAATAGTATAGAAAGGTCGGGAAACTTCTAGACTAGTAAAGTAAATATGAACACATTCCAGAGGCCTAAAATCTCTAAAAGTAAATGCATCCCATATGCCTCTAAATATGAAAATATAAGACCATCAAGATCTTCTAACCCTCAAATCCATTTGTGCAATAGTAAATGTAGTAGAACCTCCCTATAAAAGATCAATTTGAAAAGAAATCGGGTTAAAGCGCCGCACTCTACAAAGTATGTTGAGAAAAAATGCATACACTTGATCGTACAGTGAGTCATATGAGCATGAGGATATTGATGCAATGTATTCCATTACCAGCATCTAAGAAACACATTCACCATCACAAATAGGATATATATCAACCATCTTTCTCATAGAGTATAAGAACTAATATGGGATCCAGCTAGTCCTCGACTAGTAGAGAAAACCAAATCTAAGAACAACTTCATAATGAAAATATAAAATATAAGGATAAAATATAACTTATTTAAAGGTAGTAATCGCAACGACTACCCACAAGGTACCAATAAAAAATTTAAGGAGATTAAAAGTACTAAACTAAGGCACAAGAAAATAATCACTACTAAACAAAGGATTTAACAATTCTAAACAGAGAAAGGCTTGGGCATGAATCAAAGATAAGGATAAGGGAGATAAACCTAACCCACCACACATAATCCCTACTCACATGCAATAAATGATAAAAATCATCTAAGAAAGCTCAATGAAAGGACAAGCAGCTAAACATGCGTGCTTTGAAATAATTGAACTAGATCACTCCTTATTAAATCACCTCTGATTACCGCCACACTGGAAATTAATTGATCACAATGCAAACACATGCACTTAGACACCAAAATTGCCATAATTGGAGATGGAACCAAAATCTAGTTGAATGAAAAAGTGGGAGTCATACCAAATATCTCAAATCAACTCTATTTATAGGTTCTGATTTTTTTACAAGATATTTTTCAAAAGGTGGGACACAATTCGATGCTTGAAAAGGGAGTAGTAAACAACCAATGCAATTAAACACCATAAAAGAGCACAAAATAGGGTCGGGAAGCCTCTTTCGAGAAGAATGTGCCTCAAATAGTCAAACCCGCAGAAATGCTAATAACGAACAAGATGCTTCTCGAATAATCCAAATCAGATCTTCCTAGCTCAAGATATTGAAGTTTCAAAAAAGGGAAACAAATGAGATTTAATCCTAGTGATCTTCGCAAAAACTGCAAAAAATTTTCTTAAGGGGACATCGCTTAAGCGACTGGGCTGGTCGCTTAAGCAACTCACACTTAAGAGGGGCCAACACCTTAAGCGACTCCTGTCCCCTGGTGATTTTTTATTAAGCGATGAAGGATCACCACAAGCGAGTGCACCAGCAGCTGAAGCTAGAAAATTGTCTTGATGTTCCCAAACTTCGAACAAGCCCTCGAAATTCATTTGGAGTCCAAAAAACATAAACCTAAAGTGAAAATCCCTTTGAACGATATTTCAGAATCAACAGAATCAATTAAACAACCATCCAAAGAAATTTCATCAAAATGTTAAAAGAGTCAAATACTTAACAAAGAAACACAAACAAAACACCAAAATCTATAAACTCAACCTGAAAGCCTCGGGAACTAAAACAAATGTCATTCTATACCACACTCAGCATTACGGAGCTTACTAGACTAATGGAATTGCATTCGGAGCATGTTTATTGAGAAAGTTTACCAAAGTAAAACTTTAGGTAAAAGTTAAAAACTATAATGCCTAATCATACCAACTCCAAATGGAAGCCTCGAAACCAAAATCAACCATCACACTTGACCAAAATGGACCTTCCAGAGGTAATAAAACTGAAAAATTTCTAATCCGCCACCAGAATATCTAGATGTTGACTAATGTTTACTCTTTCAACCTTAAAGTCTGCAAAGTAAGAAATTCGCACCAAACCCAACCAAATATGTTAGGAAGCGTGCCACCAAACTAAGCACCACACAAAGCCAGAAGGAAGCTACAGAAAGGGGAAAATGGTAAAAACATGTGAAATAATAGAAATTTCCCTCGAGGGTCATTAGATTAAATACCACAATAAGGGACTTAGGTCCTCTAAAGTCAAGGAAATGAAAGAGCATATGGTCTCCAAAGATAAGGAAACAAGGCCCCTAGCTTTGCCAAATCAATAAATACCCTCTCGATTCAGGCAACACCTACTCAGAACTCAGGCCACTAGGATTGCATGAATCCACAATATTACACAAAAACTCAAAGTGCAACCTAACTCTTTCCTTTAAAAGTGCTTCCGCTAACCCTAAAAAAACTCAACTGAACGCATCAGAACAATAGACAAGAGAAAATGCCCAATATCTCACAAGTCCAAACCAAACACCTCATAGACTTCACAGATTTCTTCCAATATGTAACCTTAGCAATAATTTTAAATACCATCTAAATATTTCCCACATAAACATGCAACAAAACTAAGATAAACTCCAACAATAATATCTTTTAGACGATCCTATGAGAAAATTGAAGCAATATGGAGATTAAAGTAAGTTGCAATAGAGACAAATGCTATGAAACCATGAATCTCACACCGAATGAGAATATGAGAAAACCTTCATATTCTAAGAAAAATTGAGCTGATACATAAAGGAAAATCACATCCAATATATCATTATCAACATAGCGAAACCAAACCACCGCAAGATAGCAACTATAAAACATAGATACCTCATATCCTGAAATGAGTGAACAATGTCGACCCACAAATTAATTTGACTCTACCTTGAAGGTGAGCCTTTCTGATAGATCCCAAACTCTAGAAAAACCAAAATTGAGAAGCTAACAATGAACACCACCATATATAACTCAATTCATAAGCATGACTTCTTATGTAACACCCCTATGATACTAGACCATGATTTACATGTCGATACATCATTGGTTAATTACTATAAAATGTTTTATTCTCATTTTAGGAACTTGAAATTTTGTGATAATTTTAAATGTGCCTAACATAAGTGTTATCATAATTTAAGGTATTCTATGGGGGTGTTTATGTAAATTGACTACTTAGAATTATAAGTAAATCGGAAGTATTGACATCAAGTATATCCATATAGGTGTATATGTATGCATTTTGGGCAGCACACATGTTTTTCGGCAGCACCTTTTTGTTACATCTATCCATGTGATGAGGATCATTTGTGTAGCTATATATTTCACGCCTCCTCTTGTAAATTTTGTATAACTTGAATTATAAGAACCAAAGAACATTATCTAAAAATATTTTCCTTAAAATCAAGAGAAACACTAGCTCCTTTGGCTGAAATTCGACACACACACTTCATCTTTGTAAGTAATAAAGAATTTATTTTAATACTTGGTAGTGTTTAGTAGTGTAATCATATCTCGTTCAATATAAATTTGTTTACAGTGAGTAAATATTATTTTGAAAAATAATTCGTAATTCTACAACTTTTATGGTTATGGAGATTTCTAATTTACCGGTTATGGATTCCACATATGGGACACAACATAGGACAAGTTCTGTCCAACTTCTCGAATTAGAAATCATGTCTTTTCAACTGTTAGTGTTTTTATTATCTCTTTTTGCACAAAACATATTTTGAGGTTATTATTTATTTTTTTACAAGTTTAATAGATGTACCGACATATTTTATGAAGGATATAATGTCCATTTTTTTCCATTTTCTCTTTCAAATCTTAGTTGCAGCATGAGACACTAAGCTGACTGGAATCACTGTACTAGGAGCAATAATCGTATTTGTAAAGGATAAGCATACTTGTGACTGTTACCCTAATTTAATTCGACATTTATGAGATAGTAGGAACTAAAGAAGTTATTTAATTGCATTTTAAAGGTTGTATGTACTCGTGAACAAGTTGAGGACCTTCATTCGTTGGTTGGTCTACAGTTTGAACTTTTGAAGTCATGTTGGACTATTTCTTTGCTAAAGTTTTAAGGTTTGTGTATAAACTTGTACTTTTACTATTTTTACCTGCTGGTTTATCTGAAATTTTATCTTGGGGTATCTTGGTTACCTCTTGTCACTTGGCATTGTCGTGTTGTTGTCACTTAAGGCGTTAAAGCCTCTTGTGTAACTCTCCCTCTTGTACGAATTGTTTGATCAATTAACCATCTTCAATTCGGATTATTAGTTCGTCTTAAGTATGGAATTTTTCAATTTTAAGTACAAACTAGAAAGCCATTTTAATATGGTTCTTGGTTCTCTTGTTTATTGGGATTTGACGCTTCTTGATACAGGGGGTCGACCCCTCTTGATACCTGCTCGTGCTTGGTGTGATGACATGATGTATACATTGGGCGAGTCTTGTTATTGAACCTCTTGGAAAATTTTACTATGAAAGTTATGGACATTTGGAGCTTTAAATATCCAACTTGATACTCTTTCTATATTGTTTACTTTGTTTATTGACTATATTTCAATTATGCTTCCCTTGACTTCAGAATGATGACTTGGTGAATCTAAAGGCTCCGAATCTATAGTTTTTACACCACTAAGTTATATGCTTAGCCATAGTTTTTTTTCCGTATGAAATGTTAAAGAGGACGCTTGAAGTTGGTCATTGAAGAAGAATATTTTGAATGTCTTAAGGAAGATCACACTTGCATATAGGCATATATATATTTTGTATAAACCTTGGGACTTGTACATGATCTATGTGTTGTATATTTACATGAAATTTTGAGGGATGATTTGGTCATGTTACGGTGGGTTGTAATTTAAGTACGAGTCTATGTTTTTATCTTTTTGGGTTGTGTAAACCCATGTCTTGTGACATATTAATTTGCTATATGTTTTGTAAGTTTGTGTGAAGCATGAACAGACTAATTTCGGTACTCGAAAGTTGGTAATATTATTGTTATTTGGTCCTTAAGTGTGAAGATAATATATGCATGAAAAGCTTATCAGTCTTGCTTAACATATTTTAGGAGGTTTTTTTTGTCATTACTTAAAATTTCGTGCCATATAAATCTTGAACTTAAATTAATATTTAAAATGGGCAAGATGCACATCCTTAACTAAATTATTCGTTATGAACCTAATCCCTCAACAAGATTAAAATCAGTATGTCTTCGTTAATCTCTTTTAGATGTTGCGATCGCTTCATATTCAACCTCTGATACAACCCATGTGTAACTCTGGCAAAACGAAGAATCACTATTAAATATAGTAGTCATTCTTGCGTTGTAGAATATCCCCATAACCAAGAACCGGAACAATGATATCTAATCATTAGTAACCCATGAATCGGAATAGTACCCAAGGTTTACCGGATGAATCAATATTCAACAAGTAGACACCCTCGCTCAAAAGATACTCCTTTTTCGCTGGCCGTCAGTAGAATATAATTACATTTCTCAGTGGTACCTGCTAACCCCTAAAAAAAGAACCTTACATGAAATGCCACCAACCAACTCATCACCGTACTTAGAGCCTTTTAAGACAACTCCACTCCCAACCTCATTAACTCAAACACACCTATTTAGTACTAAAACATCAGAAAGAATTAAACATCGGATAAATCATCAAACTAAAATAGGAGCTCACAAAGAAGAGACACTTCAAGAAGAAGTAAGATAGAAAAACCTCATCCTTACAACCAAGGATATTAGAATAAGATTTAGACAAGGGGAAGGTATAAATAGAAGGATTTGGAAGAAAAACCACCAATGATCACATCCCCATCACCACTGTCACAGAAGTCAACCTCATACAAACTATCAAGAGCACAACAGATTGGAAATATAACCTTCTACTTTACGCAAACAAGGGAATAAAAAACAAAGTACCAAACCTGAGAAACACATTTAAGCATAAAGGCACATGGTTCTACTCTACAACTACTCAAAACACAACAATAATGCTAAGAAACCCACTGCTAAATTAAATCATCTACATGGCTAATAAACATCAACATACAATACCAAATAGAAATTTCACCACAAATAAAAAGTAGAAACTAAGTTACAAAGGAATGAATGGGTATGAAAACCCTAAGTTTACACAACACAAACAGTCATGGGTTACAAAAACACAGGATCACTAACAAGCTAGCAATACTTGGAACATATACTACATATATAATCACCACCTGTATCTGAATACACTGGGCCCTAAACCTAACAAGCCTGTCATTGGCGATGAGTAACTTTAGGGCATTCCCTAGAAAAATTCCCTAACTCTTTAAATGTATAACACTTTGTACTGATAACGACCTTCTAAGATGACTCCGTGGAACGAGAATGAACCCCGGAGCAAAATACTTGGAATATGAAGCCTTTCATGAACTTTATTCACTGTGGGTATAATAAACTTCCATTAAACAACCTAGAAATTGAGATGCTCTTTGTTACTCCCCAAAACAAACTAAGGTTAAATAGAGCCTCATGACTGTTTATTGAGTTAATTTGAAGTTAAAATGAGTTAATTTAGTGTTATTAGGCATTTTCTGAAGTTTGATTCAGTTTGGAGCTCAAACGTCCAAGAATGTCCATGACGTACGGAAGGTGTGCCTGAGATAACGCTTGTGTGTCTTGAGGTGTTTGAGTGAGTCTTATGTGTTCTTTTTTCTTCAACCCTGAATGAGATGTTCCTTAGACCTAGATGACTTAGTTTAGGTTTTTAACGTTTGGGTACGACCCCACCTAAGACCCACAAGGGGCCTTAGATAAAGGGCCCAAGACTTGTAGCAGAACTGCCTTGACAGTGTTAACCAACAAAGGCAACGATGGGCAGTGGTCCCACAAACGGCCCATCGTCTTGCTCCATCGGTTGGAACTTCAAGATTGATTATTTAGGCTCCATATGGAGCTAAGTTTCAACCCACGAGTCCCCACCAACGGTCCGTAGATGCACAGACGGCCCGTTGGTTAGGTCTGGTCTATGAGGGGTTCAAACACTGCAAGTTTTCTACCATGGGGTGTTTGGTAAATTCACCCCATTTCTTTTATGAAACTATGACGTTTTTTTTAGGGTTTATTATATAAATAAAAGTGTTCTAAACTCTAAGACCTTATATTAGACCCCTCTTCCTAAAATCCAAAACCCCTCTCCCTTTCTATCTTAAGTCTCCATGGAAGCTAGAAGTCAAGAAATGCTAGGAGGTTTGTTGATGTTTTTTATTCATCAAAAATCATTTTTATTTCTTCAATGTGAGGTATGGTATCCATCCTTGAACTCTATTTCATTCAAGAAGTCCTTTCTAATGAATTTTCAAAATGGGTTCTCAACCCTAGTTTTTTCTATCTTCACTCTTAATATGAGTCTTGCATGAAAAAATTTCTAATGACTTAATAATGGTATTTAATGTTAGTTTATGATTTTAAGGTAAAAGCTTCAATGAAATCATGTTAAATATTTTTATCTAATGGTTGCTTAAGAAATGGGTTAAATGAGCATGAATTGGTAGTCTTCGAGCTTTGGTTTCTTATGTTGTTATTGTTTATTAGTTACTAGCCAAAGGGATTTATTATGATGAAACATTGATAAGAAATTAATAGGTGATTAATGATTGGATTAAAGTAAGTTGGTTGTGTTGTTTAGTTTCAATTTTGAAATGCTCTTGAGTTGTATGATCCACCTTCTTGGTGCGGTGTTTACTTAAATTTTATGAATGTGAAGTTACTAGTTTATAATGAATTAGGCTATTATGGATTTTTATGTGACGTTTATACCATTCTTGTTAAATGTGCCTTATGATGTTATTATGTGTAGTAGACTAGAGCGTATGCTTAAATGAAGTTATTTGTGTTGATTGTTTATGAAGCTTATTATGAATAAGTAAGGATTATGTCTAAAGTAATTATATTATTTTGTGAAGTATGTAAAGTGTGTGTTCTGATGAATGAAGGTTTAAGCATGTATAGAAGTTAGAGGTAAATGAAACGAAGCTGATATGCAAGATGTACTCACATGTACACACACACACTCACACTTGAATGAATCAATGAAGTTAAGTTTATCCCTATAGGGGAGTTTTGGGCTGAACATTCTTCGTGAGTTCAGATGAAGTGTTTAGTAGAAACGCCATTACATCCCATGAGCTTTATAAGATAGGTTGGACGATGAATTCCCTATGTGAGTTGAGATGTGGTGTTCAATAGTTATCCTCAACCTAGAGTTTATAGTGTTTAGAATACGTGGGAAGTTATGCCTACCACCGAATGGATAGAAGAGGAGGTGGTAACACTTCATGAGTTGAGATATTGTATTCCAATGTACCTCTTGAGATGAGTACTCCTCGTTAGTATAAATTGAGTAACTTAGTATCAATCTCCTTATCCCTTAACTATTCGCCCGCATTGGTGTAGCTATTTGGAAAACCATGTAAAAGAAAAGAGAATGTCCTCATTCTAGGCAAGTGAGAAACCCTTATCCCATAGGGGTTAATATCAGGATTCCATATCTAGCTCTCATGGTCTATGTCGGTTAAGCTAACTCCTACAAAAGAAATAAATATGCTAAGACTCCTAATTTTTTTTTTACTTAGGGTAGGTAGTGGAATGAGACGCTAGTTATCCATTGCACTAGGTAGGCAATCCGAAAGAGGAGTCTTGGTGATCATTATTTGAATAGATTGAACTAATTCTTTTAAAAGAACGTGCTTCTTAGGGTAGGTGGCGATATGGGATGCTATCTACTCATTGCACTAGGTAGGACCTTCTGAAAGGGAAAACCTGGTGCCGTACCTTATAAAAGAGTGTGCTACTTAAGGTAGGTGGTGGTATGTGATACCATCTACTCATTTCACTAAGTAGGCATTTCGAAAGGGAAGACTTTGGTTGTTTGTTGGGTGTCCTTTTAATGTCTTGTCATTCAGTGTGGGACTTGTTCTCCCTAGCTCAGTAAGACGAAAAGGGTATTCATGAGGATTTCTTTGGTGTGTGTTCAAGGAGGCATATTCGTACTTTATTCATGTCTTAACTTAGTGAGTCATAGGATAATCCTGAGGTAGGGAAACTCTTTCGGAAATGAGTTTACTTTCTTTTCTCTAGGCCATGGAAGTTCACTCATTTAGAATAGGATATTTCATTGTAATTGCAAGTTGAATTCAATGTGAATGCTTTAAATGATTTGTTGTAAATGTTCAAATGGATTCACTGTAAATGCATAGTAGTTCACTATAATTGGCAAGTTGAGTTCACTATAAGTTTGGGAGTTTACTGTAAATGGTCTCTTTTGGTCTTAAATTATGGAAAATCATATCTAAGTGTTAAATGATGGTTCTTATGATATTTTGCTTCAAGATTCATGAATGTTTTACTTAATCGGCATGAAATGTTATTTTACTAAAATGTCCATTTTTGCAAGTTTTGCCATATGCCATTCTTAGTACATTATTTGTACTAACTCCATATATTTCTATACTATAAGTATAGGTTGGAAGCTTTTGAAGTTTTGAAGGTGAAGCTTGGGAAAGTTCCTCTAGAGACCAAGTATGTCCTCACATATTCGAGGGCATAGTTTGTTTCTTAATTTCTTATTGAAATAATTATTATGTATTTTATTTCAAGTGTCCCTAAGTTAATTAAACAGTGTCTTTAAGTTTGGCTTGTGAGGATTATATTTTCAGAGTATTTATAAAAGATTCTTTTTTATGTCAACTGTCTTGAAAAGTTTTAATTCCTCACTACTTTTCATGTCTTATGTAATGAACTATAGTTAAAGGGCTTGTACAAGACAACAAAGGGTAAAGCACGCCCGATCACGAAATGAGGGTTCTTGATAACTTCTAGGGGGTACTTTCGGGTTGTGGACTTGGTATAAGAGCATAAGGTTGTGGGAACTAGTTTAGGTTCTAAAATCTCACAAGCCACATCTAGTAGTATCATGATCATTGGTGTGAGTCGCGACACATCCATGGACAAGAGGCTATAGGACGATAGAGTTTTACTTTCTATATAACTCTTGAATTGTGCCATAGAACTTGACTGCATAAGGCCTCTCTCTCTTTGTTTCCTTTTCCGGTGGTCTTCTAGGTGTTATTGTTTGGAAGAGAAGATGTTTCTATGTTTGAGGGAGAGAAAAGGTGAGTTTTGATGTTATGATGGTTTTTTGGCTAGAAGATTTGATATGAGGGTAAGTGTTGAGAATTGTGAAGTGATGCCATTTATGGCTAGGTGTGATTTATGAGGTTGGGAGTGCTGTGATGAGAAACATTATGGTGATTTAGGTCTAAGCATGGTAAGAGTTATAATTATTGAATAAAGTGCTTTTGAGAATAAATGAGTTATCTTGTTATTATGTTAAATGATGGTAGATATGCTTTAAGGTGTAAATTTGAGGAATAGTGAGAGAATATAGAGATATTATAAAAGCTGAATGCAACTACCTTGTGTGACTAACGTTCATAGTTTTTCTTGTGAATTGTGGATGCTGTGGTGTAGGCTTACACTAAGATGGAAATGTGGTATGAATATCTAGTGAAGAAGTTTTATTCCATAAAAGTGAGTTAGGTGATGCCTAAGAGTTAAATAAAGTGATGTTTAAGATAGTTTGTTTAGGCTTGAATCCAAAAATTTAAGTGTTATGCTTAACTTTTAAGGTTGATGTGTAATCTTGATGTACATGAGTCAAGGGTAGTGTGAGTTCTTACCTTGTGAAGAATTATAGTGCTACTTTGAAGTGTGATACCTTAAAGATGGCTTTACTCTAAGTGAGGGAGAGTGAGTTGAGTAGAATTGTATATAATGTACTTTTTCCAAGAGAATCCTCAAGGGTCACTTATGTGGGAGTGGTAGTATGGGATGCTACCCTCACATTGCACTTAAATAGACTTGCTAAGTCTCTTTGGAGTAAGTTAGTACGGTCTTGTCCCTCATAGTATCATGAAATCTTGTTGAAGTTTCTTGAAAGGTGCACTATGGAAATTTTTAGCATGTTACATAATGATGTTCTGTATTCACTGTAAGTGAGTCCAAATTTTTGAGAAAATTGCATTCTTCATGAATCATGGTTTCAATGTTTCATGACATGAGTTATATGGTATTATACTTCATATGATCATCCCTTCTTGATTAATTGCTTAAAGTATGAAAATTTGAAATTTTATGCATGCTTAATGGTGTTACACTGATGTTCACTGTAAGATTTTTGAATTATGAGAAAATTTTTCTTTCCTTTTATTGAAGTTTCAATGTGTGCGCAAGTGTTGCATATGAGCATGTTTAAGGTTGGAGATGGTAGTTCCTCCATAAAAGAAGGTTAAGGGTGAGTTTTTAAGTTTGTAAAGTTTGACAAAAGTTGCTAATGTTGCTAAGTGTGTGAAAGTGTGAATTGATGCTCCTTGCTACTTTAATTTTGAGTAAATGTTTTGTTCATGATTGTAATGTTTTATGTGATGCTAAGTGAGTCCTTCATGATCTTGATGTTTCAGTGTCATTCAATGACGAATGTTATTCTAAGTGGGGGAGAATGTAACGCACCAAAATGAACTAAGTTGAAATAGAGACTCATGAGTTTTTCATGAGTTAATTTTAAGTTAAGATGAGTTAATTTAGTGTTCTTATGCAGTCTGAGAAGTTTGGAGGTCCAACGTCCAAGAACGTCCATGACGTTTGGAAGGTGTGCCTTAGATAGCGTTTGTGTTTCATGAGTTAATTGAGTGAGTTTTATGTGTTCGTTTTGCTTAAAAATTGCATGAGATGTTCCTAATGCATGTTACTAATTTTAGGGGTTTAAAGTTTGGGTACGAATCCACATAGGACCCACAAGGGACCCTAGAGAAAGGGCCTAAGACTTCGACCAAAACTGCCTTGGCAGTGTAATCCAAAGAAGGCAATGACGGCTAGCGGTCCAACCAAAGGCCCGTCGTCTTGCTCCATCGGTTGGATATGAAAGGTTGGTTAGTTAGGCTCCATGTGGAGCTAAGTTTCAAACGAAGAGACCCCACCAACGGTCCGTTGATGCACACATGATCCATTTGCTAGGTCTCGTCTGTGAGGGGTTCAAACACTGTAAGTTTTTTACCAAGGCTTGGGTTGTTTGGTAAATTCACCCCAAATCGTTTATAAACCTAGACCGTTATTTTTAGGGTTTATTAGATATATTAAAGTTTTCTAAATCCTAAGACCTCATTTTAGACCGCTCTCCGTTCTCTCTAGTCTCCATGAAAGCTACAAGTCAAAAAATGCTACGAGGGCTATTGATGGTCGTTTCTTCATCAAAAATCATTGGTATTTCTTCAGTGTGAGGTATTGTATCCATACTTGAACTCTCTTCCATTCAAGGAGTCCCTTCTAATGAATTTTCAAAATTTGTTCTCTACCCAGGTTTCTTCAATCTTCAACTTTAAATATGGGTCTTGCATGAAAACATTTATAATGACTTAATAATGGTACTTCTAATGTTAGTTGATTATATTAAGGTTAAAAATTCAATGAAATAATGTTAAAGTTTTTCATCTAATGTTGGCTTATTAAATGTGTTAAATGAGCATGAATTGGTATTCTTTGAGCTTTGATTTCTTATGGTTGTTATTGGTGTTTAGCTATTGCCCAAAATGCATTATTATGATGAAATATTGAGAAAAATGTAATAGGTGATGAAAGATTGGATTAAAGGGTAAGTTGTTTGTGTTTTTTAGTTTCAGTTTTGAAATGTTCTTGAGTGGTATGGTCCACCTTGTTGGTGGCGGTGTTTACTTAAATTGTATGTATGTGAAGTTACTAGTTTATTTTGAATTAGGCTATTAACGCTTGTTATGTGAAGTAAGATGATAAATATGCCATTCTTGTTAAATGTTCCTTATGAAGTTATTATGTGTAGTAGACTAGAGTGTACACTTAAATGAAGTTTTTCGTGTTAATTTTTTTTGAAGCTTTCTATGAGTATGCTAAGGATTATGTTAGAAGGAATTATATGATTTTGTGAATTATGTAAAGAGTGTGATGTGATGAATGAAGGTCTAAGCATGTATAGAAGTTTGAGGTAAATGAAATGAAGGTGTGATCACATGTACACCTACATTTACATTTGAATGAATGAATGAAGTTAAGTTAAGCCCGAATGGGGAGTTTAGGGGTGAACATTCTTCCTGAGTTGAGATGAAGTGTTTAGTAGCAACCACACTACATCCCATGAGCTTTGTAAGATAGGTTGGAGGATGAATGCCGTTCGTGAGTTGATATGTGCTGTTAACTATTTATCCTCAACCTATTGTTTATAATGTTTAGAATCCATGGGAAGTTATGCCTAGAAGTTAGAGGGTATGAAGAAGAGGTGGTTACACTTCGTGAGTTGAGATGTTGTATTCCAATGTACCTCTTGATATGTGTACTCCTTTTTAGTATAGAATGAGTTACTTATTAGCAATCTCCTTATCCCTTAACTATGCTCCCGCATAGGTGTAGCTATTGGGAAGGCCATGTAAAAGCAAAGGGAATGTCCTCATTCTAGGCAAGTGAGAATCCCTCATCCGATATGGTTTAATATAGGGATTCCATGTCTAGATCTTATAGTCTATGACGGTTAATATAACTCCCACAAAAGAAATGAATGTGCTAAGTTTCCTAAAAGAGTGTTCTACTCAGGGTAGGAAGTGGAATGGGACGTTATTTATCAATTGTACTAGGTAGGCAATTCGAAAGTGGAGTCTCGGTGAGCCTTATTTGAATTGATTGAACTAATTATTCTCAAAGAATGTGCTACTTAGGGTAGGTGGTGCTATGAGACCTTATCTACTCATTGCACTAGGTAGGACCTTCCGAAAGGGAAGACTTGGTGCCAAACCTTCTAAAAGGGAGTGCTACTTAGGGTAGGTGGTGATATGAGACGCCATCTAATCATTGCACTAAGTAGGC
>CM064972.1:37859216-37948040 GCA_032847665.1 Solanum chilense | reverse complement strand
CCCCCTCCCCCCGCCCCCACCCCACCCCCACCACCACCCAAAAAAATAATAATTTTGATTTTGAAAAATATTTTCAATGTCATAAATTATTTTTTACTCTAGTAAAAATAAAAGATGTCTCACAAAAAAAATTTTCATTCATAAATCAAACACTAAAAATCATCTCCAGAAATATTTTCTACTCACCAACCAAACATGAGAAAATAAGTCCAAAATCTACTTGTTTTCCAGGAAAACATTTTCCTCCATACCAAACACACCCTTCCTTTAGAAAATTTGCATCAATGGAAAGATTGTGATTGACCTAATATACAAATGAAAACATATTCGAAACATTTAGTACGATTTTGAGGGAAAATGAACAAATTAAAATGAATGGACAGAATAATATTTACTTTGTTCAATAATTAACAATTCTTTTTTCCCACGTTTGTGATGTGTTTGTATAAATCAGCTATCGAAATAAAGATTATTTTATCTACATATACCTAAAAAGGTAATTCAATGTACTTAACTTTCATTGGATGAAAAACTAAACAAAGGGCAAAGAATATAAGATAGACGAATATTAAAAAGGAATATCAAAAGCTAATTAATTTACTACTCTTTTTCCCTTTTATTTCCTTTTGAGATATTAATGATCTGTTTGTGTCACTTGTGATTGTACCTTAACTTTTTAATTTGTACAACTTTAAAATGATGGTTTAGCACATCTTTAATGATGCTTAGTTATGGTTAAAAAGAGAATTAATAAGAAGTTTTGGTTTAAATTTTTGTCATAGTGATAACCACTTATATAAGAGTAGGGAAAATTGAAAATTATTTACTCAAAATTTCTAAATATTACATATGAAACAATTAAACTAATACATATTTTAAAACAGACTAGAGCCATAAGTCTTACTTTGAAAGGTAAAATATTTTCTATTAAAAACGATTACAATTATTGTTGATCGATTTCATTATTTATGATTAAGAATAAAAGAATACGTGTTATACTCTATCATAACTTTTGATATTCTTTTTAAAAAATTCCAATATATATCTGTACCTATAATCAAACCTGATT
This sequence comes from Solanum chilense, assembly GCA_032847665.1. Lineage (NCBI taxonomy): Eukaryota > Viridiplantae > Streptophyta > Magnoliopsida > Solanales > Solanaceae > Solanum > Solanum chilense. Next base: position 37,946,971 of record CM064972.1, on the reverse strand, counting down.
AAATTTAAATACGTGTTATTTTTTTTATTGGATGTAAAATGCTTCATGATAGAGGTGGCTTAAGTATTTAGATTTTAGACCTTTGGTGTTTAATCAAAAAGAATAATCTAAAATTCAAAGGTTTAATAATTTGACATTTAGTTTCTTGCTAAAGGTTAATATTTAATTATTTATTGTACTTTTGGACATTTTTTTCCCCTTGGATACCTTCTTTGTTGAAAATGACTTGTCACAAATTAAAGAGATTGGAGATATTTTTAGGCTCACTTCTCATATATTAGGGAATGCTCTAAATTGGCTGTTACTTATTATTCGATGCTCGATATCTATTTTGAAATATTATTTATTTAAATTTGAAAATGAAGAAGTTTTAATTGAGAGTCAATTAAAGTGAATTTTGTTGAAGATAACTTTGATAAAAAAAATATTGGATACTTACTATTTTTCCTAAAATAACAGCTTCGTTTTACTTTTTTTTCTGTATTTTTAAAAAAAAGATGATTTAATAATATTTTGACACCCTCGTTGAATTAATTAATTCAGATATGTGTTGTATATAACTTTTTGGAATAATTTTATTATTATTTTAAAATTTAAATTAGACTTGATTATTAAAAAAATGGTGACTCCTCACGACATACGTCATCCATAAGAATATTGGGCGTCATAATGTTAATTTATAAAAACATATTCGAGTTTCTAGTTATAATAGATTTGGAAAAATTAAATAGTTTTTGTTAAAAAAGATTTTTTTAAAGAAATTTATTTAATACGTATAAATAATTTATTTAGAATTCGATATGTTTTTTTTTTATAAAAAAAGAATTAACATTCGTAAACTTACAAGTTAAGAATCCGTCTTTACAACTAATTAAGAACTCATTTCTCCATTGACTAACCAAGATACAAATAAGTCTCCAAATCCAAATGATTAACCTTCTTTTATTTAATTTAATAAGTATTATTAAATAAACATTCTTTAGCCTAAACATTCTTTAAAATAATATAATTTAATTTGTCGAAGACAATGTCTTCGCACATATATTACACGATTATATTCAGATAAAAAAACCGTTTTAGATAAGCCTTTAACTTAGAAATATTATACAAATGATAATTTAATAATAACCAAAATAAACTATATAACCTTAAAAGAAGAATCAAGTCATGAAAGTAACGTTTTAAAATCAAATATTAAAATATGAAGAACCTTAAAGAAAGACCAACGATAGTATTATATGATAGATTCTTCTAAACAACAAATATGGAACTAGCAAAGTCTACTATTTATATATTGACTAAATAGACTTTTAATATCATACTCAATGACTATTAATATATTTTTATAACTATGTAGAATTTCATATATACTAATCGGTTAAGTTAAAATTTATATTTTATTTTGTATATGCATGTAAATACAAAATTAAGCATATATACTTGGTGAAATAATCTATGTAATAAGATTCAAAAAATAATTGTCACACAAAATAGCGAACAAAAAACAACCCTTTAATATTGGCTGATTTATGCAAATTAATGCGTCTTTTTAGGCTTATTTAGATTGTGTCCTTGATTTAAAATGTTTTGCAAATTCAACTCTCCAAAGAAAATTATGTATTATATATCAAACAATATTAAACTTTGATCTAATATTTGTTTATATATTTCAAATAATTTTAGATTATCATTTAATATGACAATAATTTATAAAATTTCTTGTTGTGGCCTAATATTTTTTCATAAAATTTGATATCTTACCAACTAATCTTTTGGCATATTACCTCAAGACTAAACTTATATAAAAAAATATTATATTAAAAGATCTCAACGTTCACACCACTTTATGGGTAGTCAAAATAATGTTATACACCACAACATGTGTTTATCTCATGGGCACATTGACGCTAAGTTTTAAGTTAATGAATATTAAATTTAAAAAACGAATAAGTTATTGAATAAATATGTGTTAAAGTTATTGAGTCTTGAAATTTATAATTGAAATGCTTTATTTTTGGGACAAAATTTAAGATTCAAGTTTATATATACCAATATAAATTCACTTTGCTTACAAAATAAAAAAATATATAAGATATATATAAGTTCTTTTTTATTTTTCAAATGTACATCGGAATAAATAAATGTATTAGTTTATATAAGATTTTATGCAAAACCCATAAGCGAATTCAAGATTTAACTTTATACATTTCGATCAAAATAATGACTCTTATATATTTTATTTTATTTATTAGAGAAAGTATAAACATATACGCCACCAATAATGACTCTTATACATGACGAAAAAGAATGATGTCATCTCTACATATTTTATTTTTTCATAAATTAATAGCTTGACAGATATAATTAATGAGATTGAGTATGATTTTATATTTATTTCTGAAATTATTGTTATTATTTAATCCCTACACCAAATCAATAATTCAGATTTGAAGAATATTAACATATTATTAAATACTAGATCCTTTTAAAGAAACAAATTCAATATTTAGAATTTATTGATTTTTAAAATGATCTCAAAATAATAAATAAGTAGAATTCGAGCAATAATCTATCGAGCTTTTTAAATCTATTTAAATCTATTTTATGCGATTACACAAGGTAATTCATGATTATTTATTTCACCATCTATATTGGAACGATGATTATTATCTTATATAGAAAGAGACATAAAACACTAATCTATAGATATATTTTTACTTATCTCATCTCGTTCTGATATCGTAAAATTGAAATCCCTTAGAAACTGACATTTGTTATGAGATATTTTTGCTTACGACACCTTTAATTCATCATCATACGTTTTACACAGTGTATCACTTTCCAAGAAATTTACTATAAAATTACACATAATACCACACGCTATAAATTAATTCTTCAAAATTCCAATTCACAAATAACAAATTATTAACAACTCAATTCTTCTAACATTCGCCGGAAAATTCAAAATTATGAAGGTACATAAACGGAAATATATACACGACGGGGAGATCGAAGCAAATAAGCAAATGAAAACGGAGGAAAATGATGGAACGGCGGCATCGGTAACGGCGGCGGCGGTGGTGGAGGACGACGAAGTGGAGGAGTTTTATGCGATACTGCGGAGAATACGAGTGGCGGTGAAGTATTTCGAGAAGGGAAACGCGGAGGTCAGTGGCGCCGGGAGAAATCTGACGGCGGCGAAGCCGTGGAGTCCGAATTTCCGGCAGGAGGAATTGAAACGGGCTGTTGACGGCGTTAAAGAGAGAGAAACCGTGGAAGATAATGCGGGTTTGGATCTTAACGCTGACCCGGTTACTGATCCGAGTTCTTCAGAAGCCAATTAATTTTAATTTTTTTTTTTGGTTTAACTATTAGGGGATTTCCTGATAAGTGGGAGTAAAATTATAATAATTCGATAATATGTTTTTCTTTTTTATTTTTATTGGATCGAGTTATTTTTTTAAGGTTAATTATTAGGATATTTTGAATCTTAATATGTTTTTCGCCCATTTTAATTGCCTCGGAGGGGCTGTAATTACTAATTATGACTAATTATACACTAAAAATTATATTAAATATGTTAATCGTTTTTCTAATTGTTACGTCTACAAATAATTACTGTATTACTAGTCCAGAACATAATATAATAGTCATTTAGAAGGATTTAACCCTAAATTACTTATAGTCAAGTTTATATGATAAGTATTATCTTCAACTTAGTTAAAATGATAGCTAACTTCATCTTAAGCTTATAACATATAGTTTTTTATTACATTAACGATATATAATTCAAAATCATTTTAAATTTGGACTCTTGATACTTTAACTTTCTGGCTAGTTCAAGAACTCGTATGTTTAGAAGAAAAAAGTAGCGAAAATGGAGATACTTAAATCGATATGTGTGGATATATCATGAGAGCAAGGTACAATGAAAGTGATCTTCTTGTCGTATAAGATGTGTGAAGTAAGACTTGAAATGGTTCGAACATGTGAAGTCAAACATAGATGTTGCATAATGAGGAAGTGCGAGTGGTTGCAATGTTAGGTCTATGAAAGGTAGAAATAGACCGAGAAAGATTAAAGAAACGTGATTAAACAAGACATAGCTAGCTCATTGATGATATGATTCTAGATAAGAAGACATACAGATTGAAAATTATGACAAAATATGAGTAGATAACCAAACAATTTCTCTATTTATCTGGGAGAACATGTTTCTATTTTAGAACACCTTATTTTCTTTAGTATTTTGATTATAGCCTTTTGTTTTTTTTCTCTCATTTTTTTTTCAAAAATATTGTGAAAACACGTTAACGAAACGAATGATCTATCGAAAATAACCATTTTACCTTGTAAATAAAATTTACATATATTTTACTTTCTTCGTATTTCATTCATAAATTATATTAGATATATTATTATTCTCGTTGATAGTTCATGATTTTTCTAAAATGAAGTTGTTGTATGTTCCCTTATTGGATGAATAGATTGATTCCACTCTATATGGTTGAAATGCAATTCCTCCTAAAAATACGTTACACAATGAGGTTAAAGTCAAAATTTGGTGGTTGTCAAATTCATTACTAATAAAAGTCCAAAAATCTATGAATTCAAAGTTAGACTTGATATTATGTAAATTTGTGGTTAAAAAATAAATTACTCCCACCGTCCACATTAATTTGTAAATTACAATAAAAATAGATTTTCCTTTTTTTTGTTATTCAAATTGAAAAATTTAAAAATAATTATTTACTTAACTCATAATTTATTTTTATTATTAAATCTAGTCATTCTCATGGATATTATTATTATATTAAAAAAATGATATAGAATAATCATTCTATTTATTACTTTTTAATGAACATGCAAGTTACTATTGGACAAGTAAAAATGAACAACGAGAGTAAAGTCTTTGGAAGTCTATTATGTCATCAATACCCACATTGACTAGTAATTACATAAGGAAATTTAAGAACCTATGTTTAAAATTTTTTAGACCTTCAATTGTATTAATATCATTTTTTTTTGTGTTTTATCTCTTCAGACTCTGATACTATATAAGATCTTTACTCCATATATGAATACATGATGTATATAAGTAAATATATATATAACAAGTAAGTTAAATTTCTATAATTACACAATTAAAATAACAAAGGTAACATAACTAAGAGATAAAGAGACTAAAATTCTAGTTGGCCTATATAAACTACAAACGTTATAACTTCATCCGAGTGTGCCTAGACATAAGAGGCAAATTCAAAATTTGTAGCATTATTAATTATTATGAATTATAGGATAACAATTTCATATGTTAATAATTGAATATACATTTATTTTATAAATCTTTAATAATTTCTTTTAAATATGTATAATTTGAATTTAAATTATCCAATTTTATTGAAACTGTGAATTTAAATATATCTACTCCTTTTGGATACTCAAAAGAGTGTGTGACAAAAACTTTATCACGGGAGTAGATATATCGTATGTACCAAAATGTACCAAAATTGAAAGGAAATGAAATAATTCAAGTAAAAAACAAATGATAAAGATAAGATTGGGAAAAAAAACAAAAAAATAGTATAAAAATTGAAACAAGAAATAGATTTTTGAAAATGATGTTTTTAAATCTTTATTTTCAAATTAATATATTTTAAATATATCCATGAAAAGCTAACATTAAGTTGGTTAAGGCCCACAATCATCAAAATGGGCCTAGTCTTTCATATTGGGCTAACCCAAATTCTTTCATTTACAAGTGATATTGATAGTACATAAAATTTTAAAAATTTATCGAATTTACAATAACATCAGATATACTCTATCTAAAATTAGACACTGTCGTTAAATATTTAGCGATAATTAACACTCTTTGTATATGTCCTTAAAGGTTTTAGCGACACTAGAAACTAATCCCAAAAAATTTAGTAATTTTTATTAATGTGTCTAATAATTACCGCTAAAAGTTGTTTTTGTTATAGTGAGAGAACATGTGATCGATATTACTGAAGTTTAGCCATACCAATCTTTTCTGCTTGACGTTCATACACATATGAATAATAAACTCCAGTCATTTACCCGAAGTTCATGCACATATAACTTAAATTCGTAATACAAATAGTCAAAGTTTTACTATTCCATCTATTAATAATTATTACGTAATACATTCAACCATTCATAACCATATTCTTTTCTTTCCTCATAACCTAAAAAAACTATTACATAATACTATAAAACAAAACTAAACATTGTTTACAAGTTCAATCCCCTCTTTTTTAGTCTCCAAATCCTCTGTTTTGTGCATCTGAATAGGCTTAAAAGTATATAATCTTGCACAAAACACATAGTAAATCAAATTAACCACTTGTAAAATCGTAATTAACCAGTAAAAATACTCTAATCTCCCCTCATTCAAGTTATTATCAGGCAGCCAATTGGTAAACTTATGAACTAACGAAACCAGAAAAGTACTCAAATAATTCCCAGCTGAAATCGATGTCCAAAATAACGCGGTTGCTGTACTTCTCATACTCTCTGGAGCTTGATCATAGAAAAATTCAAGATGTCCAATTGACATAAATGCCTCAGCTATACCATGTAAACAATATTGTGGCACTAGCCAAAATACTGAAATTGGAACTAGTGATTTAGGTTTATTGACTAGTCCATAAGTCGATGCAACATTTTTTCGTTTAACTTCAATAAATCCAGCTACTAATGTAGCTAGAACAGATATGGAGAATCCAATTCCCATTCTACTTAGGAATGAGATTCCTCGTTCGAGTCCAGTGAACTTACGTGCAATAGGTACAAATACGCGGTCATAGAAGGCAATGGTGCATAGCATTGTCGTTAATGTGAAGACTGTCATCGAGGCAGCTGGGATTTCAAAGGAGTTTAGTAAGTGTCTGTTCATTGTTTTGGCTTGTTGTACTGAGAATGTGGATTGTTGAGCGTATGCTGTGATCAGGATGATCCCTGATGCCCATATTGGACCCATTCTTATGATCGATTTGAGTTCTTCTACGCGATGAACTGTGTTTAGCCTCCATAGATTCGGAGATTTAGGGTTGTCCTCCTCTGTTACGATTGCTGCTCTGTCCAACAATCTGAAAATTAAACGTTTAAATGAGATGGTCACGTAATAAACGTCTTAGTTAACTCACTCAATAGTCAAAGATATTAGTAACATGTGAGTATGATGGTTGTTTGAAGATTTTTCAAAGACATTAGCATGTTGCATGTCTACATGATAATGAAATATGTTAGGTCTAACATTAGGAGTTAGGATCTATTTTGTCGGATCCTCGAACACTGTCAAGATATGACATCTAACCTAACGTAACTCAACTTCAAAAGCTAGTTCATGAGGGGAGATTTGTTCAAGTCTATATAAGGAGACTGAATTTTCATCCCTCGTCTAATGTGGGACTTTTTAACAAATACGTACCTGTCGACATTATTAAAGAGTAAGAGCAGGAGAGACTAAGGGCCCGTTTGGATGGACTTAATAAAAACAGCTTTAAAAAAATACTTTTAAAAGTGTTGAAACTTATTTTTAAAATAAGCAGTTATGCGTTCGGATAAAAATACTGAAGTTGTTATGTCAAACGTGAAAAGGGAAAAATGGAAGAAAGAAGTGTTAGGGTTATATGGGTAATTTGGAGATTGTATAAAAATATTAAGGGCAAAAAGATAAAAATGTGGTCAACTTAAAACAGCTTATAAGCTAAAAAAAAAAAGCACCCCTACCCCAGCTTTTAACTTTTGGCTTAAAATAATTTTTTTAAACTTAAAATAAATTATTTTGAGTATTGCTAAACAGCTAAATAAGTCAAAAATCAGCTTTTAAGTCAATTTGACCAGCTTTTAAGCTGAGCCAAACAGGCTCTAACTTAGAAGTCATCCAAATTTTGACTAGATATTTTATACATTTGGGTATAAATTAACTCAAATTTGATAATATACTTCCAAAAGATACAACTTTTGGCAGTATTAATCAACTTGTTTTTTGATTTTTAATGGCTTCATTCAGTTCTTGCAACATTATTGAAGCTATGAAAATAATAAAATCAAATTAAATTGGAAATGTGAATAAAATTCAATGAATCTTGATTTTGATGGGGTGTACAAAGACATGAAAATAAAGACAAATAACAGGACAGACAACATTTATTCACATAATGTTTTTGTCCACACAATTAATAGACATACATGTACAAATTGTTTTGAGATAAAAATTTAATAGCAAGACATTTGATTTACCATAAACAAGAGATAAAAACTTATCTCCTTAAAAAAGAAAATTTCTAAATTTAATTAAAGTTAGCATACAGAATATTCTAATATCTTGAGCTCTTAATTTTTTACTGTTATCTTATGTCTAATTATATCAATTATTCACACAAGATTCCTCTCCATTATTGTCTTCAATTTTAACAAAAAAAAGGTGCAAAACTTACATGTGATGGATTTTCAAACAAAAAAATAATTAACTTATGCACACCGACACTATAAAAGTAATTTATACTATAAATATAATTTAATATATTATAACAAGTTACTACTTTCACTTATTATGAAAAGTTGTATATTGTTATGCACTATCAGTGTATATAACACACTAACAAAATATTATTTTACCAATTTTATTGCCATAATCTTTAGTGACCATATAAAGAGTTACATATTATTATTGTTGTAAGCTATAGTTCTCGTACTCTTCGAAAAGATTGATATATTCACATCAAATTCTCCAAAATACATTTAGAGGATCCAGCACACATGTTACAACATTTTTAATGAATCTGAGCAGCATATATTGCATACCAATCGTAACTAATAGTCTAAAAGATAACACACAATCAGTCAGTGCACGAAACTTAAACTCGGAAGAAGAAAATGACTTACTTCATTTGCTTAGTGTGGGCAAGCTTGCCAGCAGTAGAAATATCAGCATCAAGTTCTTGATTTTGATAAAGCAAATTAGTATCATTTACCATATCCAATTTCCTCTTGTTGTAGGCAGCAACACAAACTTGCACTAGCCTAGTAAAAGGGCTACCAGCCGGATCCAAATTTCTATATAAAGGGTATCCAAATATAAAAACAACAATTGATATAAGCATAGCAATTGTTGGGACACCAAATCCAACACCCCATCCAATATTATCTTGAATATAAACAATTACTGTGACAGCCACAAGCATTGAAAATCCCATACAAAAATAATACCAATTAAAGAATTTCCATGTTTGTGTTTTTTGATTTGGATCATTCTCATCAAATTGGTCAGCCCCAAATGCAACAACACATGGCCTAATTCCACCTGAACCAAAGGCTGTTAAGAGTAATGACACATATAAAATGGCTAATTGACTTGAATTTGCTTCTTTGCAATATTCATCATCTTTGCATGATGGTGGCCTTAGTTGTGGTAGTATTGCTGATAATGTTAATATGATCATGCCCTGAAATTAAAATCAAAAGGGGGTTCGGGATTTTAGTCCTTTCGAGTTATTACGTTCTAAAGTCAACGATTTGAGTTTCAGCATACTATACTCTAGCTTCGCTCCTTAATTTTGAACTAGAATATATTTGTTGTACATGTTATATAATACTACACTAACGATAGTGTACTGTAAAATAATATCTTTAAACTATCAGATCACTCAGATGATTATTATATGTAACTTTTCATTAAAGCAATGATTGGAAAGAAAAAAAAAATAAAGTTGATTACTTACTACTATATAAAATTAAATTTATTTATGTAGTCAACATATATATGTAATATTTTATTTAGCTTGAGTTTGAAAAGACAAAGTTAACTACACATTTAATATATTTACTATACATTCTTCATGAAACCAAACCACCAAGGTTTTGCCTATCCATATTAAGTCATTCTCCATATATATCCTATCCATTACAAGCTTATCAAAAAAAGATAAATAAGCCATTTAATAAGTATTTCAAGGAACTAATAAAAATATTACAACCCCTTTACACTAATAATTTGAGTTTTACTTGATACAACTATTTTATGCATACTATGTAGTATCAAACTATATGTCATATTTACTTTAACATCTAACCTAAAAAAATTAAGAGAAGACAACTTGCATACATAATACAAATACAATGGTCTTAACAAAAGTTAGTAAATTCGTTAAACTCGTAACTGATACTCTTCATCTGATCCGTCTTTCATGTCAGTGCATAGAACTTAAACTCGAGAAAAGAAAATGAGAGAGAGAGAGAGACTTACAATTTGGTAGATGATAGAAGCAACAGTTATAGTCCAAAATCTTCCAGCAAAAGTATCAGCAATAAAAGCTCCAATCAATGGTGTCAAACTTGCAGTGCCACCAAAATTTGTTAGTGTATTTGCTGCTTTTGTTAATGGAAGATGGAGTTCATTTGTCAAGTAAATGACCATATTTGTACCAAACCCAACCACTGCCAATTTCTCACATATCTCATTTGCTACACACAAAAAAAGCATATTAAGTTCAATTTCAACGTAGTTTTCAAGAAAGAATAGCGTTGGAGCAACGATAAAGTTATTTTTCTAATGATTAATGTGTTACGAGTTCGTTTCCGTGGGGTGCAACCCTTACACGTTATGTTTTAAACACCAGATTGCCCTTTATTATTCAAGACATTATACAAACTGTGTGTATTGTAAGATTCACAGAAGAATTGAGTGAAAAGTTGGAAAAATAAAGCTACGAATTTGAGTTGTGAAAAAGTTCATTAATGTTTGTATTAGAATCACATTATATATATCACACCTCTTGAGGTGCGACCCTTTTCTGACTTTCAAGACTTGCTAATATAAAATACTTTGTACACCAGAATGTTCTTTTTATTCAACAAATTATGTGTAATTTCAAGATTCAAAAAAAAAAAAAGTGAAAAGTTGAAAAAAAATAAACTAACCAAATATGAAGGGCATAGTGATCATTCCACCCTTCATCCTTCTAGAGGAGTTTTCCTTCTTCTTATTCATCACTTCCATATTTGTATGTAATTGTGTGCTCTAAATGATTCCTAAAGCTCCACTATTTATAGGATATACTAGAGCTTAAATTTTGTATATAACATGTCATGTCACCATGTCATTTTTTAAGTTCCAAAAATACCATTATGACCTAATAAACTATACATCAATATCTAGGAATTAAATTTTTTAAATACTCTTGATGACTTGTGATTGTTTTTTTCTTTTAAAATTATACTTTACATGTATGTGTTTGGCTGAATATAAAATTTTAAAAAAGTAAAATAAACTTGCGCATATAAAAAAAGTGAATTATATTATAATGTGACCTTTTCCTGAGGTCCAAGGTTGCTTGAATCGACAATAGTATCAAAAAATAATTCTTAAATGTGTGATCTTAACCATGATATGTCATATTAATAGTTATATAGACATGCCATTAAAAATAAAATGAGAAATTTAATAGTAAAAAAATTACAAATTAAGAAATGTAAAAAAAACGTTCAACCACTTGACTGTAAAAAAAAAGGATGGGGTGGGGAGGGGTTAAAATTTCATAAGGAAAAAGTGTCATACATCCATCTTAGAATTAGACAAAGTAGGCATGCAAGATCAAATAGAATTGGTTGATTATTAAAACATTGTGACATGAAGTTTATTTAGGGAGTATTATATGCACATATGTGTACAAGTTCATTAGTCTTTTTCTTTTACATTTCCTAGTTTGTATTATTGGGGGAGGTGATTAGGAGGGAAAGTGTTAACTTGCAGCTTCTATTATTTGAAAAAAATAATAATTTTTTTATGTAGTTTTCATATTTCCAATTTTAGGTTTAAGAATTTAAGTTATAGACTATGGTATTGCCATAATTAATGTGTACAACATTAATGTAATTTGAATTATAATGGTAGGTCATTTGCTTTTTACCAAACTACCCACAGAAAGTTAGAGACATTATATGCATAGATCTTGATATGATCCACCATCCTTTTGGTGGGTGTGCGTATATTCGTTAATTTTGAAAAAATTATATATATATATATATATATATATATATATATATATATATATATATATATGTTGAGAAATTGACATAATTAAATATAATTAACTGTGCAACCATAAAAAACATAAAATTATCATTGTGCTACTGCTACAAGCTAGAGGATTCACCGTGAGACATAGATTCGAATCCAGTTAAGTGTTTGTTTTCATTGTTTTTATTTTAAATTTATGTTAGAGCTCATATTTGTGCTAAAATATTATTGGTGCACCCAAAGCATTTAAATTATGAGTTCTCTTAATATTTATCAAAAAGTGTGATAATTTATCAATAAAATTTATATCAACTCTAATCATACTCAATGCGTATACCAGATATCGATGAAAATGAACGAAAATACGTATATACTATGTGTGTGGAAATAATGTGGTTCCTAGCTAGGAGAGAAGGATCATATATGATTCTAATGTGACAAACAAGGTCAAGACAGATGTATACTCTATCTGATTGTACCATTTTATCCTATGCTCATAGACTTTGCATAATTTGTGATGCACCCTCAGCAATTTTGTACTATACTTTTACCTACTTTTTAATTTGATATTCGATATTTATAATTAAGTCTGATCAAATATGAATTTACATATCGTAGAGACTATATTGAAACAACATTCACAAAAAAAAATTCTCCATTTTCATTCAAAACCTCTAGTTAATTTTTTTTAACTATTCTTGCACATCAAAAATTGCTGGGTATAAATAAAATAAAAAACAAAAATATCATCGTCAATTTACCATGCAAAACAAGTTTGTTGTCTGAATTTTCTCTCATCATTTTGCCCTAAGTATTTTTATTTGCAGTAATACTTGGTAATTAAAGAATTTTTTTTAATTAACCTCAACTTACTTGGTAATTAAAGAATTCTTTTTTTTAATTGACTAAATTCGTAATATTAGTTGTTGTTTTTAACATTTCACAGCTTATAGTCTAGGGCAACTTTCACATATAGCAAATAAAAAATTCATATTTGTATGTCATAGCAAAGTTTGCATGATTGCGCTCCATAGCAAACACAGAAACTGTATAATTCACTATACATTTACAGTTGAAGCAAATTGTATAAAACGAAGTGTATAAAACAAGAAAGAGAAAGACACTTGGGCAGAGAACTGTATAAAAACGAAGTATATAAAACGAATTGTATTATTATAAGTGTATAGAACGATTATATACAAATTGAATTTGTGTAAAATGAGAAAGAGAGAAAGACAAAAGAGACTTGACAAGGAATGTACAATTGAATCGAATTGTATAAAACGAGAAAGAGAGAAATTAGATACAATATGAAAATTGTATAAAACGAGAAGAGAGAAAGGAAAAAAAAACTGGGCAGGGGAATATTTTTATTGTATAATTATAAGTGTATGGGACGAAAATATATGTACTTGCATGTGTATATACAATTTTATCACGGTTTATACAAACAAAAACGTAATTTAAATATCTCCCTTCTGTTTGTATAAATGAGAAAGGCGACGGTGGCGAGCGAGATTTGGGAGAGTGGCGAGTGAGATCTGGAAGAGGGGAGAGAGAGGAACAAAAATATATGTATTTATACAATTCTCTGCTTTATACAATTATAAACAATTTTTATACACTTGTGTTTGTATAAAAAGTGAGGAAGCGAGTGAGAGATTGGAGGAGAGTGGCGAGCGAGATATTCGGGAGAGAGGCGCCTTTGCAAACGTTTGCTATGGAGCACAATTAAATCAAACCCTAGCTCTCCATTTATTTTAGGTTATTAATTTGCTATTATATGCAATTTTCATATAATGTGTCAATTTGTATTATTAATTATAAAATTATCCGACAAAAGTAACCTTTATCTCTCCTCAAGCATAAAAAATTAAATTAATATATAATTTAATATTTATACTCTAGAAATAATTTACTTTTGTTGATATATTGTCATGAAAACAATATCTTTTCTCGTGATCAATATTTGTTTGTTAGAGAGTGTCCGAATAACTAGATTAGAATATTTTTTTTTTTTTTGGATTGTGAGTGAAAAACTAAAAATAGATTATTAATATAAAAAAAAAACAAGATATACATTGCATCCAAATTTCTTAATAGATAAAGACGACTCAATAATATATATTTTTTTTATACTAACAATACATCATGTATATCTTAAAACTCATAATGCAATAACCTTTTGATGAAGTGAAAGAAACTAAACTAATTAGTGCAACTTTTTGAAAATCGTCGTAAAAACAATCATTATAGTATTATTTCATATGAAAACACTGCATGATAAGATTAGGGCAATTATAAGACAGCATTGGCCTTTTTTTTTATTATTATTTAAGTTATGCTATTTCAATCATTATAATTTTTTTTTGAAAAATTCCTAAAAAAATTGATAAATAATCAAAAAATTTGTATCAAGTAAATTTAATTAACTAATTTTTTTTTAATTACTTTGTGTTTTTAGATGAACTGAATTGAATACCTTCACCTACCTAGGTAAAAAGAGAGATAAAACTTGAGGTGAGATAAAATAATGCCGATCGATAGTATAGAGGTACTTTTTGATTAGAATTCTCAAAACTAGTGAGATGTCTAATTATCTCAACTCTTTATCTATTTTAAGAAATAAGTAAAAGCTTTATTCGATAACTAAATTTAGGAATTTTACTTTATCCTCAAATAGTCAAATTTGATAATTAGCTCAGTTAATTGACACTCCACTAGTGATTAGGTTCTTGGTAACGTTCTACGACTATGATTAAATCCTAAGACTTATTCTCGCCTTCTCGGTGCATAAGAAATAATTTATGATTTAAACTTTAAAAATTAAAGTTTTAGAACGATATAACAATAACAATAATTATGTTAATGAAAATTAATACTCATATAAATTATTATATTTTTTAATAATATGAAAATTTAAATAAAAATTACTAAATTCGTATATTATGCTCTGCGAAGGAAAGAAGGACCACGTATTATCAAAGCATGCAAAGAAATAGTAATTTAATTTTAGGAAGATGACAAAGACAACATGATTTGAACCTTAACTTTTTGGGCACTAAAAACTTTCAACTAAAAATATAAAATAGAAATTCAAAACCAACTAAAATAGTACCATTATTACTATTTTAAATAATTTCTTGATAATACTTGAAATCTAGATAAGATTCGAAGTGTTCAAACATGTGAATTTCCGCAAAGGATAATGAGTGGCATTATTCATACTTTTGCTTAGGGCTCATGAAATTCGAGATATGATGAAGTTCATTCAAATTCAGTATTTTTAATATAAAATATATATGTTTATATTAAATTATAATATTGAAAAATATAAAAAATATGTATTTATATTAAATCATAGTATTGATTTAAATTATGTACCAGTTCAAAAAATTTTAGCTCATAATTTAGATGTTTATCCGTTATTAAGGCTAAAATCAACTAATAAATGGATTACAATTTATCACATTCAATTTTTACTAATTTTTATTTCTTTACTTATTTTTCATAATATTTTAATTGCGTAATGAAACTTAACTTTATTTTTTCATTATTTTAACCATATATGTACCTATCAAACAAAATTATTTTAACAAAAATCTTATGAGTTAATTTGGGCTAATATTAACCTATCTTTTTTAGATAAATTGAATTGAACAATTCAAAATGAATTGAATTAATAATTATGCTAGGACTCTCTTTGAATCGTTGAGCGGATCTTTGCTTTAATGAACTAATTTTGTACCCCGAGTAGTTTACGTGAAAAAACCATTAATATTTCAACAATATTAAATTTAAAGCTATGATTATCATCGCATAACAAGTTCAATATTAAAAATTGTAGAGATTAAATTTACATTCTAAATTTATTAATTTTTTGTTTTTTTGTTCCCTTTTTTGGGGTGGGTTTAGTATGAACAATAAAAATTCGGCTCCTCTCCATTTCTCTTCTTTTCATTTTCTCCAAGTTCTAGCTTGGATTGGAGATACATGTCATAATTTAGAATTAGTGGTTCAGATTTAATTGATTAAAATAAAGTCCTAATCATAATTATTTACTTCCATGTATTAATATATTTGCTTCTTAAATATTTTTACAATCCAACAATTCTAGATTTATATCATATTTTTAATAAATATAGTTAAAAGAATTTCTTTTGTTAATTACTTAAAGTAATTTTTTGCTATTTTTTACTTTTGAACTGACTATATAGATTATAATTTTGTATCACCAATTTCTTATATGTCACATTAATAATCATATAAATAAAGGGTTATTAATGACCACAACTTTTAGTTATAATTAAGAAAAGTTCGACCGACTGAAACTATTTATAAGATCAAGAAAAAAAATATTTATTTAAGATTTTTTTTAGTAGTGATCACGTAAATATTTAATATTATTTATATGATGGGATTTTTTTATCAATTCATATAATATGAACCATTTCATTTTAGGATTTATGTTATTATATTATATAAAAAATTAGCAAAAATTACTTAAGTAATTAAGAAAAGAAATTCTTTTAGCTATATTTAAAAAAAATATAATGTAAATCTAGGATTGTTGGATTGTAAAAATATTTGAGAAGCAAATATATAAATATATGAAAGTAAATAATTACGATTAGAACTTTATTTAATCAATTCGATCTCAACCATTAATCTAAACTATAACATGTGTCTTTAATCCAAACTAAAACTTAGAAAAAATAGAGAAAAGAGAAATGCGGAGGAGTCTGATCCGAACAATAATTGCTGCCATTGTATGATGTAAAATGCACCGGTATTAATATTTTTGTGGTATATGACTAGCTAAAGACGTAAGAGATGACATAAGTATTGTTCAAGAACTTTTTAGACTTATCAAAAAAATAAATATATTTTGTGGTTTTCGATTTTGTAACAACAATCAATTATTTGTAGCAATGACACGCGTCTAGTTAGCCTAATGAAAAATATACTTTCTTTTGAAGTTTGATAGAAGTGGAGTTGTGTGGGGTTGGGCTATGTCGAGTTTTTCTTTAACGATAATAAAAATAATTGTAACTGAAATCATGAAATAATTCAATTTTTAAGAAATTTTATTATGTAAAAAGTTTTTTTTTTCTATTTTGGTCCAACAAATAGACTTGTGACTAGCCAAAAATCACAATTAATCAATTATGTATACATTTTATTTTAGCTAGGATCATTTATATGAATCGATCTTATAATTTGACAAAAGACTTTTATTATCTAGTTTCATTGAAGTGGGGTGGGGGGTTGAATTTGAACCGAACAAAATGAAATGAGTTAGTAAATTAATAATTTATCAATACACTTTATGAAATTTATTAATTGGATTAAAATAGGTTAGGTCAAGTTAGGCTAAATATATGTCGTACCTCAATGTGTTCAATTCTCATAAAGTTTAATTTATTTTTTAAGTTTTCTATTCCACAGAAGTTTGATTATGTTTTAATTGCGCTCCTTCCTTTGATATCAAGTCCGCCACCTTGTTATGTTCCCTTCGACTATGATTGATTTGCATGCTCCTTATCTGTCAAAGTATTCACTGTATTCAGTTACGATATCAATATATGATTCGTGCTCCCTTACTCATAACCTCCAGAATTTTCAAAGTTTTTAGGTAATCTGAAAGAGAGGAATTAAATTTATTGAGTTAAATAACGATTGAGCGATTAACTCTTTTGATCTTTAATAAATTGAGTAAATCATATTTTCATAGATTAGTTTTGCGGACTTTTAAGTTTTAGGGACCTTTAATTAGGTTAGACTTGGTCCAAGAATGGACTCATAACAAATCACAAACCCCCACTTTAATAAAGTGTAATATATTAAGCTCTGATATAATATAAACCTACTTTAATAATATGTATCAATTAATGTTATGAATATTGTATCAAATTTGGAATTACAATTCATATCAAGTCTTTATGTTTCTTATTTTTTCTAATTTCTTTTTTAATATTTCGCATTGCAAGATTTATTTTTAAAAGTAACCATGCTTTCAACATAATGTTTTTCATTTATAGACATCTTCACATTTCTTTTAGATAGAGAATAATATGTTACACTCAACATACTACATATTAACACATTCTGCTAGAATAGACATCTTTTGAACTCATGCCAAGGTATAAAGTGGATTTTAATTTATCAAATGATAACGTAACCTAGAATAAAATGTCACTAAAGTTTGTGAACATGCATGTGAGAACTTGTCACTTGTGGCTGTGGGGCAATCCCACTAAGAGATCGATCTTATTAAAATGAAAGGGCATGTAAGAATTTTGTTATATTCAGAGTCGAATTACGAATTTGAAAATGATATAAGTATTATCAAAAATAAATACACGTTAATTACTATAGTATTATTTTATCGAAAATTTATATTAAACACATATTAAACAATGTTGTTTAACAAAGTTCATTGCATGATTTGATGGTTGTGACTTGTGAGCATCACTTTGTACATTAAAATGACGAAAAAAATTCATGAAAAATACACGTATTTTTAGTAATGGATATCATTTAAAAGAGTGGAATGTGCCTTTACATATCTATTTATTAAAACTTTGCATATCTATTTTTTCTTAGAATAAGACAATTTAAATTATATGTTATGGTCCAGACCCAATAAAATGATTTAAGACATGCTTGCCAAAAAGTTTGTTCTTTTATAATGTGAATTCTTCAACTAGAAAGGGACTTTAAGTTATTAACTCCAATGTAATGTTACAATCAAATAAACTCCTTTTGATCTTGTCTCAGTGATATAATTTGAATTTCAAGAGTTATTTTTTTAAAATTTTGATCATGAATTTGATATCGAGTCTTTGAGCTTTTTGAAAAAAAAAACTATATATTTTAAAAGCTCGTAAAAATATATATGTAATATATATTACATGTATTGCAATAATAAGCTTTTTTTTGTCTCCAACAATGTATTGACGTTTAGCAATGAAACACATGATCTAATTTGCTTTATATCATAGTATGTAGAAGAGGTGATCTTTCTTTTCACCTTCGAGCAATGCCTAACTCCATCCCTTTTTGATATTTAGTTTGACACAATAATTAAGTGGAGAAGTGGGGGTGGGTCTACTAGGACCTTTAGGTAGGACTCAGTGACGGAATCAAGGTTTTCTATAAAAATATTTAAAATATAAATAAATAAATATACGAAAAAATTGAAGAAGGTTCAACATCTACTCTATATATATACATCTAAGCATAATTTTAATAAATATAATTTTCTGTCGGAAGAGGTTTGAATGATCCCCCTCGACTCACTCTGCCTCTAAGTTGGACTTGGTCCAATAAATATATATTAGCTGAATTTTTCGATCGTAAAAAACTTATATCAAATACACCACAAACATAAAAGTAATTTTTTCCACTAAAATCTATTGAAATTGATAAACCTAAAATGTCACTAATGTTGGTGACTATCATGATAACTTGTCACTTGTGGGCTATCCCTATTAAGGTCTATTTATAAAATCTCCAAGAACTTTGCGGATCTTATTTTTCCATTGAGTAAGACAATTTGGTAATTCTAAAAATTTTAAATAATTAAAAGCTATTATATCATATGGTTCATAGCCAATATAATAATCAAAAGGAAGGCCTGCCAGAAAGTTGTTATCTTTTTAAAATGTGAATTATTTATTTATTAGACAGGGACTTTAGGTTTAGTATTAACTTCATTAATATAATGTAAGTTTGATATACATTATTCGTATTGAAATTTGATTAGATTCAAATTTGCATCAAGAAGTTTACATTAAAGCTACTACACTCTAATAAAAATGACTTATGTTTGGAGACTTGAATTCAAAATATTTAATTAATAATAAAAGAATATTTACTATTAAACATAATGCTTTTTGATATTCTTTTTCTATAAAATTTGTGCAAACGTTATTGAATTTTCAAAACTTCACCTAATATTTTACATTTGTTGTGTTCTATGTGGAACCTATTAAACCTTTTAAGGTTGTATTTTTAAATATGTCTTATGCTACGACTTTTATGTACGAATCTTTACAATGTTGGAGTAATAAAGTTAAAAAAACGATTAAGACTTTGATTAATTAATTAATTAATTTTCAATATTTTTAATTCCAACAAATTAAAGATTGATGTCTTTGTCTGAGCAATTATTAAGGTAAATTAGTTAAATTACAATTTATATTTTTAATAAGAAACTGATAAAAATTTTCTTTACCAAAAATTCAAATCAGGAGAGATTATCGTAATGTCTAAAATCACAAGAGATATCAATATTACGAGATTAAGAGATGCTTTGTGAAATCTCAAACTTTATCTTTGGAACACTCTAATGTAAACTTGTTTGATTGAATCATTTATAACTCAAATGGTTTGTATTTGTTTTAACCTAAACTTTAATGTAAATACTAAAGTGTTTGTGCCTAATACATTTTTGTTTAACAATAAAAACACAATCAAACAATTCATGCTTAAGATTAATGTTAGTATGAAAACTAATATTTATCTATAGGTACTAAAGAATCATATTTTAGAGGATTACTGACATTAGTTTTGACTAATATGAAATGCTTTTTTGGTACATATTGAGAATGTAATAGGCAGAACGACATAAATATTTATTTTCTAAAGTTATATAAATATTTTGTATTCCAGTACATATTAAATGAAAAACTATATCAGTATCCCTAAAATATAAAGAGAAAAATATTTACAATTTTTTAATAGGACCTTATAATACGTATATTTTGTTTTGTATCGTGATGGTAACTAGAGGTTGCTCATTTACTTCTCATTTTAAAAAAAAGAATTCATGGACTTCTTCTTCAACTACTAAATTTAGTATTCTAAGTGTACTTTATTGTCGTTGAATGGTTTGTTGGGAATTAAACACACAACACACACAAATAATCTAGAGAAAAGAGAAACGGAACACAAACGGGACACACAAGAATTTAACGTGGTTCGGTTTCCCTACTCCACGACTGTAACATGAGGATTTTATTTCACTTGTGCTGCTTCAGAATTACAAATACAAGGATCATATTTATAGGAAAACCAAATGGTTAACCTAGGGTTTCAGTAATGGGTCGGGCCGGCTCACAAGCCTCCACAAAGCCCAACAATCTCCCACCTGGAGGCTTGAAGAATTTCAACTGTCATCCACTTAGAACACTTGTATGTCTAGTAATCTTTTTCAACTCTCTCCTGCTACAGCGGCCTTCTCATCAGTCAACTGAAAGGCCCGTTGAAGCTCCCCGAAGCTTCAACACATCAGTCACGGCTGAAACTGCCCTTGACTCGTCCTCGGTCCCTACCGGCTCCCACTTGAGACACGAACTGCCGGATCCTAGAACTCCCTGAGAACAAACACTCTCCATACTCAGCAAGAAATTTTCTGGAGACGTATCAACAGCTGGAATACTGGTTCTCTTGACCCACTGTCTTCTAGGAGCCTTGGCTGAAGCACGGCCGGTGCTCCCACTGCCACAAACGCCTCTGACTGGTCTTCCTGAACCTTTCCTTGCTCGTTCATCCTGAATCTGACCTGTGGCTCTGGGTTTCTTTCTTGCAAAGACAACCTTCTTCTGCCCACGAGATTCTGTGAACCGGACTTTGTTTTTCTTCTGAACTGGGACGGTCACTCCCTCAGACGGTAATCCGACAATATACAACGATCCTCTTTTTGTTCCACGAGCCATGACAAGATTGCCCCTCACGACCTTCCACTGCCCATTTCCGAACTTCACATGATGTCCCTGTTCATCCAACTGCCTAACAGAAATCAAACTTTTCGTCAAGCTTGGAACAACTCTGACATCCTTCAAGGTCCAGAAACCGACTGGCGTCTTCAGCACCATGTCACCCATGCCCGTAACATCAAGAGCTCTATCGTCTGCAAGCCTTACCTTTCCAAAGTCTCCAATAACCAGATTCTGCAGTGCTTCACTGCTGTGGGTAGCGTGAAAAGAAGCACCAGAATCCATGACCCAGGAATCCACATTGCTCTCCGCGCAACAGATAAACAAATCCTCGTCGGCGCTGTCTTTTGCAATGTTGACTTGTTTGTCTTTCTGGCATTGATTCCTGAAATGCCCCACCTCCTTGCAGTTCCAACATGTTACACCTGAGCCATCCCGAGCCTTCGACTGACTCCTTCTTCGGTTCCTGCTCCCACTACCTCTGTTATTTCCTCTGCCTCTGACGACGTTTAGCATATCACCTGATGATTCTCCAGACTCCTTCTTCTGACATCCTCGCCAAGAACGAGATCACGAATCTTCTCAAAGGTGAATCCATTAGGTCCCACTGAACTGGCAACTGCTGTAACCGTTCCGGACCAACTGTCAGGCAATGATGATAACAGTAGTAAAGCTTGAACTTCATCATCGAACTTAATGCCAACTGACAAAAGTCTGGCTAAGATCGAATTCAATAAGTTGATGTGCTCGGTAACTGAACTGCCTTCCTTCATCTTTGTGTTCACCAACTCTCTAATCAGAAAAAATTTGTTTGCTGCAGATGGCTTCTCATACATGTTAGACAAGGCTTCCAAGATGCCTTTCGCTGTCTTCTCCTTAAGAATGTTGAACGCAACATTCTTGGTCAACGAGAGTCGGATAACTGACATAGCTTTCCGATCCAAAACTACCCACTCTGCATCAGACAATTTTTCTTGTTTGTCACCCAACACTACGTCCAAATCTTTCTGAACCAGCAAATCTTCAATCTGCATCTTCCACCAACTGAAATCTGTACCATCGAACTTCTCAATTCGGAACTTCCCATCTTCTGCCATCTCAAAGGACTTCGGCAATTCCCTTAACGGCGTCTACAGACAGCGGGCGGCGATTTGGATGATGCTCACGATCTGGACGCTCGCGGCTGGATCTGAGGCTCCTCGACGTGGCGGCCACTGGACGGCAGCGGCGTTCTCTGCCTCGCTACTGCTGCGCGGCTTTCTCCCTCGCTGGGCTACGATCTGCGGCAGATCTCCTTCGATCTGGGCTGCCTGGTTCGCGGCGGCTGCTGCTCGCGAATGGCGGTTCCAGATCCTCGGCGTCTTGCACGGCTGTAGCTTGCGAATGGCGGCGGCACACTCCTTCCCGACGCGGCGGCCAACGGAACGGCACGACGGACAGCACACGGACGACGGTTGTTCGCACCCTGCGCGATTCTCCTAGCCGGCTGCTGCTTGAGGTTACCCACACGGCAACGGCGGCTCTCCTCCCTGCACACAGTTCTTCACACAAGAACCCTAGGTGACAATTTCTCACAGTTTGTGTTACAGTGTTGTTGAAAACCTCGCTCTGATACCAATTGTTGGGAATTAAAAAAACAACACACACAAATAATCTAGAGAAAAGAGAAACGGAACGCAAACGGGACACACAAGAATTTAACGTGGTTCGGTTTCCCTACTCCACGACTGTAACAGGAGGATTTTATTTCACTTGTGCTACCTCAGAATTACAAATACAAGGATCATATTTATATGAAAACCAAATGGTTAACCTAGGGTTTCAGTAATGGGTGGGGCCGGCTCACAAGCCTCCACAAAGCCCAACAGTTTGATCATAAATTAGAATTTAAATTATATCAATTTTAAAAAGAAATAAATTTTCAATGTGATTTTAAGGATTGAGGGCTCTGGCTTCGAGACATCAATTGTCGGCAATGGAAAAAACTAATCAAACTCAAAATGTTGAGATGCAAGAAGATTGTGCAATGGGTTCATATTTGGTGAATTTAGGCATTTATCTATTCAGAAATTGGGTGACCTTTTTATTTTACTTTTTAATGGGCTAACATTTGGATTGGGCTGCATTTGGATTGGATTTGTTTAAAATTATAAATGTACCAAATAAATTTGTTTTTTTGGTTAACTAAAAAAATAAATAAAATAAAACCGAAAATCAAACCAAAGTACCAAATTTTTAAAATTAAAAATCAAAACCGATCGATCGAATCGAAATCGAATAAAAAAAAGTTTGGCAAGTTCTTTTCGATTTGAACAAATTATGCCCTACCCTACGAAGTAGTCATAGGAAGACAGAGCTCCAAAGACAAAATAACCATATATAACATGTAAGAAAGGTGCATATTTAACATATAACTAATAGAACAACTTGAATATTAACATAAGAAACAAACTTATGCAAAGAACAAAGAGTAAATAAAACAGATAATGGAAGTACAGGAGAATCATGGATGTGCTAGCCCATCAACCTAAATATGACAAGTCCCTACTAAAGGGAGACAAACTGTCCCAAAGGTATAGTAACTGAAACAATCATAGATATAGAGTAAGAGCAAAGATGGCTATTCCAAACTAAACCTTCACTAAATAATAAACAAGGGGAACTAGGGCAGTATCTACCTTCAAAAAAAGAACCACCCTTCATACTACCACAATCAAGAAAATAATCAAAAAATAACATTTTTGCGCCCCTATGTTCTAAGAAGGTGTACAAAAAAATAAATCCGTACGGACCCTAATGACTAAAAGATAAGCACATCAATCAATGATGTTGGTGTTATGAAATTCATAGTGAATTAGATTTATGAAATAACACCAGTAGTACAATAGTGCCAAGATATATACACCATCCCCTCAGTCTCATAATGCAAGGTAGGACCTATGCACACCTCTTTCTTATTTTTCAATGGGCCACATAAACAAATGAATCCGTGGGGGAGTCAGGAGTGTCCATGTATACCTTCCTGATCCCGATCTTGGACTTTTGAGTCTGCTAGTGTGACTGGAGATAGTAAACATAACCATAATAGTATAGAAAGGTCGGGAAACTTCTAGACTAGTAAAGTAAATATGAACACATTCCAGAGGCCTAAAATCTCTAAAAGTAAATGCATCCCATATGCCTCTAAATATGAAAATATAAGACCATCAAGATCTTCTAACCCTCAAATCCATTTGTGCAATAGTAAATGTAGTAGAACCTCCCTATAAAAGATCAATTTGAAAAGAAATCGGGTTAAAGCGCCGCACTCTACAAAGTATGTTGAGAAAAAATGCATACACTTGATCGTACAGTGAGTCATATGAGCATGAGGATATTGATGCAATGTATTCCATTACCAGCATCTAAGAAACACATTCACCATCACAAATAGGATATATATCAACCATCTTTCTCATAGAGTATAAGAACTAATATGGGATCCAGCTAGTCCTCGACTAGTAGAGAAAACCAAATCTAAGAACAACTTCATAATGAAAATATAAAATATAAGGATAAAATATAACTTATTTAAAGGTAGTAATCGCAACGACTACCCACAAGGTACCAATAAAAAATTTAAGGAGATTAAAAGTACTAAACTAAGGCACAAGAAAATAATCACTACTAAACAAAGGATTTAACAATTCTAAACAGAGAAAGGCTTGGGCATGAATCAAAGATAAGGATAAGGGAGATAAACCTAACCCACCACACATAATCCCTACTCACATGCAATAAATGATAAAAATCATCTAAGAAAGCTCAATGAAAGGACAAGCAGCTAAACATGCGTGCTTTGAAATAATTGAACTAGATCACTCCTTATTAAATCACCTCTGATTACCGCCACACTGGAAATTAATTGATCACAATGCAAACACATGCACTTAGACACCAAAATTGCCATAATTGGAGATGGAACCAAAATCTAGTTGAATGAAAAAGTGGGAGTCATACCAAATATCTCAAATCAACTCTATTTATAGGTTCTGATTTTTTTACAAGATATTTTTCAAAAGGTGGGACACAATTCGATGCTTGAAAAGGGAGTAGTAAACAACCAATGCAATTAAACACCATAAAAGAGCACAAAATAGGGTCGGGAAGCCTCTTTCGAGAAGAATGTGCCTCAAATAGTCAAACCCGCAGAAATGCTAATAACGAACAAGATGCTTCTCGAATAATCCAAATCAGATCTTCCTAGCTCAAGATATTGAAGTTTCAAAAAAGGGAAACAAATGAGATTTAATCCTAGTGATCTTCGCAAAAACTGCAAAAAATTTTCTTAAGGGGACATCGCTTAAGCGACTGGGCTGGTCGCTTAAGCAACTCACACTTAAGAGGGGCCAACACCTTAAGCGACTCCTGTCCCCTGGTGATTTTTTATTAAGCGATGAAGGATCACCACAAGCGAGTGCACCAGCAGCTGAAGCTAGAAAATTGTCTTGATGTTCCCAAACTTCGAACAAGCCCTCGAAATTCATTTGGAGTCCAAAAAACATAAACCTAAAGTGAAAATCCCTTTGAACGATATTTCAGAATCAACAGAATCAATTAAACAACCATCCAAAGAAATTTCATCAAAATGTTAAAAGAGTCAAATACTTAACAAAGAAACACAAACAAAACACCAAAATCTATAAACTCAACCTGAAAGCCTCGGGAACTAAAACAAATGTCATTCTATACCACACTCAGCATTACGGAGCTTACTAGACTAATGGAATTGCATTCGGAGCATGTTTATTGAGAAAGTTTACCAAAGTAAAACTTTAGGTAAAAGTTAAAAACTATAATGCCTAATCATACCAACTCCAAATGGAAGCCTCGAAACCAAAATCAACCATCACACTTGACCAAAATGGACCTTCCAGAGGTAATAAAACTGAAAAATTTCTAATCCGCCACCAGAATATCTAGATGTTGACTAATGTTTACTCTTTCAACCTTAAAGTCTGCAAAGTAAGAAATTCGCACCAAACCCAACCAAATATGTTAGGAAGCGTGCCACCAAACTAAGCACCACACAAAGCCAGAAGGAAGCTACAGAAAGGGGAAAATGGTAAAAACATGTGAAATAATAGAAATTTCCCTCGAGGGTCATTAGATTAAATACCACAATAAGGGACTTAGGTCCTCTAAAGTCAAGGAAATGAAAGAGCATATGGTCTCCAAAGATAAGGAAACAAGGCCCCTAGCTTTGCCAAATCAATAAATACCCTCTCGATTCAGGCAACACCTACTCAGAACTCAGGCCACTAGGATTGCATGAATCCACAATATTACACAAAAACTCAAAGTGCAACCTAACTCTTTCCTTTAAAAGTGCTTCCGCTAACCCTAAAAAAACTCAACTGAACGCATCAGAACAATAGACAAGAGAAAATGCCCAATATCTCACAAGTCCAAACCAAACACCTCATAGACTTCACAGATTTCTTCCAATATGTAACCTTAGCAATAATTTTAAATACCATCTAAATATTTCCCACATAAACATGCAACAAAACTAAGATAAACTCCAACAATAATATCTTTTAGACGATCCTATGAGAAAATTGAAGCAATATGGAGATTAAAGTAAGTTGCAATAGAGACAAATGCTATGAAACCATGAATCTCACACCGAATGAGAATATGAGAAAACCTTCATATTCTAAGAAAAATTGAGCTGATACATAAAGGAAAATCACATCCAATATATCATTATCAACATAGCGAAACCAAACCACCGCAAGATAGCAACTATAAAACATAGATACCTCATATCCTGAAATGAGTGAACAATGTCGACCCACAAATTAATTTGACTCTACCTTGAAGGTGAGCCTTTCTGATAGATCCCAAACTCTAGAAAAACCAAAATTGAGAAGCTAACAATGAACACCACCATATATAACTCAATTCATAAGCATGACTTCTTATGTAACACCCCTATGATACTAGACCATGATTTACATGTCGATACATCATTGGTTAATTACTATAAAATGTTTTATTCTCATTTTAGGAACTTGAAATTTTGTGATAATTTTAAATGTGCCTAACATAAGTGTTATCATAATTTAAGGTATTCTATGGGGGTGTTTATGTAAATTGACTACTTAGAATTATAAGTAAATCGGAAGTATTGACATCAAGTATATCCATATAGGTGTATATGTATGCATTTTGGGCAGCACACATGTTTTTCGGCAGCACCTTTTTGTTACATCTATCCATGTGATGAGGATCATTTGTGTAGCTATATATTTCACGCCTCCTCTTGTAAATTTTGTATAACTTGAATTATAAGAACCAAAGAACATTATCTAAAAATATTTTCCTTAAAATCAAGAGAAACACTAGCTCCTTTGGCTGAAATTCGACACACACACTTCATCTTTGTAAGTAATAAAGAATTTATTTTAATACTTGGTAGTGTTTAGTAGTGTAATCATATCTCGTTCAATATAAATTTGTTTACAGTGAGTAAATATTATTTTGAAAAATAATTCGTAATTCTACAACTTTTATGGTTATGGAGATTTCTAATTTACCGGTTATGGATTCCACATATGGGACACAACATAGGACAAGTTCTGTCCAACTTCTCGAATTAGAAATCATGTCTTTTCAACTGTTAGTGTTTTTATTATCTCTTTTTGCACAAAACATATTTTGAGGTTATTATTTATTTTTTTACAAGTTTAATAGATGTACCGACATATTTTATGAAGGATATAATGTCCATTTTTTTCCATTTTCTCTTTCAAATCTTAGTTGCAGCATGAGACACTAAGCTGACTGGAATCACTGTACTAGGAGCAATAATCGTATTTGTAAAGGATAAGCATACTTGTGACTGTTACCCTAATTTAATTCGACATTTATGAGATAGTAGGAACTAAAGAAGTTATTTAATTGCATTTTAAAGGTTGTATGTACTCGTGAACAAGTTGAGGACCTTCATTCGTTGGTTGGTCTACAGTTTGAACTTTTGAAGTCATGTTGGACTATTTCTTTGCTAAAGTTTTAAGGTTTGTGTATAAACTTGTACTTTTACTATTTTTACCTGCTGGTTTATCTGAAATTTTATCTTGGGGTATCTTGGTTACCTCTTGTCACTTGGCATTGTCGTGTTGTTGTCACTTAAGGCGTTAAAGCCTCTTGTGTAACTCTCCCTCTTGTACGAATTGTTTGATCAATTAACCATCTTCAATTCGGATTATTAGTTCGTCTTAAGTATGGAATTTTTCAATTTTAAGTACAAACTAGAAAGCCATTTTAATATGGTTCTTGGTTCTCTTGTTTATTGGGATTTGACGCTTCTTGATACAGGGGGTCGACCCCTCTTGATACCTGCTCGTGCTTGGTGTGATGACATGATGTATACATTGGGCGAGTCTTGTTATTGAACCTCTTGGAAAATTTTACTATGAAAGTTATGGACATTTGGAGCTTTAAATATCCAACTTGATACTCTTTCTATATTGTTTACTTTGTTTATTGACTATATTTCAATTATGCTTCCCTTGACTTCAGAATGATGACTTGGTGAATCTAAAGGCTCCGAATCTATAGTTTTTACACCACTAAGTTATATGCTTAGCCATAGTTTTTTTTCCGTATGAAATGTTAAAGAGGACGCTTGAAGTTGGTCATTGAAGAAGAATATTTTGAATGTCTTAAGGAAGATCACACTTGCATATAGGCATATATATATTTTGTATAAACCTTGGGACTTGTACATGATCTATGTGTTGTATATTTACATGAAATTTTGAGGGATGATTTGGTCATGTTACGGTGGGTTGTAATTTAAGTACGAGTCTATGTTTTTATCTTTTTGGGTTGTGTAAACCCATGTCTTGTGACATATTAATTTGCTATATGTTTTGTAAGTTTGTGTGAAGCATGAACAGACTAATTTCGGTACTCGAAAGTTGGTAATATTATTGTTATTTGGTCCTTAAGTGTGAAGATAATATATGCATGAAAAGCTTATCAGTCTTGCTTAACATATTTTAGGAGGTTTTTTTTGTCATTACTTAAAATTTCGTGCCATATAAATCTTGAACTTAAATTAATATTTAAAATGGGCAAGATGCACATCCTTAACTAAATTATTCGTTATGAACCTAATCCCTCAACAAGATTAAAATCAGTATGTCTTCGTTAATCTCTTTTAGATGTTGCGATCGCTTCATATTCAACCTCTGATACAACCCATGTGTAACTCTGGCAAAACGAAGAATCACTATTAAATATAGTAGTCATTCTTGCGTTGTAGAATATCCCCATAACCAAGAACCGGAACAATGATATCTAATCATTAGTAACCCATGAATCGGAATAGTACCCAAGGTTTACCGGATGAATCAATATTCAACAAGTAGACACCCTCGCTCAAAAGATACTCCTTTTTCGCTGGCCGTCAGTAGAATATAATTACATTTCTCAGTGGTACCTGCTAACCCCTAAAAAAAGAACCTTACATGAAATGCCACCAACCAACTCATCACCGTACTTAGAGCCTTTTAAGACAACTCCACTCCCAACCTCATTAACTCAAACACACCTATTTAGTACTAAAACATCAGAAAGAATTAAACATCGGATAAATCATCAAACTAAAATAGGAGCTCACAAAGAAGAGACACTTCAAGAAGAAGTAAGATAGAAAAACCTCATCCTTACAACCAAGGATATTAGAATAAGATTTAGACAAGGGGAAGGTATAAATAGAAGGATTTGGAAGAAAAACCACCAATGATCACATCCCCATCACCACTGTCACAGAAGTCAACCTCATACAAACTATCAAGAGCACAACAGATTGGAAATATAACCTTCTACTTTACGCAAACAAGGGAATAAAAAACAAAGTACCAAACCTGAGAAACACATTTAAGCATAAAGGCACATGGTTCTACTCTACAACTACTCAAAACACAACAATAATGCTAAGAAACCCACTGCTAAATTAAATCATCTACATGGCTAATAAACATCAACATACAATACCAAATAGAAATTTCACCACAAATAAAAAGTAGAAACTAAGTTACAAAGGAATGAATGGGTATGAAAACCCTAAGTTTACACAACACAAACAGTCATGGGTTACAAAAACACAGGATCACTAACAAGCTAGCAATACTTGGAACATATACTACATATATAATCACCACCTGTATCTGAATACACTGGGCCCTAAACCTAACAAGCCTGTCATTGGCGATGAGTAACTTTAGGGCATTCCCTAGAAAAATTCCCTAACTCTTTAAATGTATAACACTTTGTACTGATAACGACCTTCTAAGATGACTCCGTGGAACGAGAATGAACCCCGGAGCAAAATACTTGGAATATGAAGCCTTTCATGAACTTTATTCACTGTGGGTATAATAAACTTCCATTAAACAACCTAGAAATTGAGATGCTCTTTGTTACTCCCCAAAACAAACTAAGGTTAAATAGAGCCTCATGACTGTTTATTGAGTTAATTTGAAGTTAAAATGAGTTAATTTAGTGTTATTAGGCATTTTCTGAAGTTTGATTCAGTTTGGAGCTCAAACGTCCAAGAATGTCCATGACGTACGGAAGGTGTGCCTGAGATAACGCTTGTGTGTCTTGAGGTGTTTGAGTGAGTCTTATGTGTTCTTTTTTCTTCAACCCTGAATGAGATGTTCCTTAGACCTAGATGACTTAGTTTAGGTTTTTAACGTTTGGGTACGACCCCACCTAAGACCCACAAGGGGCCTTAGATAAAGGGCCCAAGACTTGTAGCAGAACTGCCTTGACAGTGTTAACCAACAAAGGCAACGATGGGCAGTGGTCCCACAAACGGCCCATCGTCTTGCTCCATCGGTTGGAACTTCAAGATTGATTATTTAGGCTCCATATGGAGCTAAGTTTCAACCCACGAGTCCCCACCAACGGTCCGTAGATGCACAGACGGCCCGTTGGTTAGGTCTGGTCTATGAGGGGTTCAAACACTGCAAGTTTTCTACCATGGGGTGTTTGGTAAATTCACCCCATTTCTTTTATGAAACTATGACGTTTTTTTTAGGGTTTATTATATAAATAAAAGTGTTCTAAACTCTAAGACCTTATATTAGACCCCTCTTCCTAAAATCCAAAACCCCTCTCCCTTTCTATCTTAAGTCTCCATGGAAGCTAGAAGTCAAGAAATGCTAGGAGGTTTGTTGATGTTTTTTATTCATCAAAAATCATTTTTATTTCTTCAATGTGAGGTATGGTATCCATCCTTGAACTCTATTTCATTCAAGAAGTCCTTTCTAATGAATTTTCAAAATGGGTTCTCAACCCTAGTTTTTTCTATCTTCACTCTTAATATGAGTCTTGCATGAAAAAATTTCTAATGACTTAATAATGGTATTTAATGTTAGTTTATGATTTTAAGGTAAAAGCTTCAATGAAATCATGTTAAATATTTTTATCTAATGGTTGCTTAAGAAATGGGTTAAATGAGCATGAATTGGTAGTCTTCGAGCTTTGGTTTCTTATGTTGTTATTGTTTATTAGTTACTAGCCAAAGGGATTTATTATGATGAAACATTGATAAGAAATTAATAGGTGATTAATGATTGGATTAAAGTAAGTTGGTTGTGTTGTTTAGTTTCAATTTTGAAATGCTCTTGAGTTGTATGATCCACCTTCTTGGTGCGGTGTTTACTTAAATTTTATGAATGTGAAGTTACTAGTTTATAATGAATTAGGCTATTATGGATTTTTATGTGACGTTTATACCATTCTTGTTAAATGTGCCTTATGATGTTATTATGTGTAGTAGACTAGAGCGTATGCTTAAATGAAGTTATTTGTGTTGATTGTTTATGAAGCTTATTATGAATAAGTAAGGATTATGTCTAAAGTAATTATATTATTTTGTGAAGTATGTAAAGTGTGTGTTCTGATGAATGAAGGTTTAAGCATGTATAGAAGTTAGAGGTAAATGAAACGAAGCTGATATGCAAGATGTACTCACATGTACACACACACACTCACACTTGAATGAATCAATGAAGTTAAGTTTATCCCTATAGGGGAGTTTTGGGCTGAACATTCTTCGTGAGTTCAGATGAAGTGTTTAGTAGAAACGCCATTACATCCCATGAGCTTTATAAGATAGGTTGGACGATGAATTCCCTATGTGAGTTGAGATGTGGTGTTCAATAGTTATCCTCAACCTAGAGTTTATAGTGTTTAGAATACGTGGGAAGTTATGCCTACCACCGAATGGATAGAAGAGGAGGTGGTAACACTTCATGAGTTGAGATATTGTATTCCAATGTACCTCTTGAGATGAGTACTCCTCGTTAGTATAAATTGAGTAACTTAGTATCAATCTCCTTATCCCTTAACTATTCGCCCGCATTGGTGTAGCTATTTGGAAAACCATGTAAAAGAAAAGAGAATGTCCTCATTCTAGGCAAGTGAGAAACCCTTATCCCATAGGGGTTAATATCAGGATTCCATATCTAGCTCTCATGGTCTATGTCGGTTAAGCTAACTCCTACAAAAGAAATAAATATGCTAAGACTCCTAATTTTTTTTTTACTTAGGGTAGGTAGTGGAATGAGACGCTAGTTATCCATTGCACTAGGTAGGCAATCCGAAAGAGGAGTCTTGGTGATCATTATTTGAATAGATTGAACTAATTCTTTTAAAAGAACGTGCTTCTTAGGGTAGGTGGCGATATGGGATGCTATCTACTCATTGCACTAGGTAGGACCTTCTGAAAGGGAAAACCTGGTGCCGTACCTTATAAAAGAGTGTGCTACTTAAGGTAGGTGGTGGTATGTGATACCATCTACTCATTTCACTAAGTAGGCATTTCGAAAGGGAAGACTTTGGTTGTTTGTTGGGTGTCCTTTTAATGTCTTGTCATTCAGTGTGGGACTTGTTCTCCCTAGCTCAGTAAGACGAAAAGGGTATTCATGAGGATTTCTTTGGTGTGTGTTCAAGGAGGCATATTCGTACTTTATTCATGTCTTAACTTAGTGAGTCATAGGATAATCCTGAGGTAGGGAAACTCTTTCGGAAATGAGTTTACTTTCTTTTCTCTAGGCCATGGAAGTTCACTCATTTAGAATAGGATATTTCATTGTAATTGCAAGTTGAATTCAATGTGAATGCTTTAAATGATTTGTTGTAAATGTTCAAATGGATTCACTGTAAATGCATAGTAGTTCACTATAATTGGCAAGTTGAGTTCACTATAAGTTTGGGAGTTTACTGTAAATGGTCTCTTTTGGTCTTAAATTATGGAAAATCATATCTAAGTGTTAAATGATGGTTCTTATGATATTTTGCTTCAAGATTCATGAATGTTTTACTTAATCGGCATGAAATGTTATTTTACTAAAATGTCCATTTTTGCAAGTTTTGCCATATGCCATTCTTAGTACATTATTTGTACTAACTCCATATATTTCTATACTATAAGTATAGGTTGGAAGCTTTTGAAGTTTTGAAGGTGAAGCTTGGGAAAGTTCCTCTAGAGACCAAGTATGTCCTCACATATTCGAGGGCATAGTTTGTTTCTTAATTTCTTATTGAAATAATTATTATGTATTTTATTTCAAGTGTCCCTAAGTTAATTAAACAGTGTCTTTAAGTTTGGCTTGTGAGGATTATATTTTCAGAGTATTTATAAAAGATTCTTTTTTATGTCAACTGTCTTGAAAAGTTTTAATTCCTCACTACTTTTCATGTCTTATGTAATGAACTATAGTTAAAGGGCTTGTACAAGACAACAAAGGGTAAAGCACGCCCGATCACGAAATGAGGGTTCTTGATAACTTCTAGGGGGTACTTTCGGGTTGTGGACTTGGTATAAGAGCATAAGGTTGTGGGAACTAGTTTAGGTTCTAAAATCTCACAAGCCACATCTAGTAGTATCATGATCATTGGTGTGAGTCGCGACACATCCATGGACAAGAGGCTATAGGACGATAGAGTTTTACTTTCTATATAACTCTTGAATTGTGCCATAGAACTTGACTGCATAAGGCCTCTCTCTCTTTGTTTCCTTTTCCGGTGGTCTTCTAGGTGTTATTGTTTGGAAGAGAAGATGTTTCTATGTTTGAGGGAGAGAAAAGGTGAGTTTTGATGTTATGATGGTTTTTTGGCTAGAAGATTTGATATGAGGGTAAGTGTTGAGAATTGTGAAGTGATGCCATTTATGGCTAGGTGTGATTTATGAGGTTGGGAGTGCTGTGATGAGAAACATTATGGTGATTTAGGTCTAAGCATGGTAAGAGTTATAATTATTGAATAAAGTGCTTTTGAGAATAAATGAGTTATCTTGTTATTATGTTAAATGATGGTAGATATGCTTTAAGGTGTAAATTTGAGGAATAGTGAGAGAATATAGAGATATTATAAAAGCTGAATGCAACTACCTTGTGTGACTAACGTTCATAGTTTTTCTTGTGAATTGTGGATGCTGTGGTGTAGGCTTACACTAAGATGGAAATGTGGTATGAATATCTAGTGAAGAAGTTTTATTCCATAAAAGTGAGTTAGGTGATGCCTAAGAGTTAAATAAAGTGATGTTTAAGATAGTTTGTTTAGGCTTGAATCCAAAAATTTAAGTGTTATGCTTAACTTTTAAGGTTGATGTGTAATCTTGATGTACATGAGTCAAGGGTAGTGTGAGTTCTTACCTTGTGAAGAATTATAGTGCTACTTTGAAGTGTGATACCTTAAAGATGGCTTTACTCTAAGTGAGGGAGAGTGAGTTGAGTAGAATTGTATATAATGTACTTTTTCCAAGAGAATCCTCAAGGGTCACTTATGTGGGAGTGGTAGTATGGGATGCTACCCTCACATTGCACTTAAATAGACTTGCTAAGTCTCTTTGGAGTAAGTTAGTACGGTCTTGTCCCTCATAGTATCATGAAATCTTGTTGAAGTTTCTTGAAAGGTGCACTATGGAAATTTTTAGCATGTTACATAATGATGTTCTGTATTCACTGTAAGTGAGTCCAAATTTTTGAGAAAATTGCATTCTTCATGAATCATGGTTTCAATGTTTCATGACATGAGTTATATGGTATTATACTTCATATGATCATCCCTTCTTGATTAATTGCTTAAAGTATGAAAATTTGAAATTTTATGCATGCTTAATGGTGTTACACTGATGTTCACTGTAAGATTTTTGAATTATGAGAAAATTTTTCTTTCCTTTTATTGAAGTTTCAATGTGTGCGCAAGTGTTGCATATGAGCATGTTTAAGGTTGGAGATGGTAGTTCCTCCATAAAAGAAGGTTAAGGGTGAGTTTTTAAGTTTGTAAAGTTTGACAAAAGTTGCTAATGTTGCTAAGTGTGTGAAAGTGTGAATTGATGCTCCTTGCTACTTTAATTTTGAGTAAATGTTTTGTTCATGATTGTAATGTTTTATGTGATGCTAAGTGAGTCCTTCATGATCTTGATGTTTCAGTGTCATTCAATGACGAATGTTATTCTAAGTGGGGGAGAATGTAACGCACCAAAATGAACTAAGTTGAAATAGAGACTCATGAGTTTTTCATGAGTTAATTTTAAGTTAAGATGAGTTAATTTAGTGTTCTTATGCAGTCTGAGAAGTTTGGAGGTCCAACGTCCAAGAACGTCCATGACGTTTGGAAGGTGTGCCTTAGATAGCGTTTGTGTTTCATGAGTTAATTGAGTGAGTTTTATGTGTTCGTTTTGCTTAAAAATTGCATGAGATGTTCCTAATGCATGTTACTAATTTTAGGGGTTTAAAGTTTGGGTACGAATCCACATAGGACCCACAAGGGACCCTAGAGAAAGGGCCTAAGACTTCGACCAAAACTGCCTTGGCAGTGTAATCCAAAGAAGGCAATGACGGCTAGCGGTCCAACCAAAGGCCCGTCGTCTTGCTCCATCGGTTGGATATGAAAGGTTGGTTAGTTAGGCTCCATGTGGAGCTAAGTTTCAAACGAAGAGACCCCACCAACGGTCCGTTGATGCACACATGATCCATTTGCTAGGTCTCGTCTGTGAGGGGTTCAAACACTGTAAGTTTTTTACCAAGGCTTGGGTTGTTTGGTAAATTCACCCCAAATCGTTTATAAACCTAGACCGTTATTTTTAGGGTTTATTAGATATATTAAAGTTTTCTAAATCCTAAGACCTCATTTTAGACCGCTCTCCGTTCTCTCTAGTCTCCATGAAAGCTACAAGTCAAAAAATGCTACGAGGGCTATTGATGGTCGTTTCTTCATCAAAAATCATTGGTATTTCTTCAGTGTGAGGTATTGTATCCATACTTGAACTCTCTTCCATTCAAGGAGTCCCTTCTAATGAATTTTCAAAATTTGTTCTCTACCCAGGTTTCTTCAATCTTCAACTTTAAATATGGGTCTTGCATGAAAACATTTATAATGACTTAATAATGGTACTTCTAATGTTAGTTGATTATATTAAGGTTAAAAATTCAATGAAATAATGTTAAAGTTTTTCATCTAATGTTGGCTTATTAAATGTGTTAAATGAGCATGAATTGGTATTCTTTGAGCTTTGATTTCTTATGGTTGTTATTGGTGTTTAGCTATTGCCCAAAATGCATTATTATGATGAAATATTGAGAAAAATGTAATAGGTGATGAAAGATTGGATTAAAGGGTAAGTTGTTTGTGTTTTTTAGTTTCAGTTTTGAAATGTTCTTGAGTGGTATGGTCCACCTTGTTGGTGGCGGTGTTTACTTAAATTGTATGTATGTGAAGTTACTAGTTTATTTTGAATTAGGCTATTAACGCTTGTTATGTGAAGTAAGATGATAAATATGCCATTCTTGTTAAATGTTCCTTATGAAGTTATTATGTGTAGTAGACTAGAGTGTACACTTAAATGAAGTTTTTCGTGTTAATTTTTTTTGAAGCTTTCTATGAGTATGCTAAGGATTATGTTAGAAGGAATTATATGATTTTGTGAATTATGTAAAGAGTGTGATGTGATGAATGAAGGTCTAAGCATGTATAGAAGTTTGAGGTAAATGAAATGAAGGTGTGATCACATGTACACCTACATTTACATTTGAATGAATGAATGAAGTTAAGTTAAGCCCGAATGGGGAGTTTAGGGGTGAACATTCTTCCTGAGTTGAGATGAAGTGTTTAGTAGCAACCACACTACATCCCATGAGCTTTGTAAGATAGGTTGGAGGATGAATGCCGTTCGTGAGTTGATATGTGCTGTTAACTATTTATCCTCAACCTATTGTTTATAATGTTTAGAATCCATGGGAAGTTATGCCTAGAAGTTAGAGGGTATGAAGAAGAGGTGGTTACACTTCGTGAGTTGAGATGTTGTATTCCAATGTACCTCTTGATATGTGTACTCCTTTTTAGTATAGAATGAGTTACTTATTAGCAATCTCCTTATCCCTTAACTATGCTCCCGCATAGGTGTAGCTATTGGGAAGGCCATGTAAAAGCAAAGGGAATGTCCTCATTCTAGGCAAGTGAGAATCCCTCATCCGATATGGTTTAATATAGGGATTCCATGTCTAGATCTTATAGTCTATGACGGTTAATATAACTCCCACAAAAGAAATGAATGTGCTAAGTTTCCTAAAAGAGTGTTCTACTCAGGGTAGGAAGTGGAATGGGACGTTATTTATCAATTGTACTAGGTAGGCAATTCGAAAGTGGAGTCTCGGTGAGCCTTATTTGAATTGATTGAACTAATTATTCTCAAAGAATGTGCTACTTAGGGTAGGTGGTGCTATGAGACCTTATCTACTCATTGCACTAGGTAGGACCTTCCGAAAGGGAAGACTTGGTGCCAAACCTTCTAAAAGGGAGTGCTACTTAGGGTAGGTGGTGATATGAGACGCCATCTAATCATTGCACTAAGTAGGCATTTCAAAAGGGAAGAGTTTGGTGGTTTGTTGGGCGTTCTTTTAGTGTCTTGTCATTGAGTGAGGGGCTAGTTCTCCCGAGGTGAGTAAGCGAAAAGGGTAGTCTTGAGGATTTCTTTGCTGTGTATCATAGGAGGCATATGCATACTTTCTTTATGTCTTACCTTAGTGAGTCTTAGGATATTCCCGAGATAGGGAAATTCATACGTAAATGAGTTCACTTTCTCTTCGCTTGGCCTTGGAAGTTCATGAATCTAGAATAGGATAGTTCATTGAAATTGCTCAAGTTTAATTCACTATTAATGCTTTAAATGATTCGTTGTAATTTCAAATGGATTCATTGCAAATGCTTAAGTAGTTCACTGTAATTGGCATGTTGAGTTCACTATAAGTTTAGGAGTTTACAGTAAATGGTCTCTTTTGGTCTAAAATTATAGAAACTCTTCTGTAAGTGTTAAATGATGGTTTTTATGATGTTTTGCTTCTAGAGTCATAAATATTTTACTTAATTGGCATGAAATGTTATTTTACTAAAATATCCCTTTTTGCATGTTTTTACACACGTCATACTTAGTACATTATTTGTAATAACCCCATACATTTCTATACTCTAAGTTTAGGTTGGAAGCTTTTGAAGTTTTGAAGGTGAATCTTGGGAGAGTTCCTCTTAAGACAAAGTATGTCCTAACATATTCAAGGGCATAGTCCTCTTTTAATTTCTTAGTTAATGAATTATTATGTATTTTATTTCAATGTTAAGAGCCGTGTCCCTGAGTTAATTATGCCGTGTCTTTATGTTTGTTTTGTGACAATGAGATATTCTTAGTCTTTATAAAAGATTACTTTTTATATCAAATGACTTGAAAGTTTTAACGCCACACTACTTTTCATGTCTTATGTAATGAACTATAGTTAAAGAACTGGTACAAGACCCCAAAGGGTCAAGTACACTCGGTCACAAAACGAGGGTTCTCTCTAACTTCTAGGGGTACTTTCGGTTTGTGACACTCTTGCCATAAATTAGCTAGGTTGAGAGAAAGGATCACTCTCACTGGGATGACGCCAACCTCAATAGGAAGTCCTATCACTATTGTGCTGAAAACGGGTTCTCTTACCTCTACTAGAGTAAGTCTCAATACATGCTTTCTATAAAACCCTATCAATGAAAAACTACCTGTGTAAAAGTACACCCAACTACTATGAATTTCTCCAATTCTAGACGCATTAAAAAATCAAGTATCTAATGACTCGATGATTCATGACTTTCCTTATAAAAGACAATGTCAGAGTATGGGTGATCAAATAAAAAAACTTGGTCACATATTCGAGAAATGAATAACAAACCTTGTTGGCAATCTTCTAACTCTACTCTAGCCACTGAACCAATTACATACCTAAGAGTTACACCAGTTTCTGTTGTACCTTCGATGATACCATGAACTCCCATTACTGAGTCTTGAGGAGTCAGCACAAACACTAACTCTTTTAGAACCTGTTCTCCTCCTAGACCCTCTAACATCTGCTAAACATTTAGGACGTCAATTAAAAATATCTTACTATTCATCTGAAAAATAGATTTCCAAGATGTAGTTTAAAAAGATAATCAAGTGAAATCACACGATAGCGAATCAAGAGTTGAAGTTGCTCAAAATTCTCAATAACATACCAATATAGGATACACACATCTCCACACTAATCAACATGACTCTACTCGACACTTGC
This sequence comes from Solanum chilense, assembly GCA_032847665.1. NCBI lineage: Eukaryota > Viridiplantae > Streptophyta > Magnoliopsida > Solanales > Solanaceae > Solanum > Solanum chilense. The sequence goes on along the minus strand of CM064972.1, from coordinate 37,906,559 downwards.
TCCTATATTGGAAGCCTAATAGTACCTACTACATCCCACAAGATTGAAATCCTAATTCATATTCTGGAACTACAAATAGAGGGATATTGCAAGAAGAACAAAATCATTGGTAATGGCGAGTCACAATTTGAATCCTTGACTGCATAATTGATCCTTGGATGAGTAAGTTGAGTATTTTTGTGAAAATTCATGATTGAGTCTTGAGTAGCACTGTTTGAGGCACCCTTTTTGAACTTTTGAACTTGGGCTTAACTTGAGGACAACCAAAAGTTTAAGTTGGGAGTGTTGATGAGTCCTAGATTTGGATTCGGTTAGGGCTTTATTTGGATATAGTTTTAAGCTCACAATACTTTCTTCAAGTGCAAGTTTTAGCTCAACAAATGTGCGCAAAGCTCTCTGATACAAAGATGAACACAATGCATAATTTCACCCATAGGTTTTCCCTTATTTTCCAAGCAACACTTGTTTTAGATCATTGAAGATCAAAAAGGTCTTTTTCAAGGCTTGTAATGGTGTTGAAGGTAAGGGTATAATCATCTATACTCAATGGATGTAACTTTCATTAAATGTCCGTGAACAACACTTTCTTCCCTTTTTATCGATAATTTTATCCATGTTTAAAATTCATCATTATTCATTTTCGAGGGAACATTGGAAAGACAATAACTTTTGCAACATCTTTCACAAATTTGTCATTCTTTTCCGTGTTTTCTTTGTTTTTTTCTTTTTTCATATGGAGGGATTCCATTTTTTTCAAAATGATGGCTCAGGGGAACTTCCATGCAATTTCTTGATTTAACTTCTCTTTTTAGGACAACCCAACTTATGATTTTGGCCTAAGTTGGCTATTCAAACGAACCACATCTCATTAGGATTATGGTTGAAGAGGTAAAGAAAGGTCACAATTATAACAAGTTTCTTCCAAGAAAAGGGTAAGGCTCAAAGGGTGTTTAAGCAAACTTCACACACTAACAAGGTTGTCCATAAAAGAGGTAAAATTTCAAATTGTTTCACAATTCAATAGTTTTCTAAGATCATTTCAAGAGATTGCATCGCTTAGTCAACTAGACCAACAGGGAAAATTCTAGGTTTCATCATACATGCTTCACGATAAACTCATCATACAAGACATTGACATCAATCTCAAACAAGACTCCACACTTTATCTAGAAAGTAATATTCATCACAAGAGACTCAATTTCATTTCCGTCTATTCATAACGAGATGCAAAAACTTCACAAGAGATATGTATGGAAATACCTTACCCCACAACAAAACAAAAAACAATTTTCCTCATATATTAGAAAAATATCCAAAAACCAATAAAAATAAAACAGAGAAGGAAGTAAAGAAAATCATGTCTAAACAGTCACTTCATCTATTGGGGCATCAGTGCCTAGTTTAATACTCTTATCTTGGGCTTCAATGTCCGGAGTGATATAAAAGTCACTAGATCTAGTAGGGCTAGCCAATGGTGTGTTTGGTAAAGAAGTCTGCACAATGCATCTACCATGGCCTCCATAATCTCCATAAGGCCCTCATATCTGTATCAAATGGAACATCTACGATCTCCACTATCCAAAAAATAAATAGTCTTGTCAAGGGACTTTAGGTTGTCCGCATATATTTATAACACATCAATAGTAGTACTTAGAGTCATCACTTCCTCATGGGACCTTGTCCACGCTCGCACACCATTATCATATATGAAAGGGCATCAATGGTAGCACTTAGAGGTGTCACAATATCAGTGAGGGCTGTTTAAATCATCCTAAATAAGTGACCTCATGTCTAGCATCATGACAATCAGCAAAAAAGGATAGTTGTCCCATCTTTAGTAATGCAATCTCAGTGAGCGGGCTGGGAGATAGCACCAACAACAATACTACTCTAGGAGGCAAAGGGGAAGTAGAGGATTTATGAGTATTATAAGGTACACAACTAGATGTACATGAAGGAGTAGGGGCCGAAGTAGACAATGTTGCCTCTACATATGGTGCTTGGGTATCCACAACCAGGTAAGAATCCACTGGGGTTTCCTGCTTCTTTTCGGCCTCATCCTTCAAGCACTACACCTCAATTTTCTGGATATCAGTAAAAGATGTGGGAATCACCTCCACATAATTTCTCTCATCCCTAGGAACCCGAGCTTTTCTAGATAAATCAGTGATCAATATTGGAAAAGAGAGAAGTATGGCACTGATTGGCTCATATGAGCATCTCGTTCGCAATAATCATCCCCAACTTCAACCTTGTCCCAACAATGTTGAAGCCTAGGCTGACTGCTTTGGTGTGGTGGAGAACAAATCATTTAAGAAGGGAATGATTGTGTTGCTATGAATCCAAACTAGTACCATGCTGCCACATTGAGGTCCTTCTTCTAGATAGGTGCTCCAACCTCGATCACATAAGAGTACCATCTAATATGATAGGAGCTAATAAATTTTTAATGTATTCCAATGATGTTGTCATGATGTTGTATTGACAATCATCTCCAATTCTTGTAGAATATTCCAGGACTATATTTATAGGGTCACTATTATATTTCACCTTTCTACCCTTGACGACCACATAGTCAACCGACATTAATTGGGTTTTCATCTTCTTCTCTTGTTGCACAAGGGCACTGTAGAGTTCTCTGACTCAATTTGGAATGTACGTGTCACGACAGGAGTCTAGACCCCAGAAGAGACCAGCGTCGTTGACCTCTCAGAGGTCGCAGACAAGCTTACATACGTTATTCTTACTTTATCTAGATTAATTTTAGCAGAAAATTTAAAACTTTTTGTTTCCTAACATGCTTACTAAAAATTCTATTATATGTATAATTGTTCACTGTCAACCATATAACATTAAGATCATCAAATGAAAGAAATTTTTGATAGCTGCATCAAATGTGTACTTGCCAAAACGCACCAATACAAAGTTTGAAATAAAATGAGAAATGAATTACTAGTGGAATATGCTCCACTAGCTAAAGCCTACATCTAGATAGATAATAACAGTAGACAACCTCAAAAGCATGAGGGCCTACCAAGTACGGATGAAAGCTCCACGTCCAGATAGCTGCAACGTCAACATGTAAGCTCTAGCGTCCACCTGTACCTACACCTAAATATATAGAATTATATGGAATTAGTACACACTTGTACTAAGTATGGGTATTTTCAAGCACACACCAAGGACATGTATGAGAAAGGATAGCTCTTTCCTAACAACATGATTTTACAATGTCAAGTTAGTGGACTTGCCAAATTGAGATTAGAAAAGTGAGTGAGGTTTCTAAATTTGGACTAGGAAACTCAGTGAGCTTTCCAAATTTGGATTAGGAAAGTCATGCCATGAGAATAACATGCATCATCATACTTATCATATTGCACACAACAAATAAGATCTTATACTTAGCACATAGCATATTGCATATAGAACATAACATCTTTCATATCATTCATTCATATGCCATGAGATCTGGGGATTATGGACTTAACATTAAGACTTTCTTGAAATTAGGTCTCAGCAATTGGGTCCTCAACAAGGGAGTCTACTTTAGTAAACATAGGGTCTGCTTCGTTCATTCATACGTATTCCATTTCATTTCATTCATAGGCCAGTGTAAACACCAGCTATACCTATGATGTAGTTTAAGACATTCATCGGGTTCGTTGTGCAATTACCAAGAATGGCCTAATGTCATTACTTGAGTCTAACTCACATTTTTACTATCCTATCCTTACACCTTTGGTAACATTCATTACATTATGTGCATTATTTGAGGCGGGACTCATTAATTCATTGGGAAATTTAACTTTAACCGACATAGTTCATATGAGCATCAGGAAATCCAGTGTCATGTAACCCCACACTGAAAAGAGGTGGAATCACCCCAAAGTGACCGAAAGCATGATAGTGTACATGGGAATTGAACCCCGCCAGATCCCTATATTGGCAGTATAGGTTTGAAGACTAGGAGATATATGGAGACCAATACCCGCCATGCTGGGCAGTCTCATGTCATGAGAGGTACGTGAACCTCCGCCCTTCCCGAAAGAAGGCATGACCGCTCATAGCTAGTTTATCAGTGATCAGTATAAAGTTCCATTACATTCATCTCATACGTCATGGAAGCTGGCATCTAGTATGAGGACATCATATCTCAATAGTTGATTTCTTATCTCATCATTAGTATTAAGTGTATTGAACTCAATACTTTCATTTAAGTGTTCATATAGAATGGTCTCTTCATTAAATTTACACTCTCATAGGTGAGTACGTTTTTGTCACATTTACTTAGACTTACTTGAGAATGCTCTAATCTTTTACATTAGCCTCATATCATGTTGTCACCGCATTCATTAACATTAGAACGTTTGCTTTTCATAATTACTAACCCCTTTATACGTGAATGTTCATTTCATCATATGCCAATCCACTTGGACATTTAGTGTTTTTCACACTCTTACTTAACCCTTCTAGGGTTTCATAGTTTCATTGTTCATTTCATCATTTCATTGTTCATTTAATCATATGTGAATGCACTTTTCCATTTAGTGTGTTTCACACTCTTACTTAACCCTTCTAGAGTTTCATGATTTAATTGTTCATTTCATCATTTCATTGATCATTTCATCCTTTCATTTGTTCATTAATTATTTCTTTGTTCATTTTATCATTTCGTTGTTCATTTCATCATTTCATTGCATACGTTTAAGGTTCACTTACATTTAAACATATGCTAGACTTATGGTTCTAAATATACAAGCCATGAGGCTTGATTCGTAGTTTGTTAAGTGACTCATATCTTCCTAAGATTATGTAGTACAAGACTTATGTATCTTGTATGTATGCGAAGATCTCAATTTGGATCTAAGTAGGGGAATTATTCTTGAACATTTAATTCACGTATGACTTATGTATCAATATGGAAATTTGGGCAAGGGAACTCATGTTCGAATCCCTTGGGAACCTCTTATATTTTTCATTGATTTTAGTTTTAGTCCTCATGACATTGGGATCCTAGATCGAGCCCAACCAACTTCATTTTATTTTTCCCTTAGTTTTTCTCATCATTTTTCGCTCAATGGGATTGACAGGATGTGGTATCGAACCCCCACAACCTCATTTTCTTTAAATTTCTTTTTCTTTAAACTCTCTCCTTTTGGCCAAGAGGTTGTGGGTTCGAACCCCCAAAACCCCTTTTATTTCTTTATTTATTTCTCCTTGACTATCTCGCATTGACCATGAGGTTGTGGGATCAAACCCCCATAACCTCACTTTATTTTTCTTATATTTCTCCTTTACTTCCTAGAGTCGCGGGTTAAATTCCCATGCCTCACATTTCTTTTATTTTCATTTTTAATTCTCTCAAAATCTGCCTAAGAGGTTTTGGGTTTGAATCCCAAGCCTCACATTCCCTTTCTTTCATTTTTTTCCCTTTCTCCTTTACTGCCTGAGAGGTTGTGGCTACGAATCCCACTCCTCTCATTTCTTTTCTTTTTATTTTTTTCATTTTCCAGAAAATATTATAGGTTCGAGTCCCACATTCCACATTCCCTTTTTCTCACCTCATTTGATTGGTTTTTAACATGGTGAGGTCGCGGGTTCAATCCCAGTGATCTCACATATTTTAATTATTTTTTTCATAGCATGAAATTCTCCTTAGCTTGGACGAAACTCATTAACAAGCTGCTGGAAATTTTTGCAGCCTATTTTATCACTTCTTTTCACATTAAATATTTAGACGTTTTAATTAGTTTTTAGTGAGTTCTTTAGGTGCATTTTAAAGATTTCATTTAATAAAGAATTGCACTCAAATAATAATTTTTATATCACTTGTGAACATCACGATTTATATAAGTTTGTGCACGTAAGAACACAACCGTACATGTTAGTTTGAACCTCAAACCAAAGGAGTCACAGATACATTGTACACACATACACATCTTTTCGGAAAACATAGGTTGTCATTCATATGATTCAAAACACACATTCATATTCAACGCAAAAACACATTACATGCCTAATATCTACCAGCAAACATACCCAACCTACGAATCAACGGGAGCTAGTGAAAGGGACATGCAATGGGAACAATCCTAGTTCTTGGATTAGAATTGACTTAATCTGAAGGGTTTCTTGGGAAAGGGACCAAGAGATAAGAGAACCCATACCTTTTTGACGTTCAAACCTTGAAGTTGCTTCCAAACCTTCTCCAACACTCCCGTCCAATACAAAAGTTCAACATAAAACTCGACGGAAAACCCCTCTTTGAATCCTGATTGATTAACCTTTGTTTTTTTCCTTATATTTTCGTGTGAGTTCTTCAAGTGTGAAGAACTTTGGTTTACCTACTGTTTTTGAAGTTAGTTTGTCAGGAAAAACGTGACTTAGAGTGATAGAGACGTGAGAGAGAGTGATGAGCGTGGTAGAGGAGAGTTTTCTTAGGCTTAGCAGTCTAGTTTAGGACTTAGTCAAATAAGGTTGTATTTAATTATTAAAAATTTTATTTATTTTTATTTTAAATCAGATAATAAATAATAAATATAAATTAAATACATTAATTTACCAACTTAAATTAAATACCATTTAATTCATTGCTTCCACCTAGGTTCGAAACCGGGTTGAACAAGACTTCATTTCAAGATCCTAATTTCGGCCCTCTCTCCCCAAAATGTCCCTCCACCTTATTAATTTAATAATTAATTATATATTTAGGGTAATTATGATACTACCCTTAGCCTTGAAAAAGACCATTTTACCCCTAGACCCTCCAAACCTAGGATTTCTCCTTTTTAAGTCCGGTAAAGACTCCTTCGAGTAAATCTTCGTATTCGAGAACCCTACATGGCTGGACCCAACCTTTCTTAGCTCAAATAAATCCCCAAGTTAGTTGGCTGGCTATAGAAAGGGTTCCGAGGTCTGGTTCTATGTGCATCAATCTGTGTGACTCGGTCTAATCGTAGGAATTCTAGACTCTTGAAGTATCACTTAGCCTAGTCATTTTTAGGGTTGTTATAGTACGAGCCAAATGGCTTAGTGAAAAAATGGAATTTGTAGTATCTCAGACAACTCATGAACTCCGAGTACCTCTCATTGACTCCATCAATTGATAGCTTCTTTTCCTCTATGATGATTCTTAATCACTCAATCTTCAGTTTATTTAAAAACAGAGGTGGATGACCCTATACCGGTGGTGCTACGACTAGGGACTATGCTGGAGCGGGAGGAAAAGTAGTAGCATGATGGGTCCTAGTCCTTGAAGTATCAATCTGCCTCTTGGAGCACAACTCCACTCTCTAGGCGTCTAGTAGCTCATATTCCAGATCAGAAGTCGCAGCCTGATTTCCTATGGCTCACACTCACTTTCAGAAGTAGTGAGGTGAGTTTCACAGGTACCATCACTGTCGGAGCTAGCCTTCGGTGATGAAAGATTAGGTGCCTTTCCCTTTCCCTTTTAACTTATTGTGGGAAGTTTGGTAACCTAATTATTTAATGCAGCTCCATCCTAGTTTATATTTATTCCCTTGGCCCAGTTACAAGGTGGAATGCTTCTAGCGTCCACTTTTGGTATAGCCATGTCTGCAAAAACATCAACAAGAGTTAGAAAAAGTGTTTCAAAAATTACAAAAAATAGTTGTAGATAGGCTCGTAGACCGATCAGCGAGTCGCTAAACTTTATCACGATCCACATCGGGATCGCCAAGAGGAATGGCTATCAAATTTCTAGAAAATTTGACGTCTCACTGATGGTAACGACCTTTTGATGTACCTCCTATGGAATTCGGTGAGAAAGGACTAGCCGACAAAAATTTACATCGCATTGTAGGGGTTAGGGGCGTAGAAAGAGCGATCAGGAAAAACTTTTGCTAAGTCGTCGAGTGCCTTCGACGAGTCTCTGAGGGCATTTGGTGATTCTCCGAGTGCACTCGGAAAATTGAGTCTTCCTACCAAAAGTTACATAGGCCAAACTATGTACCTAGCATGAAATTAAATGTATAAGGGGTGAACTACTGAGTGGTTCAACAAGCTTGACCCAGCTCGCCAAAATGCCCAGCATACCTATTTTCAACCCCGACTAAGAAATTCAACCCCACAACCTCTGAACTAAAAATCAAAACATGCACTGACATAATTAGACTTCTCCCAATTTGGTCAAATTTTGCAATTGGACGACGTTTGCCCTTATGAATGACGTCAAATGCTTCATTATTGGGAAAATTATGTCATTTGGCACAAATACGACTACATCGACTCCACCTGAAAAGACCCAAAAACATTTAAAAAACCCCCTACAACATTAATCAATTTTAAGGCACAAATTTTTCAAGAAATCAACAATAAAGTCATTACCAACATTATATTAAAATTAAAACAGGAACACACATACACAATTACGTATAGAGAGGCCCAACACACATCACTAAGATAAATATCATTGAATATGATTAAAATTGAAATAAAACCTTAGGGTTCAGAAAACCAACCTTAGAAGCCAAATACGGGAACTTTATAAAATTAGGCGGCAAACAATCCAAGTCTGAACACACAAGTGACAACTAGAAAGTGATAATAAAGCAAATTCATGGGAAAATATAATGAAAGTGTGAGTTTGGAAAGTTTAAAAGTTAGGAAATGTGAAAGATTTTGAAATTTGTCCCTTAGAACTGTCTAGTTCTCTTCCATATGGCGACATAAGTTATAACACCTCTAAAATGACTTAGGTGATAGTAGAGCCTAAACTTGTGTATTGATAATTTGAGGTACTAAAATAGGTTATAATGATGTTAGGATACATTTTTTTAAAGTTTCATGAAGTTTGGATGTTAAACGTCCAAAAACATCCATGAAGTTCGAAAGGTTAAGCTTGAAACGTCCTTGTTTGTCTTGGTACGTTTCATCGAGGTTTTTGTGTTATTTTTGATGAAATTTATGATGGAGGTCATAAAATTGTATAAAAAAATATTTTAGTCGAAAACGTCTTGGTAGAATTCCCCAAAGACCAACAAAAATCCTTGAAAAAGGACCCATCATTTGAGACAAAACAGCCAAAAATCAGTCTCACCTACGAAGGATGACCTACGCCCCGTAGGTGGGATGCATGGGTCAGGAAATAGCCTATGGATATTAATCTCCCAAAGAAAAGTCTATCATCCCATCGTCGGTCAGACAAGACGGCCCGTTTGTGGACCAACGTCCTGTCAATGAAGAATCATCGATGGTGGTATGCAACTGCGCTGATTCATTGTAAAGTGTAGGGTTGAATTGATAAATTCACCCCACGTCCAAATAACTAAAAGGGAGGTTTCCAAAGGGTGTTTTGGGTATTTCAAGTTGGTTTATAAGTACTAAACAGCAAGATGAATTCATTAATACAAATAAAAACACAAAATCTCTAAGAAACTCTCTAGAACTCCATTTAAGTTAAAACTCAAGATAGATCTTGTATTGAAGATTCTTGATTATTTCTCCATCAATTGCGCATAAATTCGTGGACTAGCATCATTTTTGGTATGGTTCTTCATCCTTGAATCTCTTTTCTTCAAGGAGCCAAACTTCAAATTAATTTCCGAAGTCTTTCAAAAGATGAACTTATCTTATTTTTATATCTTGCCATTTAATCTTGCATAAAACATTTTGAATCATTATGTATTGATTGAATTGATTATAATTGGATGATTTTAACCTAAAATGTTTATGAACCCTCAATTCATGCAAACCGAGTATTGTCTATTTTGTGGGTGAATTGATTCTATGTTAATGCAATTGAATTCTTATGTTGTTTTATTAGGGCAATTGAATTATGATAGAATCATATGTTAGAATTGTTAGTAAGGTGCCCTTAATTTATAAATTAATGTTTTATTATCTTGAATTCATTGGATATTGTAATTGTTTGGTTGAATTGTAAAATATGGCAATTGTCTATGGGTTGAAGTTTTGAGGTTGGTTCAATGGTATGTTGACCTAAATTTCCCTATATTGTGTAGTATATTATTTAGTTTGTAATGATGTTTGGTATGATTCACTTATGGAAGCGGTGGTTATGTGATATACTTGTGATTGATGTGACCTTGTCAACATTACTTTATGAATTGTGAATCGATGTGACCTCATCGGCATTAATTTACGTGTTATGGATTTATCAAGTTATAACTTGAATATGTGGGTAGTATGAATGTCTTGAGGACTTATGATTATATGTGGAGTCAAAACATGAGTTCTTCTAGTTGATGGTGTGTGTCTCTAGTAGGATATAGTGTAGTCAATTACTTGATGTTGAAGTATGATGTTCTTAATATATTATATGATACTTGTGACACTTATATTGATGGTTATGTAGGTGGGAATAGGGTTACCTATAGATGATGTTGGTTATGCCTATGTTCTTCTTAAATTATATGATATATGTGAAGTATGCATATGTCTTGTTTAAGTAGACTTATGTCCCTTGATATATGTATAATGTGAATATGTCTTCTTGACTTAGTAGGATAAATTTTCTTAGTCTTGTATGTGTTATTAACATGTGACCTTGAACATAGTGAAGAAGGTCCTTTATGTGGAACCTTTAACGTAGTTGGAAGGTTATGATATCCTTGAAGTTGAAAGCTGTAATGGTGTCCTCCTTGTGTGATTGGTGTACTAAGGTTGGTTGGCTAAAACGGTATGAAGTCATTCTTAGGAAAGTCATTGAGATATCCTCTTAGACATTGTAGGTAGCCTATTGGACCTTCTTTGGTAATGTGTAATGTGATTGGGTTGTGAACTTTATATGTAACCTCTTCATGTACTCCTTTATTGAAACACTCCATGAGAACAAAGGCTAGCACTGATCGAGTATGGTTTCAAAAGTTTCTCTATATAAGATGACATTAGAGAACAAAGAAACCCTTAATATTCTATAACCATGTGCCTACATGGGTTGTGTCCCAGTTCTACCATTTACAAGTAAAACACACCCATCGGAGTAGGTTCATGACTCCTGATTCCATGCATAGCTAGTATGGTCTATGTCGGTCATTGCCTATTTTGATCATATGAGGTACCTACTAGTGTTGGAGAATTTATATGAAGTTTAGGTGGTGGTATGGGACACTATTTATACATTGCACGATTAGTCTATGAAGATGGTAGTGAGTGAGTCCCTAAGTCTTTTCCAAGACCATTACTTGAATGTCCTTATATGTTGAATGACTCTTAAGTGAACTAAAAAATATAATGACTTAAGGTATATATCATGTAAATGACTAATTACTTATCGATGAAGTTTAGTAGTTGCCTAGTTAAGGTGTGAAGGGCACACAAATTTTCTTCATGTCTTACATACGGAAGTCTTAAGACTGAATCTAGATAGGGAAGTGAATTGTTAAAGTAGACATTATCAAAACATAGGTATCCTTAGGAGTTATTTAGGTAATCTTAGAGAGGGTTTATGGGCGTTCTCTTCTTGAATTACTGAAGTAAGTCTTTTGTGAACCTTTGGGAGGAGAATGTCCTATACATATATAAATATATATTTATATGTATGTATAAATATATATATATATATGTATGTATATATATATATGTTATGGTGTGTAGTGATAATGATCTTATATTAGCTACTCTAAAGGATCTCTTAGGTGTGTGTGAATGGATTGTATGGGCGGTCGCTTCATAACTCACTCAAGTGAGTCTTAGAATCACCTTTGATAGGTAGATCTCTTGTTTATGTATCTCGTACGTGTTGATGATGCTATATTGTAATGTGTGAGTTTTACTTGAAGTTACAGGGAAGTTCACTATAAGGTCTTATAGTTTGGTATAAATCTCCTAGGATTATATTGTGTTCTAATTATGATGTTTGGTGCTTAAATGCTTGCAATGTGACGTTTTAATCAAAAATAGCATATTTCTCATAAATGTTCGTTTCTTATGATTTTATGCATTAAGTCATACTTAGTACATGTATTTGTACTAATTCGATACTTCTTGTCTATCTCTAAAGGTGTGATAAACAGGTGAGAGGTATCTTAGACAAAGTTTGGAATCTAGTAATCGTTTATGCAAAGTTGAAGTATATCCTCTTTTACTCGAGGTCATAGTTATCATTTAGACTTCTTTTATTCAAGTATTGTAATACATTATGTCTGTATATTTTGTATTATATGGGCCTTGTCCTAATTACTGTTGAGTCTAAGATTGGGATATGTTGATACTTCGTGTTTTCTATGATCTTAATATGAAATATGTTTTTAAGATATTTCATGTGAAAAGTTTTAATTCTGCACTAATTTTCATACATGAATACAATGAATGATGTCAAGGGCTTGTACAAGACCTCCGAGAGGTCAAGTACGCCATATCGCACTTTAAGAGTGCCATATATTCTAGGGTGTGATATAAGTTTTGCTCGCCAACCTACTCGGTATCTCTCTAAGTGGGCACTTACCTTGTGGCCTTTTACAAGACCTCTAGATAATTCAGGGGTCCAAACAATGACAAAATCATGATCACCGACCTGGTTGGTGATTAACCAATTTACACATGGGCTTATCGAGTTTCACAAACTCCTATTCCAAAATGCTTTGAGTTTAATGGTTGTCCATGTTGGGCGTCGATCGAACATTTTGATCGCCAACCTGCAGTTTTCAAACGCATTGCACACATTAACTTACACAATAAACACAGAATTAATTAAAAAATAAAAAAAAGCAAACAAAAATTTGGTTGCCTCCCAAAAATAACCTTAGTTAAAGTCGTGGCATGTAGGAAGTCCTCACCTAGAATTCATTCCTTGGGTTTGCCTCAGTGTAACAAGGCAACCCTTTTTGTTATTTTGGGTAGATACAAGACCAAACTTGATCCACTTGGGACTTTAGTAGTTGAATGCTCATGGATTGATAGGTTGTCATCTGATTTAGCATCAAGACGTTCTCTCTTATATTCTTCAACATGTTTTCATGCTCTTTGAATTTTTTATAATGAGTGAAATGACCTCTTTAATTTGACTACCCTCTTGCTTATTCCTCCTGCGATGCTAGTGAGGTGCAATTTACATGTCTTTGTTTTTGGACAATGCCTCCAATTCCATGACTTTCTTTGTTAAGACATCCACTTGAGTCAACAATGTGATCAATTCTTGGTCTTTTTCAGCAATGTGATCAATTCTCGGTCTTTTTCTAACTCATTTTTTGTCTTGGTCATACCATAATGGAATTGGGCTATTGTCTTATGGGTAGTCTAATCAAACAACTTGGGGAGAGTTGGTCAACCACCACTACATTTTTGGGACCAAATCCTGTGTTGAAGCATTCCAGTGGCATCTTATATTGAATTCTATGAGTTGGCATTGCTGCAGTAATGCCTTAAACTTTGGCCACAACTCATGGATAGTATCACCCTCCAATTCCTTGAATATTAGTTTATTATCCTTAAGAATCATGAATCTCAAAACAAGGTCCATCTGGTAACCATTGCTATCGTTCACACTCATACTTCCTATTCAAAACATCAGCACACAAAGGAAAACTAAAAATAAGTAGATTCAATTAAGACAGCTTACAAAAATTTCTAAAACACCACAACCCCACAGTAGTGGCACCGTTTATATTGAACAACGCTATCGAAGACACTTCATCCGATTCTAAGCATCAACGATCATTAAATAGTATATAACCCAACTAAATTAGTTGAGGCACTAAGAGTTGTATATGTTTGACAATCATTCAAAAACTGTGAATATGATCAAATAAGTCATAGGAAAATACATTATCGAAAAAAGACTTGATTCAAATTAATGAGTGACATGAATGTTAAATGGGGAGTTTTTGTTTGATATTATTCACTATAGTAGCATAAAATAACACAAAAAATAACAATAATGAGACGGGGTCTTGGGATGTGATTCGATTATAGACGAAAGTAGAAAAATGGGTACTTGAAATTATTAGATAACAATTGTATATGAGTTAATATGCTGGACTATAGAGGGGATAAACTTTCTCTTAAACAATCTTCTCCAAATCAAGTTGGTTTCTGTCGAACACTAATAACCAACAAAATAAGAACTTGCACTTCAGTCCATTCAGTCTCTCTATCTGAATGTGTCGAAAATGATTTAGGATTCACTCTCTCGCGCTGAACCCATGACAACCCAATACCCACATACCATCAATCAACAATCTTTGTTTTAAAACCTCTCTCTCCAGCAAGCCAAAAACACAAAGGTTGAATTGCATTTGCAATTGCAATCCTTTAAAATAAATAATAATTAATGATTCAGATCACTTCTAAACAACATGTAAACTAACAACTAGCAATACCATAAACTAAATTATCCCCTAATCACACAGTTTTGAGATTTTAGCTAGACATCATAAAAATATAAAAATACTTACAAAGTTTTATTTCCATCAAATGGGTAAGATTAATTTCATCTTTACAGAGGTCTAAATTGAAAAATCTGAAAGACCCATTTCGAAATTCTATAAAATGGAAAACATCAATGCTTCAAAGGTAAGGAAAACATAGTTTCAATACTTAGTGTTAAAAGTCAAACACTCAAAAGTAATTGTCAAGATTAAAATATGATTCCAAAAACTCCCTAAACTTAATGTTTGAAAATTTATTTATAGTCTCCAAAACTGTGTTGCAAAATACCATTTGGCGCCGTAAGTTGCGCTCGCTGCTTAATTCTCTATCCTTCCTTCGGTTAATTTCATCGGTGTTTTACTTTGACCTTCAGCATTCTTAAGTTTTGTAACTTTGGGCGATCAAACAGTTTATCGTAGAATAACTCTACGAGAGACCGACTACACCTTTTTCTTGACAACTATGTCATCTCTTTCAATGGCTCGACACAATGGAACTTTAGGTAAGGTAATGTCCATTCGGCGACTCACCGAAGGGACTTGGAGATCACCACAACTTCATTTCTTTGCTGTTTCAGCTTGCTTTATTCCGTTGTGCTAATTAATGTTCATGCTTTGTTCCTCAATACAAGTACCTGTAATCAATAATTTTACATTAGTTATCGGCACAAAATGAATATTTGAGGACACTAAATCTATCCAAATCAAGCTCTAAATGACTCCAAATCTAGGGCTCACCAATGTCCTTTTTTGAGTTTGATATTAGTGTTTTATGAAAATACTGGTGAAACATCAAAAAGTACTGAAAATTTAAGAAAATCTAAATAAAATATACAATTCTTCGTCCCACCTATGGGACATGGATGATATCGTCGATCTTTACACCTGTTCTGTGTAAAACTAAAATTTGCCTCTTTGAAGTAAGGTGTTACACCTACATAACTGTTTGGGACTGAGGGATAGTTGTATATATATTGCAACTATTAATACTAGTGGTTTTATTGCATAACTCTCATTTATTATGTATTACTTATCACCAGCATGATTGATATTGTTTGTACATGTTTGTTATATTTGGGTCGTATGGGTTCAATTTATTTGTGTTTACCTTCTTGGTACATAGGGGATCGGAAGGTATTGCTTGAGTGTTTCATACTTATTGTTGTATGTTTTGTGG
This sequence comes from Solanum chilense, assembly GCA_032847665.1. Classification (NCBI taxonomy): domain Eukaryota; kingdom Viridiplantae; phylum Streptophyta; class Magnoliopsida; order Solanales; family Solanaceae; genus Solanum; species Solanum chilense. The sequence continues at coordinate 37,891,034 of CM064972.1, read as the reverse complement.
TTTTCTGTTTTAAGGTAGATAATTTCCTTGTTCCCTCTGTTTGATGCTTTTGTGCATGTTTGATTTGGGATAGCCTTCTTAGCATTTACTTGATATTATTTATTGTTTTTGTTGGTATGCTTTAGGCTAGGTGTCTCCTTTAGTATGTACTTTTCATTTTAAGGTTGATGGGATAGGAAATCAAGGTTTGTCCCTTTCTTTCTCTATCTATTTAAGTTACCCGGTCTTACTTACATCAGTTTGTTTCTTATATTGATATTCCATTTGTTCCTTTATTTATAAGTTATATATGATCCTTGCTTAATGTTGTTTATTGTATTTTTTCTTTAGAGCTCAGTGGTCCTATGCCTATTGAGTGACACTTTTAGTACTCATACTACACTTCTACAACTTGTACATAGTCATATGAGTTCTCATCAGTGATTCGGTCTCCTACGGAGCAACTTTTGGATTCAAATATTTGGGTGAACTCCTTGTATTTAGAGTTGCCTCACTCTCCTTTTATTTTTTACTATTGAATGATACACTTACTTCTTCTACGGTATTGACTTTAATAGTAGGAATTGATGGCTTTGTGGTATATTTTGATCACTCTAGAGTTTGGTTAGGATCCACACATATGCAAAGTTGTAAGGTGCTTGCATATAATTCAAGAAAAATAAAGGTTCATGAGAAGAACTATCGTACCTATGACCTTGAATTAGTGGTAGTGGTGTTTGCCTTAACAATTTGGAGGACTTATATGTATGGGGTCCATGTTGATGTTTTTATCGACCACAAAAGTTGCAATATGTGTTTACCCCAAATGATCTAAATCTTTGCAAAAGAAGGTGGCATGAATTATTAGAAGATTATGATATGAGTTTACTCTATAACCACAGTACAAATGTAGTTGATTCCCTTAGTCGGTTGTCAATGGGTAGTGTTGCACATGTTGATGATGATAAAAAAGAATTGGCCTAAGATGGCCATAGGTTTGCCTGATTGAGTGTTCGATGGGTAGAATCCACTAAGGGTTATTTCATGGTTCTTAAAGGTCAGAATTGTGTTTTTTCGCATGTTAGGGCAAACCAATGTGTTGATACGACTTTGGTAGAGTTGAAGAGGCGGTACTTAAAAATTCCATTGAGGCTTTCTCCTAAGCGGGAAATGGTGTCCTTAGATATTACATGTAACACTTCAAAAGTACATGACTTTGTCTAGAGCCTCAAATGAATAATTGAGATTTAAAACAATGTGTCTAAAATTAAATTAATTTATCAAAACTAGTTAGGAAGTGTTAGAGTGAAAACGTCAATAAACGTCGGAAACTAGTGCAATAGAACTAGTGAAATGTCCATAGGTTGTGTGAAGTTTTGGAAGTGTTGTGTGGAGTCTAATAATTGCAGAATAACTTTATTTAGGTAAAATTATGTATATAGGGTGAAAACATCAAGGTCCAACCCCCCAAGGATCTCTCTAGGGGTTCACAAAGGGATTCAAACCTTGGCCAACAAGCTGCAAAAAGGCAGCAGCCAATTACACTATGGTGAAGTGTCTCCGCGTCGCGGACATAGTCCCCCAAGCACAGAAAGTCTTGGTCCACATAGCGTAAACATAGAGAACTCTTCGTTCAAAAATTAATTTAAAAAATACTGCGGGAACAACTCCACGTCGCCAACTTGTTCCCCAACGAGAATTTAAAATTTGGACTTCAAGTTTGACTACATTAAAACGTCAACTTAAGTGAGGGTCTTTTGGGTATTTCATGGGGCGGTTATATATTGATTTTGAATAAGTTTTATATCACATTTTCTCACTAAAATAAAATTCCCAAATCAAAACCCAAAAGCTCACTTCTCTATAATTTTATCTCTATTCATCCTCCATTGAAGAATGCAAGAAGCTTGAAGGAGAAGACAAAATTCCATAGGATTTCACTCCAATTTTCGTGGATTAAATATCAATAAGGTATAGATTATTCACTCTGGGTTTCCTTTCCCCAAGATTTCTTTTCAATGTTGATTCCTAAATCACCAAATTCCAAGTGATTTCTTCTACAATAGGGTTTTCTTCTAAACTTGAGATTGATGATTGATTATGACTAGTTTTTATTACCCATGGCTAATTAAGTGTAGATTTTTGAATAATTGATTCTAATTAAGGGTAATTTAGTGTAGATCATGTTGTCACATTTGGGGAGCACCCTATAACACTTCGGAAGTTCCATGGCTTAGATTAGGTCTTAGCTTATTGAAAAACGATTAAAATGATATTTCCAGAACTATATCAATGTTATGAACTCAATTAGAAAAGGTTAGATCCAAAACAGTTAAGAAAAATTGTGACATCCAGACACTAGCTTATTTGAACTATTTGACATCCGTTTGTTTGGTGATGGTTTAAGAGTGTCAAATAAAGTCCAAAACTTGTAAAAAACTTTAATTAGGTAGTATTTAGTAAAAAGGGTCCAAACGTCTGGTAACAACTCCCCATGGACCGCCCCATCACTCAACGGATAAAAGTTACTTTAGGGATAATCGACTGATCTTCCCCAAGAGCTCACATAGACGGGAAGGTTCGGCACCTCGATGTCGACTCTTCGCCACCTAGGGCTTTTGTATGTTCCAAGGGTTGGGCTGTTCGCCCATTAAAGTGGTACGTGAGCTGGGTTCAAAACGTCGTGAGATATTTCAATCCATATCTGGTGTGGGCGTTAGAGCATTGTGAGGGCCTTCCCCTAAAGGATCCTTGAGGAGGATCCAACATCGAATAGCAGGCTGCCAAAACATCCTACATACATCCAGGAAATGAGGGCTGCTGCGCGACGCACACCCAACACGTGTAGGACCAAAAGTTTCCTCACGAAGCGGAGCCTCCATGAGGCTCTCTGTCTCAACTCTTATTTCCAAAAATAACTGTGAAATTGACCCCGAAGGCGCAACAACTTCTTAGATTCGTCCACGTTGTTTTTAAGTCAACTTAACTTCATAAAAAGTCCCATTTAACTAAAGGGTCTTTTGGTTATTTCAGGGATGAGTTTATTATTAATTTTGGTTAGTTTCAGACACTTTTCAAGAACTTCAAATAACATTAATCCAATTCCCTCTCATCTCTCTCAAATGCCCTCTCTTTTGAAACTCCATTGAAGAACAAGAAAATCTTAAGGAAGAAACGAAGGCTTCATGATTTTCATTCAAAATTCATGGAATATTCTTCAATAAGGTATGTGTTCTGGAGTCTTTGTATTTCTTTCTCCAAGAGGTCATTCCAAAGATGATTTTCAAGAATTCAACGCCTAGGGTTTTTACTCTACAAAACGGGTTTTCTTTCTAACTAAAGATTTATGACTAATAATGAAAAATAACAATTTTCTATGGTTAATTAAGAATCTATTGTTGGGTAATTGGTTTGTAATGTTTGATTTTCGTGTGAAGCATGTTCCTTCTCTAAATAATGGTTTTAATTGGATTATATTTATCACTTGATAACATGTAAACGTTGGGATTGGAAATATAGCTTGAATGAACTCTTTAATGAACTTTTACCTTATCCTTAAATACAAATTGGCCTTGTATATAACTTGAAGGGTTGGTATTGGTTACGTTATTGAGTATTTCAATATGTTGTTTGATGATTGTTGTAAATTGAACGTCAGTTCTTGATGAAGTTTCATGGAAGCAATAGGTAAGTCTTCTAAAGTCATGATCTCTATTATGTTGATGTTGGACTACAGTAGATGTAGTTATGATTTGCACTATGTATGATGTTGCTACGCATATATGTTAGCCTATGAATACGTTAAATATGGGATCATGGAAAGGATATGATAATATAAGTTGATGATGCATATCTTGTATGCCTTACACACTATGGTTATGATATGTTAATCCCACAAATCAAGGGTGTGTTGAATGGAAATTCTCACCCTAAACCTAAAGAGCGTATGATCATGTTTATACAAGGAGGTAATATTCTATGACCTATGATAAGATTTATGAATAAATGATATCTTAAATTTTATCCACAAAGGGACTTTAGCTTAGCAGTGATGAACTAGATATGAGAGATGTCCCTTCCCTTGTTAGAAGGTAGGTTCAGAATTACTCTAATGAAATACAGGTTGCCATGTAATGTGCAACTATGAGTCTCTAATATATCTTCTAGTTCTTGAACTATGTTGCCACTAGAGGAATACTAGCTAGTGGATCAACCTAGAATACTATGTTCATGTTTGCTTCTACCTTGGCAAGTAGATAACCTTCTTTCGATGTGAGGTTTTGATAACACCGGATCCATGATTATCTTAGAAGGTCTAATGTCTGTTAAGGCGATTATTCTATCAAGTAAAATTAATGAAATGTAAATGGACATTGACTAAGATAACTTAACGAGTGTACTTAGTATAGGTAGGGGTATGTGACTCTATCTAGACATTGCACAAGTTGACTCTAAGGAAAGTCCTAGGATACTCTTTTTATGTAATATGATAACATGAAATGTATAATGCTTATGATAAATGATGTTACTATTATATGATGTTAGTTATTTTGATGTACTTGTTGTTGTTCTATATTTCTATATGTGATTACTTCCTATAATAAACATTGTATAAAGAGAAGCTTTACATATGTTCTCCTATCTTGTTTACTAATATGTGGGATTGTGCGGCCATACATGATCATTGCACTTATAGTCTTTGGATGGGATCATTGGTAAGTGTATAGTATGTTATGTTATATGATCTATTGAACATAAATGTTAATATGATTTTATGATGTTATATCTTTGGTTATGATCATGCTTTATGTTGTTGTGATCATCATCTTGTATATGCTCTATTGCATGTGCAATAAAGGTTTTCAAATGACTTAGCATGCTTTCTAAAGAAATGGTCCTTTTTCATGCATGTCCTTAAATATTATGTGAATATACCCATGCTTAGTATATGTGGAGTACTAACCCCTTACTTTATATAACTTCAAATGTAGGGTTCGACCATTAAATATTAAGATGGTTGATTGAAGAAGCTTCAGAACTCTTTCGCCATGTAAAAGTAGGAACTCATGTTCGGGGATGTTATCTTTTCGTTATTCTAGCTTATGAAGACTTTGTTAGTTTAAGGAGATACTATTTACTTCCTTTTATCTTTTGGATTCTATTGTAATAAGACCTATACGGTGTATTAACTTTGTATTGGCTAATTCCAAGACTCGTTTCTTTGGAAGGTTTTTATGTGAGACAAGTTTTAGACTTTCATATGTATGTTATCATGTTGCTAGAAGAAAATCCTAAGTAAGCTTCGACGTGAAAGGGTCTAATTATACCTCACATAGTATATGTAAAAGTTTTTAATTTTTCAATATTTCTAACAGATGACATGTTATGACGAATGCTAAGGACTTGTCTGAGTCCTCTGAGAGAACGATGACATCGAGCGCATCTGGCGGGTGCTACTCGGAAGTGACAAAATTGGTATCAGAACATGAGGTTTAATATCCTTAGGATCAATGTATCACTAAAAACATTAGATAGTGTCTTGTTCATGGTTGTGAAGTATGCAACAGTTATGGATGAGAAGCTATGTGATGATTTGCCGATGAACATAAGAAGGACATCAACGAGAAGAGTAGGAGAAGAGATTGCGAATGCGGGAGATACTTCTTAAGGCAATCGAGTTCCTCCTCAAGTGCAAGCTGCTGCGAATGAGATAGTTTCGGTCAATTCTCAGACTGTGATGGATGGGTAGATAAGTGCATCCGTGTTCCAAATGTCACAAGACATCACCACATAAGCTCAAGGAATCACGATACAATCTAACAGGGAGGTTGTTCCTCGAGATAACCAACATGCAAGTACGGTGTCTAGCCGTTTGAGGGATTTTACGAGGATGCATCCTCCTATTATTCTTGGATCAAAAGTTTAAGAAGATCCACAAGATTTCCTTGATGAAATCAATAAGATATTGTTTAACATGGGGGTGAGTACTACTGAAAAGCCTGATCTTGCTGCCTATCAACTCAACGACGTGGCTCAAACATGATACAATCAGTTGAAGGATAGTTGGGCTTTAGGAGGTGGTCCGTGACTTGGGAGATTTTTAAAAAGTCCTTTCATGACAGGTTCTTCCCAAGGGATAAAAGGGAATCTAAGGTATAGGAATTAATCAAACTTCGTCAAGGAGTTAAGAGTTTTAAGGAATACTCCTTAAAGTTTATTAAGCTGTCCAAATATGCTTCATCTTTGGTTTCCAATGCTAGGGATGAAATGAGCCTCTATGTAACGGACGTGTATGAAGAGCATGAATAAGAGTGTCGTGCAACTATGCTTCATGAAAATATGGATCTTTCTAGGTTGATGGTTCATGCTCAACAAGTAGAGGAGAGTCGGGTAAGGAAGAGGAATAGGGAAGATAAGAAGGCAAGATATTTTTAAAGTGGTTCTTCAAAGAGCAGGCATGAATTCAAGACAAGCTTAAGTTCAAGAAGAGGTATTTAGACAAGTTTCTTAAAATCTCTCCAAGAATGGCAATGATCAGGTTTCTAAACCTAAACCTTAAAAGAGGAGAAATGTTTATCCACCAAGAGAAAGACCAACTTGTGGTGGGTGTAGTAAGAAACATGTTGGTAAATGCCTTGTTGGAACTAATAGTTGTTATGATTGTGGCCAAGGTGGAGATATGGTAAAATACTTTTCTACTATGAAGACTTAAGGAAAGGGGAATCGACAAGTTCAATCAAAAGGTCCTAGCTTTGAAGCTCCAAAAAGGAATTGTCTTTATGCACTCAGGGCTAGGGTTGAACAAGATGACTCTCTTGATTTTGTGACTGGTATGTTACAAATATTTTGTGTTAATGCTTATGCCTTGCTTGACCAAGGTGCTACCCTATATTTGTTATAACTTTAATATATAGGAAGTTTGATGTACTTCCCGATTCGTTTGATTAAACCACTTTCAGTTTGTACCCCAATGGGTGACTCTAAAGTTGCAAAGAGAGTCTATAGGAAATATCCTATAATGATGCCAAATAGAGTTACTCTTGTTTATTTTGTAGAACTTGACATGTTTGATTTTTATAATACCTTGGGTATGGATTGGCTTCATGCTTTTCTTTCTTCCGTAGATTCTAAAACGAGGGTAGTGAAGTTTAATTACCAAATGAACCCATTTTAGAGTGGAAGTGGGGATATTCTATACACAGGGGTCAAATCATTTCTTGCTTGAAGGATTGTAAGATGATAGCCAAGCATTGTCTATACCATGTAGTGAGGGTTAAAGATCTAAAATGTGAAATTCCTTCTATTGAGTTAGTCTTTATAGTGAGGGAATTCGTAGAGGTTTTTTCCTAATGACCTTTTTGGAGTTGCTTTCGAACGGGAAGTTGACTTTGGCATTTAATTGTTACCGGATACGAACCTATTTCAATTCCTCCATATCGGATTGATCCGGCCAAATTGAAAGAGTTAAATCTGCAAATCAAAGATTTACTAGACAAGGGTTTCATTTGACCTAGTATCTCTCCATGGGGTGATCCAATCTTATTTGTGAAGAAGAAGGATGGGTCCCTTAGAATGTGCATTGATTAATACCAACTCAATAAGGTCACTATAAAGAACAAGTATCCCATCCCTCAAAATGATGATCTATTTGATCAATTCGAACGTGCTAGCTACTTTTCCACGATTGGCTTAAGGTCGGTATATCACAAAATAGGGCAAGGGGTGAAGATGTTCCCAAAACAACTTTCCAAACTAGATATGGTCAGTATGAATTTTTTGTTATGTCTTTTGGGTTAACAAATGCCCTTGCGACATTTATGGACCTAATGAATAGAGTTTTCGGAGATTACCTCGACTCATTTGTAATTCTATTAAGTGATGATATTTTTATATACTCCAAGAATGAAAGTGAATATTAGAGTCACTTGTGGTTGGCCTTGCAAGTCTTCAAAGAACACCAACTTTATGCCAAATTTATTAAGAGTGAATTTCTTTTGAGGTTGATTGCATTTCTTGGCCATGTAATCTCTTGTGAGGGTGTAGAGGTTGATTCGGAAAAGATGAGCGCGGTCAAAAATTGGGCTAAACCTTTGACTCCCACCGACATAAGGAGTTTTTTGGGTCTAGCTGGGTACTATAGAAGGATTTTTAGTGGATTTTTGTCCATTTCTTCTCCTTTGACAGCTTTTACCCATAAGAAGGTGAAGTTTGAGTTGTTGGAATCTTGTGAAAAAGGTATTCAAGAGTTGAAAGATAACCTTATCTCCGCTCCGGTGTTGACCATATCGGAGGGTAATGAAGGCTTTGTAGTGTATTGTGACGCTTCCCCAGTGGTCTTGGGATGTGTCATCATGCAACACGGCGATGTGATAGCTTATGCTTCTAAGTAACTCAAAGTTCATGAGAAGAATTATCCGACTCATTACCTTGAATTAGCTGGTGTAGTTTTTTCCTTGATAATATGGAGAAATAACTTATATAGTGTGCATGTTGATGTGTTTACCAACCATAAAAGTCTTCAATATGTGTTTACACAAAAGTAGTTGAATCTCTTAAAGAGAAAATGATTAATATTTTTGAAGGATTACGACATGAGTGTCCTTTACCACCCTGACAAGGTGAACGTGGTTGCGGATGTTTTGAGTTGTATGACTATGGGTAGTGTGTCTCATGCGAAGGAAGATAAGAAAGAACTTGTGAAACATGTTAGTAGGTTGGCTCGTTTAGTTGTGCGATAGAAAACTCTCCATATAGTGGTTTCATGGTCCATCATAACTCTGATTAATAATTAGTGGTTGAGGTGAAATCTAAGCAACATCTTGATCCTCTATTGATAGAGATGAAAGAATCGGTACTTAATAAGTTCAATGAGTCATTCTCCTAGGGGATGGTATTCTTAGGTACAAAGGGATATTATGTGTACCAAATGTTAAAGTATTTGAATAATCGAATTCTACAACAAGTCCATGGTTCCCGTTACTCTATTCATCCGGGTGCCACTAAAATATATCATGACCTTAGAGAGGTCTTTTGGTGCGATGGTTTCAAAATGGACATATTATAGTTTATTGCAAGTTGTCAAAATTGCCAACACATTTAAGCCGAGCATCTTCAACTGGGTGATTTAAACCATATCATGGATGTTCCTACATCGAACTGGGAAGCCATCAATATATACTTTGTTGTTGGTTTTTTTCGAAATCAGAGGCAAAATTATTCCATATGGGTTATTGTGGATAGGTTGACCAAATATGCACACTTTATTCCTAATAGATCTACTTATACCACCGAAGATTATGCAATAATATACATTAATAAGATTGTCAGTCTTCACGGGATTTTTTTGTCCATCATTTCGAATAGAGGTGCCCAATTCACTTCTCGTTTTCGTAAATCTTTACAAAATAGTTTAGGTGCTTAAGTGAAACTTAGCACCACTTTTCGTCCTCAAACGGATGGGGAAGTGAACGTACCATTCAGACACTTGAATATATGTGAAGTGCCTTGTTATTGATTTAAAGGAAGTTGGGATGATCACCTAATATTAATTGGGTTCTCCTACAAAAATATTTACCATTCGATCATCTTTATATTACCTTTTGAAGCTCATTATGGTAGAAGATGTAGGTCTCCTGTTTAATGGTTTGAGGTTGGTGAGTCCTCACTCCCTGCTCCTGAGATTATCTATGAGGCTTTAGAGAAAATTCGAGTCATTAGAGATAGATTGAAGACAACCTATAGTTGGCAAAAGTCTTATGCCGGCAATACGAGAACAGGTCTTGATTTTGAAATAGGTGATAATTTCTAATGAAGATTTCACCTATGAAAGGGGTTATGAGATTCGTTAAGAACGGGAAGTTAAATCCCTGATATCTTGGTCCTTATGAGGTTCTACAACTGATTGGAAAGGTTTCCTATGAGCTAAAACTACCTAATTAACTAGCTTCAGTTCATCCAGAGTTTCACATTTCTATGCTCAAGAAATGCATAGGCAAACCGGTGACTATTCTGCCTATTGAAGGTTTAGGGGTGGATGAGAACCTACCTTATGAAGAGGTTCCGGTTTAGATCCTAGATCGCCAATTCAAAAAGTTGAGGAACAAATATTTTGCCTCCGTAAAAGTTCTATGGAGGAACCATCTTGTTGAGGGTGCAACATAGGTGGACGAAGCCGACATGAAGTCCCGATACCCTTATTTCTCTATTCCTTGAGGTTAGACATTCCTCTTAATAAGTCAAATAATAAACAAATATGAAATTGATTTTTCTAAATAGGTGCATGTTTTGGAAAATGTTTGCCAACTTGAGTTTTAAGAAAATGTCTTCATACTCTATTCTTGCACTTACATGAAATATGTATGCATGTTATCTTCTTGATATTTTGTTGTTTTGTTGTTGTCTTGAAAAAAATGATTGCATGGTAACTCTTTGATCTTTTTTAAGCTCATAATGATGTTGAGAAGGAAATTCCTCGTTATGTGTTATGAAAGGATCTTATATATTGTGTATCATGAATTTAGTTGCTATATGAAATGTTGTGATATGTGTTGAAAGGAGTTGTGAAGTATACCTACGAGCCTTGACTCCTTATGATTTTATGTTATTGTTGGTTGGGCTGCTAATATTGAGTCTATCCTTACCCTTCAAACGATTTTAGTGTCATTCGGGGACTAATTTTCCTAAGGGGGGATAATGTAATACTTCGGAAGTTCAATAACTTATACTAGAGATTAGCCAATTTAAAAGTGATTAAAATTAAGTTTCCATAACTATATTAATGTAATGAACTCAATTAGAAAAGCTTAGGGCCAAAATCACAAAGAATGACATTGATGTCCAGAAACTAGCTAATTTGAAGTAGTTGACGTCCCTATGCTTGGTGAAGGTTTAGGAGTGTCAAAATTGGATGTCCAAAAGTTGTAAAAAAACTTTAAATAGGTAGTATGTAGTACAAAGGAACCAAAAGTCTGGTAATGACTCCCCAAGGACCGCCCTAACAGTCCTTGAGGAGGAAGTGATTTGAAGTAGTTGACGTCCCTATGTTTGGCGATGAGGCTGCCAATGTATCCTACGTGCAGCTAGGAAATGAGGGCTGCTGCGCGATGGGCAGCAAAAATGTGGAGACTCAAAAGTTTCCTAGAAACGCGGAGCCTCCACAAGACTCTCTTTCTAACTCAAATTTTCAAAACTAAATGTGAAATGACGCCGCGACGCGCAAAAACTTCTTGAATTCGTCGCATCTTTTTAAAGTAAATTTAACTTCACAAAAAGACCCATTTAAGTGAGGGGTATTTTGGTATCTTAGGGGACAAGTTAATAATTATTATAGGTAAGTTTTAGACCACTTTCACTCACTTGAAAAGTTATTAAACAAATACCTCTCATCTCTCTCAAAAACTCTCTTTTCGAACTCCATCAAAGAACAAGAAAAACATAAGGAAGAAGACGAAGACTTCAAGATTTTCATTTGAAATTTGTGAAATATTCATCAATAAGGTATGATTTATTCACTCTTGGGATTGAATAAATAACAATTTTCTATGGTTAATTAAATATGTAAAATAACAAAGATTTTTTTCAAGAATTCAACTCCTAGTTTTTTACTCTACAAAACGGGTTTTCTTCTTAACTCAAGATTTATGACTAATGATGAAAAATAACAATTTTCTATGGTTAATTAAATATGTATTTTTTGGTTAATTGGTTTGTAATGTTTGATTTTCGTGTGAAGCATGTTCTTTCTCTAAATAATGGTTTTAATTGGGTTACATCTATCACTTGATAACATGTAAATGTTTGGAATGGAACTATAGCTTCAATGAACTCTTTAATGACCTTTTCTCTTATCCTTAACTACAAATTGGCCTTGTATATGACCTTAAGGTATGTTATTGGTTATGTTATTGAGCATTTCACTAAGTTTTTGGATGAATGTTGTAAATTGAACGTAAGTTCTTGATGAAGGTTCTGAATAGCAATAGGTAAGTCTTATAAACTCATGATTTCTCTATTATGCTGATGTTGGCCTATAATTGTTGTACCTTTGAATTGAAGTATGGATGATTTTTCTATGCATATATGTTGGCCTACAAATAGGTTAAATGTGGCATTATCGTAAGTATATGATAATGCAAGTTGATGACATTTATCTTTTATGCCTTACACACTATGATTATGACATGTTATTCCCACAAATTAAGGTTCTGATGAAAGGATTTTGTCATCCTAAACCTAAAGATCTTATGATCATTTTTATATAAGGAGTTAATATCCTATGACCTATCATAAGATTTATGAATAAATGATGACTTAGAGGTTATTTACAAAGGAACTTTAGCTTAGCATCGATGAACTAGATATGAGAGGTGTGCCTTCCCTAGTTGGAAGGTAGGTTCACAATGACTCTCCTCAGATAGAGGTTGTCATGTAATGTGTAACTATAGGTCTTTAATATTCTCCTATTTCTTGATCTATGGTGCCACCATAGGAATACTAGCTAGTGGATCCACCTACAATGGTATGTTCATGTTTTGGTTCTACCTTGAAAGTAGACCACCTTCTTTCGATGTGGGGTTTCATTACACCGGATTCTATGTTTATCTCACAAAGTCTAATGTCTTTTACGACACTTAGTCCATATAGAAATGTAAATGGACATTGAATAGGATGACTTGACTAGTCTACTTAGTATTGGTAGGGTTATGGGACTCTACCTAGACATTGTACATGTTGACTCTAACAGAAGCCCTAGGAGATTGTTCTTATGTACTATGATAACATAAAATGTTTAATGCTTATGATATATATGATGTAACTATTATATGATGTTGGTTATGTTTATGAACTTGTTATTGGTCTATATTTCTATATGCGATGATTAATACAATTGATATATGTTGTGTAAGGAAAGCTTTACTTATGATCTTCTATCTTGTTTACTTGATGATGTGGGGTTATGGGTCTTCACATGATCATTGCACTTGTAGGCTTGGGATTGGATCATTGGTAAGTGTCTAATATATTATGTTATGTGATCGCATGAACATGAAATGTTAATATTATTTTATGATGTTAAGTCTTTGGTTATCATCATGCTTTACTTTGTTGTGATCCTCATCTTGTATACGCAGTATTGTATGTGCATTAAAGGTTTTCAAATGACTCAGCATGCTTTCCAAAGAAATGGTCCTTTTCATGCATGTCCTTAAATGTTATGTGCATTTTACCTATACTTAGTATATGTGGGGTACGAACCCCTTACTTTACATAACTACAAATGTAGTGTAGGACCAAATAAGATTAAGAAAGTCGAATAAAGAAGCTTGAAACTCATTGTCCGTGTATTGGTAGGTCCTCATGTTCGGGGATGCTATCTTTTCATTATTCTAGCTTATGAGGACTTTATTAATTTTAAGATTTACTTTTTACTTCCTTTTGTCATTTGGATTCTATTTTAGTAAGGCCTATATGGTGTATTAACTTTGTATTGGCTAAGTCCAAGCTTCATATTCTTTAGATGGTTTTTATGTGAGAGAACTTCTAGACTTTGGTATGTATGTTATGATGTTGCTAGAAGAAAGCTTAAGTAAGCTTCTATGTGAGAGGTCTAAATATACCTTCCTTAGTATATGTAAAAGTTTTTAATTATTCCACATTATTAACATATGACATGTTAAGACGAATGCTAAGGGTTTTTTTGAGTCCGCTGAGAGGACGAGGACGCTTGTCGCATCTGGGGGGTGCTCCCCGGATGTGACACGCCCCCTAGAAATAACCGGCGTCATCATCCTCAGAGAGGAGTAAAACTAGCCTCTTTGCATTTGTCATAACATTCATAGGTTAAAAAGTGCGGAAAATTAAAAATTTTCATCTATATCTAGTTCATGAGGTTTACTTAGACCACTCGCTTCCACATAATATATTCATAGCATATTTACTCAGAATCCTCATATAAGAAGATTACATAGTGTTGTACTTTTATGCAAAATATATATAAAGTACACCTTATAGTCTTAATAGGGACGTATAATATTAAACAATATAAACGGAATAGAACAATATTGGCAAAGCCCTTAAACAAATGTATAAATGCCTATTCAGGGATTACAACAATATCTTGAACCAACAAGAATGAAATGATTGTCTTTGGACTATAACAATGTATCATAGGTAGAGTGAGGCAAAAGGCATCATCCTCGGGACTTGAGGACATAGACACACTTGGAGAAATGATCCAAGCCTTCCTTCAAAAGTGGTCATGATTCCTTCAATGACCGTAACCTAAAATGTTGGTGAAAAGGGAGAAATAGGGGTTTACCCATCACTTGTACTAAGTGTGGAAACATATGCACACATAACATGGAAATAATGCTAAAAAGGGACATTTTATAAAAAACATGACAAGTTGCTTTGAAAAGACTTATGATGAACCCAATAAAACATAAAATACAATAATCATATGCTTCTTATAATATAAGCATATTCAAAAAAACATGATAACATTATAACATGGCATTTACACAAGGTAACTCAAAACATCAATTACAACTGATAAGAACTAAAAACCACAGTATGAGGAATTTTCTTTTTAACAACAATATGAGCTAAACACAACATGTAGTAACTTATGCCAATAATTTCCTTCAAAACATATGAACATGCTCAATCTCATTTCATATAGGCAACATCACACCACACACACAAATAAGTGAAAAATTGAGCGAAACTTCATTTTCACATGAATCTTATTTTAATAAAAACCTTTATTATAAATATGCACATCTTTGCAAAACAAGTCAATTTCAATTTGTTCTTTTTTTTAATTATTAGTAGGAACAACTAACCGTATTCATCAAATAGCTGAGGGTAATGCGATTTCATGTCGGCCGCGGCCTCCCATGTGGCTCCCTCAACTAGGTAGTTCTTCCATAGAACTTTTGCGGAAGGCACCTTCTAGTTCCTCAACTTGTTTACATGTGTATCAAGGATATCAACCTAAACGTCCTCATAGGAGAGGTTCCCTTCTATACCTAGACCGTCAATAGAAAGTATGGATTTGGGATGAGTGATGCACTACTTAAAGCATGGAGACATAGAACACCAGATGAACCAAACCAAATGCTCTAAGTAATGTCAACTCGTATGCAACCTTGCAAACCCTTTGTGAAATTTCACATGGACCCACATAACGAAAACAAAACTTCTTTTTCTTGCCAAATATCACCACTCCTTTCATGGGTGAAATTTTTAGATACACCTTATCACCCTCTTCAAATTCTAAGCCCCTTCTCCTATAATCGGCATAAGACTTTTGCCGGCTATAGGCTGTTTTCAACCAGTTCCTTATAATGTGAACATTATCCAAAGTGTTGTAAATCGATTGGGGACCCAAGAGTGAAGACTCACCCATTTGAAACAATCCAATCAGAGATCTACATCTCCTACCATACAAGGCCTCAAAAGGAGCCATAAATATAGTGCAATGGTAACTATTGTTATAAGAAAAGTAAACCAAAGGAAAATGTTTATCCCAATTTCCCTTGAAATCAATTATACAAGCTCTAAGAATATCCTCTAGGGTTTTAATAGTACGCTCCACTTGACAATCTATTTGGGGATGAAAAATGGTGCATAACTTTAGGTTTGTACCTAATCCATTTTGGAATGATATTCAAAAACTAGATGTGAATTGCGCGCTCCTACCCAATATTATGGATAATGGAATACAATGGCGTCACTGAATCTCATCTATGACGATCCTTGCATAATCCTCCTCCTTGTATATGGACTTGACGGGTATAAAATGAGTGGATTGTGTAAACTTATGCATAACCATCCATATTGAGTGAAGTTGCCTTTCTGTACAAGGAAAACCTACCACGAAGTCCATATTTATGTCTTCCCATTTCCAAGGAGGAACTTGTATTTCTTGAAGTAAACCACTTGGCTGTTGGTGCTCGATTTTCAGTTATTTGTAATTTGAACATTTTGAAACAAATTCCGCTATGTCCCTTTTTAAGCCGTTCTACAAAAACATTTCTTTAAGGTCACAATACATCTTTGTAAAACCCGTTTGAATTGAATAACGGGAACCATGAGCTTCCTCAAGAATCTAGTTTCTCAAGTTATTAACATTGGGCACACACAACATTCCTTGATACCTCAAGACATCATCCCTCATAAGGAGAATGACTCATTAATCTTAACAAGAACCGATTCCTTAAATTCATCACTAATTAATGAAATTGTTGCTTAGACTTCAAATCAACCACCAAAGATGATTCAGAGTTATGATGTACTATAAAACCATTATTTGCAGATTCTTCAAATCTCACACCCATACGAGCCAACCTATGCACATATTTCATAAGGTCTTTCTTGGATTCTTCTACATGAGACATATTACCCATGGTAATATGACTTAGATCATCCGAAACCATATTGGCTTTTCCGGGGAGGTAGAGAACGCTCGTGTCATAATCATTCGACAATTCCAACAACCTTTTTTGCCGGAGATTTAACTCATTTTGAGTAAACACATATTGCAGACTCTTGTGGTCGGTATACACATCAACATGGAAACCATACAAATAATGCCTCCATATTTTAGTGGCAAATACTGTAACAACCCTAAAATCGCTATGCTAAGTAATGCTTAATGTATCTAGAACACCTACTACAGATTAAAAATATATTCTAGAAAAGTATGTTAAGTTGACTATTTTGAGAATGTGTGTGCGGAAAATTTACTATGTTTGCTGCATGCAATTTGTATGTTAAAATGTTGTGTTTCGCGTGAATAAAAATGTTAAAAACGTGATGGTCATATATGGTCAAGGTGGATTACTGAATGTCACTCAAAATACTACAAAAATCAATATAAGAATGAGAGAAATGGATTGGAAGAGACAAAATTTCACGCTTGCTGGAAATTGGTGGTCTCGACCAAGAATTAAAAAAAAATAGATATGTTTTAAATTTTTGTAATAATTTTGAGGTTGTTGGGAGTTTAACCCAAGACCTCAACAAATGTAAACTACACAAAATTTCATGAGAAAAATGAAAGGAAAAATAAGTGTGGAGAGTGGGGATTGAACCCACAACCTCTTGAATAGATGAGAGAGTTAGAAGAAAAATAAAGGAGAAAAAAATACATGTGGAGAGTGGGGATTGAACCCACGACCTCTTGAATGGACGAGAGACTTAGGATAAAAATAAAGGAGGAAAATGAATGTGAAGAGTGAGGATTGATCCCACGACCTCTTTCATATGTGAGAAAGTTATGAGATAAGTTAAAAGAAAAAGAATGAGCTTGTGGGGGATTGATCCCACAACCTCCTTGCCCTAAACGAGAAAGGAGGAAAAGAAAGGAAATTTTATGGGAGTGATGGAGATCGAACTACAGTCCACCAAATCTGAAAAAATGCAATTATCAAGTTTAATATAAGATTCAGTGTTATTAAAAATTGGGTTGCCTTGGCCAATCCCGTATTGATACATAAGTTGTATATGAAATAATATTTAATGAATGCTTCCTCTAAGGATCAAAATTGATATCTTGGCATACCTATAAAAAATAAGTCTTGTACTACATAATCTTGGGTAAGTATGAATCACTTAGACGTATTTTGAATGAAGCCTCATGGCTTGTATGTGTGGACTCATAAGTCTAGCATACATTTAAAAGTAAGTGAAACTAAGATATTATTTGAAGATATGATGAAACCCTCTAGGGGTTAGGTTAGAGTCTGACACACATTAAAGGGCCAAGTGTATTTGCATACGATGAATAGAACATTCACGTAAAAGGGGTGAGTACTTATGAAGAGTAAATGTGCTAAAGTTAATGAATGCGGTGAAAAATTTATAAGAAGATAATGTGAAAGGTGAGATAAATCTCAAATGAGTCTAAGTAAATGTTAGCAAGACGTACTCACCTATGAGAGTGTAGGTTAATGAAAAGACCAGTCTCTATCAACACTTTAATGAAAGTGTTGAAGTTAAAGTATACTTAATACTAGTGATGATTAGAGAAATCATCTAATGAGCTATGATGCCTAATTGTAGAAGCCACCTTCTATGATTTATGAGATGAATGAAAAGAAACTTTATATTGAGCACCGATAGGCTAGCTTTGAGTTTCCATTTATTCTTTCGGTAAGGCACAGGTTCGTGTGATTATCATGAGATGAGACAGTCCTTCCAGACAGGTATTGGTCTCCTTATATCTCTTAGTCTTTGAACCTATACTGCCAATATAGGGTTCTAGCAGGGTTCGATTCCCTATATACGCTAGCATGTTTTTGTTCACTTTGGCCGATGATTCCACCACTTTTTGGTGTGGGGTTAAACACTGGATTTCATGATGATCACATTAACTATATCGATTAAGGTTAAAGCTCCCAAAGAAAGAATGAGTCCAGCCTCAAGTAATGCACATAATAATGAACGATACAAAAGTGTGAGGATAGGATAATCAAGAGGTTAGATAGACTTAAGTAATGACACTAGGTATTTCTTTGTCATTGAACAGCGAACCCGATGAAATTATTAAACTACATCCTAGGTATGGATGGTGTTTACACTAGATTACGAACGAATGAAAACGAAGTACGTATGAATGAATGAAGTGGAATCTGTGTTTTCTAAAGTCCATAGTTGAGGTCCCATATGTTGAGACCTCATTTTGGGAAGTCCTAATGTGAAGTCCATGATTCCAAGGTCTCATGGCATATGGACGAATCATATGAAAGATGTTATGTGATAATAGCCAATATGTTATGTGTTGTGTTCAATATGTTACGTATGATAGTGCATGTTACTCTCATTGCATGGGTTTTCTAATCCAATTTCGGAAAGTCCACTGACTTGACTTTCCATAACTCATATCGTTAGGAAAGAGCTCTTCTTAATCATGCATGTCCTTGGTGTTTGCTTGAATGTACCCATACTTAGTACAAGTGTGTACTAATCTCATACAACTCTTTACTTTTAGGTGCAGGCACAGGTGGACGCTAGAGTTTACGAGAAGGCGCTGAAGCTCTCTGGATGTGGAGCATTTATCCGGACATTGTAGGCCCTCATGCTTTCCGAATGCTTGCCCATTATATTTTATCTTAGATGTAGGCTTGAGATAGTTGAGTATGTTCCACTACCATTTCATTCTCAATTATTTTCAGACATTGTATTCGTGAAATTCTGGCAACTTTATATTTTATGCAGATATGACTATTTCATTCAGTTGAATATCTTGATATTATATAGTTGTTGTATATGATTATAAACTGATGTAGATAAATCTTATATGAGTATAAAGTATCCTACTATGAAGTCTATGTGCACTTCAAGTAAGTAAAAGTTTCAAATATTCCGACATAATTAATCTAGATGATGTAATGACGACGTAAGTAGGCTTGTTAGCGACCTCTGAAAGGTCAACTACATCGATTTTGGCTAGGGTATTGACCTTGTCATGAGAAATACCATGACCTCTAACTTAAGATAATGGGTTGGATAGTTTTTGTCATGCACATTAAGTTGTGTAGAAGCATAAGCTACTACTTTCACATGTTGCATAAGGATACACCGTAAGCCCACTCAATGATGCATCACAATGTACAACAAAGCCCTTGTTACCCTCCCGTAAGTCAACTACGGCGCAGAGGTAAGCCTATATTTCAATATTTGGAAGCTTCTTTCATATTCCTCCGACCACTCAAATTTCACACTCTTTTGGGTCAAAGTATTCAAGGTAGAGGCAATGGACACAAAACAATCCACGAATCTCCTATAATATCCTACTAGACCTAAAAATCTTGTAATGTAGGTTGGATTCAATGGTTTAGGCCAATTCTTAACCGCTTCATTTTTCCTTGGATCAACATCAACTCCATCACTAGAGAGTATATGACCACGAAAAGCAACCAAAAATAACAAAAACTCACATTTTCTATACAATGCAAATAGTTTGTTTCTTTAAGAACTTGCAACAACACTATTAAATGGTCCATGTGTTGACCATAATTTTTCGAATATACGAAGATGTCATCAATGAAGATAATGAAAAATGGATATAGGTAACTTTTAATCACCCTATTAATGAGGTCTATAAACTCCGTCGGGCTATTAGTGAGACCAAGGACATTACTAAAAAGTCATAGTGACCATATCTAGTTTGAAAAGCCATTTTTTGTGTATCATCACCTATAACCCTAACTTGGTGATACGCTGATCTCAAGTAAAACATAGATTATTAGTTTGCACCTTGGAGATAATCAAACAAGTCATCAATTTTAGGGAGAGGATACTTGTTCTCAATTGCGAATTTATTGAGTTGGCAAAAATCAATGCATATTCTATGGGACCCATCCTTCTTCTTCAAAAACAAAAACAGAGCACTCCATGGAGAAATAAAAGGTTTAATAAAGCCTTTGTCTAGCAAGTTTTAATTTGATCCTTCAACTAATTAAATTTGGCCAGAGCCATCCGATAAAGATGAATTGAAATGGGGTTGGTGTCTAGTAGCAAGTCTATACCAAAATTAGTTTTCCGTTCAGAAGGAATTTCTGAAATATCATTAGGAATGACCTCTAGATATTCCCCCACTATGGAGACTAACTCAATGTAAGGATTTTTGGAGTATAAATCTTTGACTCTTACAATATAGTAGAAACACCCTTTGAGATCATCTTACAAGCCTTTAGACAAGAAATGATACGACCTCTAAGAATAGAATTTCCCCCCTTCCACTCTAAGACGGGTTCATTTGGAAAATTGAACTTGAAAAATCTTGTTCTAGATTTAATGGAAGCAAAACAATCATGGAAAAAATCATTCCCCAAAGTGGTATCAAAATCGATCATATGAAATTCTACTAATTCAACATGAGCAACTCTATTGGTCAATATTAGGACAATTTTTTTTTATATATCTTCATTGGAACCACCGACTCATCTTCTGCGGTTGTTACCATGAAAGGTTCATTTAGAATATCAAGCAAAATATCAAACTTCCTTGCTAGCAAAGGAATAACTAGATATAATGTAGCACCCGAATCAAGTAAAACATATACATCAATAGACAAAACTTGTAACATATCACTCACCACATGGGGAGAACTCTAAGCGATTCTTTATTGAAGTGTCAATATTAGAACCACTTGCTTGTTATTTACCACTCACGTTGTCTTGCCCCTTCACATTAGAGCGATCTTTAACCTTGTGTCGACTCTTTCCATATCCAAAGCAATTTTCCATCCCAACAAGGCCCTCACCATAATGCTTATTACCACACTTTCCACAAGTTGGCTTCTTAGATAGTTAACTAGTACCTCTTACCTTTTGATACTTAGGTTAGACACAATATTATCATGAGCCTTGGTTAATTTGGAAGAAACTTGATTGGAGAATCTTTTATTGAATCTAGGCTTGTATTTAATTTCCAACCTCCCCTTTGAAGAACCACAATCATAAGACTTGACCATCTTCGACTCTCTATTCATTCTCTTTAACATAGTTTGTTCCACCTGTTGAGCATGAATCATGAGACGAGACATGTTCATATTATCATGAAGCATAGCCAAATGACATTTTTCTTCAACGTCTTCTGACACTCATATAAGAAAATGATTCATCTTATCCCTTGGGTTTGACACCAAGGATGGAGCATACTTGGATAATTTAGTATACATTAAGCAGTAGTAAAGTACACTCATACCTCCTTGAAGAAGGTTGATGAATTCATCCACCTTAGCTTCCCTAAACTCTCTAGGAAAAAAAATAACAAGAAAATCCTTATTGAAAATCTCCCAAGTAACCTGACCACCCCTTAATTCCCTATTATATCTCCATTCTGTGTACCAAGTTTTGGACACATCTTTGAGTTTATAATCCACCAACTCCGCATTCTCAATCGAGGTCACACCCATAGCATAAATAATCTTATAGACCTTATCGATGAAATCTTGAGGGTCCTCATCCGACCTAGACCCAAAGAACATAGGTGGATTCATTCTAGTAAAGTCTCTCAAACAAGAGGCCATAATGCTAGCATGTTGAGATACTCGAGGTCCAACCTCCCTATTTCCTTGGGATGTCATATCTTGGACTTGAGAGGTGACGACATTAGCTTTATAGTTCATGTCTTGGGCCAAATTGAGAAAGCTGCCCTTATCTTTCCATCGGTCATCGGTGGAGGAACCACCGGAACTTGCTCACCCATAGCTACTTCTTCAAGTGGAGGCATTTTGTTGTCTTGTGAAGGCACGTGACAGTCATGAGCTCCCACATAAGCAATTTGTTCCTCGACCCTTCTACCAGCTTCTCTTTGAGTATTCATATCTATAACCACAATACAAAATTTAGGTGAAAGCACATAATTAGACTGTAGGGGTAGGACATATGAATCATAGAAGATGAGAGTTTCTGAAGAATCACATAGTATCTCATTCATAAGTGTAACGCGCTTGACAATTATGAATAAGAGTCTACATTGACTTGGTTTAAGGAGACATCAACCTGAAGATATTGAACCTCATGTTGTGATACTAAGTTTGTCACATCCGGGGAGCGTCCCATAGAAGTAAACGGTGTAATCGTTTTCAGAGAGGACTAAGACTAGCCCCTTATCATTCATCATTTCATTCATAGGTTAAAAGGTGTAGAAAATTAAAAAATTTCATTTATATATACTTTATGACTTTTACATAGACCTCTCACGTATAATTTATATATTCATACCTAGTTTACATAGACTCGTCGTATAAGAAGATTACATATTCTTCTACTTTTATGCTACATATATATAAAGTACACCTTACAGTCTTAATAGGTACGTCTCATATTAAACCATCTAAACGAAATAGAAAAATATCACCAAAGCCCTTACACAAATGTATAAATGCCACTTAGGGCTTACAACAATATCTTGAAAAAAAAGTATAAAATGATTGTCTTTAGACTATAACAATGTATCATAGGTAGAGTGAGACAAAAAAGGTATCATCATTATAACATGAGGACATAACCTCACTTGGAGAAATAATCCAAGTTTTCCTTCAAAATTGGTCATGAACCCTTCAATGACAGGAATCTAAAATGTTGGAGAAAAGGGAGACATAGGGGTTAGAAAATCACTTGAACTAAGTAAGAAAATATATGCACACAGAACATGGAAATCATTCTAAAAATGGCCATTTAAAAAAAAGTTGCCAAGTTACGTTGAAAATCCTTGTGAACAACCCAATAAAACATATAAGACAATAATCATATACTTCTTATGACATAAGCCTATTAAAAATAAGACCAACCTACTCAAGTTAAGCAAAGTCAACAGATTCATAGCATAATAGAATCCATAGACAACAAAACTTTAACATCATGTCATTACCACAAAGAATATTCATGAGTCATAACATTACCACGTAAGTAAAACCCTTTTCCATACCCGTTCACCAAGTCTACTAGTGCAATGATCAAGTAAAGCCCCATAAGCTTACTCAACCAAGCAAACTAGCCAAAAGATCATGAATAATTTCCAACTTCACATATTATATGATTATAAGTATTCATCCTCAAATATAGCAATATAGACCATTTACATGAATAATCAACATAGGCATAACTTTTATCTTATAAGAGAATAACACATAAGAATCACATTCTAGGATTTCCCTCAAGGCAAACTAGTGCATTGAATATGTAGAGTACCATCCCCCTGTATAAACAAAGTCAAACCCCTTAGGTCCTCCTAGTTAATGTTCACTTAATTACTTATTTACTTATGGGAACATCTTTCCTTCACCTCCATAGACCACATAAGATAATATAGAATACGGTGTTATGGAACCCTAAACCGAGAGAAGGTGGACTACTTGCCAAAGTTGTACCAAAACATGAACATAATATCTAGGTTGATCCATGACACTCTCAAACTTACCTCCCAAATAAGAAGTAAAGCGGTCGTATCAAGTAAGGAACCCAACTAATGAGGTTGGGATCGTTCCCACGAGGAAAATAGTTCAGAGTTAACTTTAATCTATTATTACTATTATTTAGTCAATTATTTCCTTAGAAAACAAAAGTCAATAGAAGGGGGGGGGGGGGTTATTTCTAAATTAATGAAAATAACTAACTACATTAAAGAAAACAACTAACAGATTCAAATCTTGGAGTTTAATCAATTAACAAATGTAACTAGGGTTTAATTGTTCCCCACAGGTTCATAACTTGATAAATCTAACTATAACAGTTCATTCGTAGTATCTTGCATGCAAAGTTATAAGTTATGTATTTCTAAATCCTTGGTCCAGCATGTTGGAAATTTCACTCCGCACCTTGGTCCGGCTGCGTGTGTTGCTATACTAACCCTTACCTTTACCTTATATTAAGCATTGTATTCGATATTTGACTAAGTTATTACCTCGTACCAATAGACACTAGCCTATTAGATAGTATATACTAAAAATATGTTGATAATTCTTTTCCTATTATCTACTTCCTTGGTCCGGCGAGTAGCTTTAAGGAGAGTTCTAACGTTGGCAATCCATTAAAAAGACTTCTAAATGAAAGACTTATCAATATATGCAAGACACTATTCTGGAATTCTTATTTTAGTTAGATTTTACATCATTATTCACCCATGGTTCCCACAATCCTATTTATGGAGTTTAGTTACCCAATGTCATAATCACAATATTCATATATTTCATATAAGAATTTATGCACTTACTATGAAGAGAAAGA
The DNA here is from genome assembly GCA_032847665.1 of Solanum chilense. Classification (NCBI taxonomy): domain Eukaryota; kingdom Viridiplantae; phylum Streptophyta; class Magnoliopsida; order Solanales; family Solanaceae; genus Solanum; species Solanum chilense. The sequence goes on along the minus strand of CM064972.1, from coordinate 37,866,315 downwards.
ATAAAATCCAGAAACTAACTTGATTTATCAACAAAATCACCAACAATCAATTCCAGAAAAAGTGTAACAATTTCTGAAATTAATATTTCAATACATGAACAAGATTAAAGATTCTCCAAAAGTCTAACAATCCAAAAGTATAATATCAAAGAGTCTACTAACAAAGAGTCTAACTCCCAAAACGAGTTTTTTTTAACTATTTATAATAAAAACAAAACCTAATAAAAGAAGGATTCTAGTTACTGAAAATCTGTCAAAAGGCGGCTCGGTCGACGGACCTCGTGAGAGACCGTCGTGGTCACGACGAGCCCTCTTGGCGTCCGACGTCTCATACTTCACAAATTCTTCTGCTTCTTTCTTCATTACCCTCAACGGCAGGTATGACGGACCGTTCCAACCATGATAGTCCGTTGAGGGTCTCCGTTCCATAATACTTAAACATTTTGGAAATTGGGTACTGGACTACTCTCTGATCATTGCGACAAACTAGCCTAATGGACTGTCGTAAACTTCCGTAATCCCACACTGGGTTAGACTTCCCCATCTTCCTTTAGCAGCTTCTCTACGATGCCACCTACGGACCGTCACAGGCTCGACGGACCATCACAGGCTCCGTAGGTGGTCTCTTGTGCATTTTCCGCTCAAAAACATTCGCGTTCATCTTTTGACAGATTTCCTGCAAATAATGAAAAACCTACATAAAAATCAATCAGAAAAGGATTTTTGACACTCACTAAACTTAAGGAAAAAGCATTAAAAATACCGTGAAACCACGGTATATCAAAACCCTCAACTTAAATTCGTTGTTTTTCCTCAAGCGACGCACTATGACTCACTAAAAAATCATTGTACAATAGTATCCATATTTTAGCTTTCGCAATCATTTGGCTGTCAGTCCGGATCAGTATCTTCATGATTATGCATGTTATCACTAGTAGGCTTGAATTATGTGGAAACAGTCGATGACACAGACTCACCACACACTGACACATATCCTCTTTAATTTCTAACCGAGTTGCTAATATTTCCGATATTGTTACTGGTGTCCTCACTTTAAAAAAAATCCTCATTTTTCATACAATGATTTCAGTTTGAGTATAAGCATTACCTTTCAACACTCACTCTCAGAATAAATTCAGAACTCATTCATACATATTGCCATAATCTTGCCCTTATTTTCACTACTTTAAGTTCGTTATACAACTCTTAGGATCATGATAGGACTTTCTTAGCTTGTATGATAGACTTAGAGTCAGGAAGGGTATATTTAGGTATACTTTAGTGAATTTTTTCCCTCCTTGACATATTGGCTAAGCCTACCACTTTTTATCATTTCGTTTCGACCAATTTCTCATATTCTTTCACCTTGCTATTTTCCCCTCTTTCCTCATTTGTGCAAGTGACTCTTTTCTTTTCTTGCTTATATTAATTATAAATATATATATATATATATATATATATATATATATATATATATATATATATATTATTTTACTTTTCTTTCAACTTTTTCATGAGTCACTTTACATTTGTTGTTTCTCTCTCTTTGTTCTTTCAACACCACCTTCCAGAGGATTCCTCATAATAGACACCCTCAACTCATGGCTTTGCCATGAGTCAAAGTAGACAATACCCAAAGTTGGGTCAGAGCCATGAAAAGGTTTTTTTAGTGCATTAGCAACCCTAATCTTATGCTTTTGGCATAAGCTGAGGTGCACATGTCCAAAGAGAGAGCAAGGCCAACACATTATTTCCAGAAAAGATCAGTTGGGGTGAAAAAGAAAGGTCTATTGTTCGCTCAAATCATTTGGATCAAAAAGGGATTTATTTCATTCTTTTTTTAATACATTTTAGGCTTAAAATTGGCTATATTGAACAAGGCCTATGATCTTTTCCTAATTGTCTATTACAACTTACTATTAGCAGGACTAACCAGGCAAGTTCTAGCTTACTACAAATAGTGGACTATTCAAATTTTTCTTACACTCACTTGACATCTCATTACTCTACCAGATTATCATAAACCTAGCTCGAGTCATAGACTTAGGGTCATGTAGTGGTGTATCTTTATGTCATTCATAAAACCACACATTTATCAATTACTGTGCCTAGCCATGCATCATTTTTATTACATCAGAATATCATTTTTGTTTTATCCATCATGCTACATAGTTATACTAAGTACACAATACGTAGACATGCCGGTTCAATAATAAAACTAATCAGTCTCTTGGGGAAAAAGAACACAGGCAAGAAAACCCCAAAAGAGGATCGTGAATGGGGCTACTCAAACTTCACCCTAGCACTCACTTTTCATTTAACCCACCCCCAATAAAAAGATATGCAATTGTCTCCAATGCATAAAAAAACTGAAGTACGATAGTGGTAGGTAAAGCAAACCTGGGGCGCAAAGCACCGACGATCAGCAACCTGGTGGGTCTGTTTCCCCGGAACCCACTAACTATGTAGTCTGGACACACTCAGTAGTGTCCTAATCAGCAACAGTACTATCAGTAGTGCCTCCCGCGGTCTCCACATCTCTGGAGCTAAATGCCCCAACAGTTGACTCTACAACCCTTATCCGACGCGCCACCTCATCATCAAGAGAGGCTCTCCTCGCAGCCTCCATCTCACGGCGCTCCATCTTCTGTGCTCTAGCCTCATCCTCCTCTCCAAACCTTGTTTCATTCGCAGACTCTCAACTGCAGCCCGAAGAATCGACACGTCCACCTGAGGGGCTGGCCCGGTTAGCACCCGCAGCTTAAAAGCGTCCAAACGCTGATGAACCTGATCAATCTTCCGCTCTATGTGCTGTACCATTTTACGCTCCAAGCGCTCCTCCTCCTTAGAAATAGACCTCTGCATATAAGGCTGGATGTGATGCAGAAGTCTGGCAATCTGAGGCTATAGTTTCTGAACCCTAGCAAGCGGGACTAGAGCGGGGAAAGGGGCTGAGAGAGAAGCTAGGGGCAGTGCTACTACCTGACATTGACTCAACCGGGGTACTGTCACTGGTTTCAGAACCAGCCTCCGTAGCCGTTTGAGCAATTGCTACCGTATCAGCCAAATTTTCACCAAGTGGAGGCAACTCTTGACGAGACCCTCTGCGTGGAGCAAACTCATTGGCCTCATACCTGATGAGGCCGATATCAACAGTGCCCAGCGAAGTCTTGAGGTATCAATGTGCAAGATGGGCATACCTGCGGACCGGCATAAGTAAAATATCATGCACAAAAAAGGGTAAGTAGTTGTGACCTTGAAAGCCATCTCGTGCATGACCGCCTATAGAAGCAGAGTGAAGTCCACCTCAAACCCGGCTATCATTGCGGCCATTAGACCTTCGCGATCCCATCTAACTATGTTATCAACAGCCTTGGTGGAAAGATAGTGGCGAACAATAAACCCGAACAATAAACCATAAGAACTTAGCCGTGAAGGTCAAGTAAGCTTTCTTGATAGCTCCCTTCGGCTCCGTTACCCAGTTGGCACCCTCTCCATCAATAGAAAAGTGCAGGGCCATTCACCTCTTGGTGGTCTCTCTCAGCGATGGATCATGCAAGAATTAGCCGTCTTTTACAATTTTCCAACGGCAGTCGAACTCGGCGGTGAGATGGCTCCTGTTGGCATCAACATCCTCGCCGTAAAGATACTGGTGGATGGCGGGCAGGGAGATGTCGACCTGTATGTCGCATACTCGGATGTGGTCAAGTGGGACCTATTTGGCCGGGGTAGCCCACCTATCTCTTTGTTATCAGATAGTAGCCATGTAAGAGGCGTAAAACTCGCATACAAACTCCTCACTATAACAGCCTAAAGAACAAGCCGTCCACTCTAGCCGATGTCTGGTGAAGAGATTATGGATCTCTGGCATGGTAGGGAGACTTCTCGTAAAGATCCGCCTCTTTAGTGTAAGGGTCTGTGTCATGACGCCTTTAAAATTTAGAATCTTGGCGTCTAAATACACTTGGTATTGCGCGTCGACACACCACCGGTTGGGCTGGTCAGCAACGCGGGTGAGAGCACCAGTCGGTGAGCTTGGAGTGGAATCAGGATTGTCAGCCTCATCAGACGAGGTAGACTGTGTAGCTATGGCGGGTGCAAGGACTTCTGCATACGCGGAGGCTTCCTCTGACCATGAAACTCCTAAGGAACCAGATGCTCCTTCTTCATGTGTAGCTGACCCAGAAGTTGTGCTGGTCAGTATGCGCTCATCATCAGACTGGGAGGAAGTTACTACGCTGGACGCCTCCTTTTTGGGCATAGCTCTTGTTGCACGTGCAGCTCGTGATGCAGTGGTAGTTCCTGGGGGCTCGTACTTGGGATCATGCTTATCATCAGAGCCTATAACCAGTCGGGTAGACGAGGCAACAGACTTTGAACACCCACATGCGTAAACTCGATCTTGTTTTGGTGCCATGAGAGATAGTACCTGTAAAGAATCAATATTAGTACTAGAAAGATCAAACAAGATAAGCAAAAATGACATAAAATAAATATAAGAGCAAAGTTGTAATGACATATCTGTAGTAACAGTGAAACACGACGGACCAGGTGATGGTTAATCGTGAGTATGATGGACCATCATGGGATCCGTCATGTCTTACTTCAACTATGTTTATGTGGATACCCCTGAAGGAAAGTATCTGATAGTTATTACGGATCAGCAGGACGAAATGTCATGACAATGATGGTCCGTCGTTGATGTCCGTTGTAGCGCACTTAGAAAAAGTATGGAGACCTTTAGGAGAGGGGTCTCTGACCGTCATGACGGTTGTGCAGGACGGACCATCGTGGGTATGACGGTCCGTCCTAGATGTTCATTAGAGGACACTTGGAAAAAAAAGGAGACCCTTAGGACAAGGGTCTTTGACAACCATGACGCTTGTGTAGGACGGACCGTTGTGTTAATGACGGTCCATCTTAGATGTCCGTAAGAGGACACTTAGGAAAAGTTAGAGACCCTTAGGAATAGGTTCTCTGACAACCAGAACAATAGTGCAGGACAGATCATCGGGTAATAACAGACCATGAATATCAACATGAGCTGATATGTTCTGGTTTGTATCATCATCGTTAATACCCAAGTTTCGATTCATATTGCATAGTGTACGCTCTAATTCATAATCGCAGGGAAACAAGGGTTCTCTTTCTCTCCGTGTATTTTGCATACAAGGAAGATAGTTCTGCAAGAATAAAAAATAATAAAAAATAAAATTAAGAAAATATCGACCAAACTTTAGTAATAATATTAAGTTAATCTAGTAGCTACTTTCCCTGGCAGCGGCGTCAAAATTTGATACGCTCAAACTTACTTCTCAAATAAGAAGTAAAATGGTTGTATCAAGTAAAGAACCTAACTAATGAGGTTGGGATCGTTCCCAGGAGGAAAATAATTCAGACTTAACTTTAATCAACTATATAACTATTATTTAGTCAATTATTTCCTTATAAAACAAAAGAAAATGAAAGGGGTTTTTTATTTCTAAATTAATGAAAATAACTAACTAAATTAGAGTAAACAACTAACAGATTCAAATCTTGGAGTTTAATAAATTAATAAAAGTAACTAGGGTTTAAGTGTTCCCCACAGGTTCGTAATTTGATAATTCTAACTATAATAATTCTTTCCTAGTATCTTGCATGCAAAGTGATAAGTTATGTATTTCTAAATTCTTGGTCCGGCATCTAGAAACTCCTTACTTCTGTCCGTCTATGTGTGTTGCTATACTAACCCTTATCTTTAGTCATATTAAGCATTTTATTCGATATTTGACTAATTTATTACCTGTACAAATCGACACTAGCCAATTAGATAGTAACCACTAAATCTATATTGATAATATTTTCCTATTATCTATCTCCTTGGTCCAACAAGTAGCATTAAGGCGAGTTCTAACGTTGGCCATCCGTTAAAAAGACTTCTAAATGAAAGAATTATCAATACATGCAAGACACTCTTTTGGAATTGTTAGTTTAGTTAGATTTTACCTCATTATTCACCCATGGTTCCCACAACCCTATTTATGGAATTTAGTTACACATAGTCATAATCAAAATATTCATATATTTCTTAAAAGAATTCATGCACTTACTTTGATAAGAAAGAATAAAATCTAGAAATTCACTTGATTAATCAAAAAAATCACCAACAATCAATTCCAGAAAAAGTGTAACAATTGCTGAAATTAGTACTTCAATACTTGAACAAGAGAACTTAAGATTATCCAAAAAATTTAACAATAAAAAAGTCTAATATCATAGAGTCTACTAACAAAAATTCTAACCCCAAAGACAACGTTTTCCGAACTATTGATAATAAAATCAAAACCTAGTAAAAGAAGGATTCTAATAACTAAAAATCTATCAAAACGTGGGTGGGTCGACGGACCTGGTGACGGACAGTGGTGGTCGCGACGGACTGTCATGGCCTTCGTCGTCCCATACTTCACAAATTCTTGTGCTGCTTTCTTCATTACCTTCAACATATGGTATGACAGACCGTTCCAAGCACGACGGTTCGTCGAGGGTCTCATTTCCGTAATACTTAAACTTCTTGGAAATTGGGTACTGGGACTACTCTCTGATCATTGCGATGAACCAGCAAGACGGTCAATCGTGTCTATGATGGTCTGTCATAAACATCTGTAATCCAACACTGGGTCAGACTTCCCCATCTTGCTTCAGCAGTTTCTCTACGATGCCATCTATGGATTTTCACAAGCTCGACGCACCGTCACAGACTCCGTAGGTGGTCTCTTATTCATTTCTTGCTAAAAAACGTCCACGTTCATCTTTGAAAAGATTTCCTGCAAATAAAGAAAAAGATACATAAAAATCAATCCGAAAAGGTTTTTTGACACTTACTAAACTTAAGGAAAAAACATTAAAAATACTGTGAAACTACGGTATATCAACCCACTAGTTATAATTCCAATGGGGGCCACATAGTTCAAGAAGTAGGAGATGTGTTTTGGGACCCGTTATATGCTACATACATTATAGTCTCCAATTTCATGAGTATAATAGAGAACCTACCTTCCCTATATGGGAAGGGATACTCTCACTACTAATTCACTCCGTGCTAAGCTAGAGTCCCTTT
>CM064972.1:37808017-37847545 GCA_032847665.1 Solanum chilense | reverse complement strand
GAACTTAATTCCCAAATGAGTATGGTATTGAGGCTTGAGTCCTCATGTGTAAACTTGACGGTAATTGTTAATGATAAAGTAATTGTTGTTGCTACATGTTGAGTATTGTAGTTGATTTACATTATTATTGATATATATTGTTCCCTATTTTGAGTTAACCGATGATATCTACTCAGTACTTGTGGTTGTACTGACCCCCTACTTTTATGTTTCCTTCTTGTTATTTGTGTAATGCAGCAAACGTTCCGTCAACTTCAACTCAGCAGTAAATCAAGCCAGTCTTCGTCACACCGGATCTTCAGGGTGAGCTAATGCTTCTATCTTGGACTGTGTCTTCTTCTTCAAGTCTTGATGCCTTGAACTTCCGGCATGGACTAGCTTTTTAGTTATTTTTGTTCTTAGACATTCCTAGTTTAGTGAATTGAGATAGATGTTCTTGTGATGATGACTTCCAGATTTTGGGGATATTAATAATAGTTTTGAATTGTTTTATTAATGAGTTTAAGTCTTCCGCATTTCTTTTGTTGATATTGTATTAAAATGTTAAAGGTTAGATTGGTGGTTCGCTCACATAGGAGGGTAAATGTGGGTGCCAGTCGCGTCCCCGGTTTTGGGTCGTGACACTAATCTAATTAATAATAATCTAATCAATAATTAAACCCCTAAATAACTAATATAATTAATGACCATTTTTAAACTTTACAGGACAGTTAAAGTCTTAACCTACGAGACCCCGCCATACGTGTCGTAGGTCAATTGACGACAAGGATCCCCACCGTCCTGTGCAATCGTTGTTTTGTCAATGAGTTTTTTTTTGGACAATTTATGATGTTGGATTACTGTCCATTGACGGAGGAATTGACTCCCCGCTGATTAACCTACGCCTCGTTGCTTGCAAGTCATAGGTAGACACTGTCTACACTGCCTTATTTGGAAGCATTGGGTCAAATGCAAGGGTCCTCTCCAAGGAACCCTAAGGTATTCCTTGGGGATTCTTACCCACATTTTTCAATCCTAAACCTACTTAATTATGTGTTAGACACCCTTTCCCCAAATTTCATTAAATCCCGAATACTAAAACCTCGTGCAATAGGTTAAGGTACACTAGCACCTTTTTTTAGTAGTCTCTGGATGTCATGGACATTCCTTTATATTTTGACTCTAAGACTTCCCAACTAACTTTTATACATTCTTATTGACCATAAAAAAGTGTTATAAACCTCATACACTCATGTGAGGCTCTAGATTAGGTTTTTGACTTTTGGAAGGTTACACATGTCATTTCCCCAATTTCCCCCAAATCATGGGACCTTACTTATGAACGGATAGGAATTGATGAATGTATTGATTGTTAGAATTGTTTTAACTGTTCTAATTCATGTATGTATTGCCTAGGGTAATGTATTGTTGGGATTGAATCTTACTTTTAAGAATTCATGATCAACCCTATTTCCCTAACACTAGGTTATGAATTGATGTTTAATTGATTATTGATCATACAATTGACTAAGTTCATGTATAGATTAATATTTTACGATTTGTTAAGTAATTTGATGGGTTATTATGGTTGGATTTATCATAAGATCTTGAGGAAGGCTTTTGAAGGTGAATTGCTATGATCTTATGATTTTGAATTCTTTACTTCAATTATGATGGCTTATGTACTGATGATGTTCAATTTAAGTATTAAATGTCATTACATTAAGTAAGTGATAATATGATGAATTCAATTAAAATGTCTTGACTATTTAAATTGTGAGATAGATATTACAATTCCATGTTGCGTAAAGAGGGTCTCAAGTATGTCAACTAGTTCTTGAACTATTTTTCACCCATAGAAATACTAGCTAGTGGATCCACCTAGAATGCTATGTTCATGTTTTGGTTCTACCTTGGAAAGTAGACCACCTTTTTTCGGTTTAGGTTTTCATGACACTGATTCAACATTTATCTCATGTGTTCTATGTCAGTTTAGGCAATTGGTCTTGAAAGTAAAATGAAGTAATTAAGATGAGCACTAACTAGGGTGAATCAAGGGGATTGACTTTGTGTAGGTAGGGTTATGAGACTTATCTATGCATTGACTAGTTGGACTTGAGAGAAGTGCTAGGACTTTTTTATAATAGCATTATGTATTATGATATCATGAAATCTATAATGATGACTTTATAAAAAATTATTCTTATATAATGTTAGTTACGTTGATGAACATGGTATTGGTCTAAATTTCTATATGTGGTGATGCCTACCTATGATAATATGTATTATAAAGAAAGCCATTAGTTCTGATCTCCTATCTTATCTACTTGATTGAGTGGAGTTTTGGGGCTCCACATGAGCATTGAACTTGTAGGTTTGGGATCGGATTGTTAATAAGGGTCTTATAGGTTGATGATATGAATTATTGCACATGAAATGCTAATATGACATTATGATTATGTTTTTCTTGTTTATGAACATGTCTTATGTTGTTCTGATCCTTGTATTGTAAATGCCCTCTTGTTTGTGCATAAAGGTTTTCAAAATGAATTCGCATATTTCTAATTAAATGGTCCCTTTCATGCATGTCTTCTAATGGTTTTATGTGCATTTATCTATACTTAGTACAAGTAGTGTAATATGTCGGTTTGGACCATTGTGTTTCTAGGAGGACGATTGAAGAAGACTTGGAATTTTTTCTCCTAGTGTTGGTAGGTCCACATGTTTGGGAATATTACCTTTTTTATATTCTAGCTTTGAAGTTGTTTTGTCTTCAATACATTGTTCATTCCTTTATCATTGGAACATTAATGTAAGCCTATAATTACATATTGACTTAGTATTGGCTATGTCTAACATTTGTACTTATTGTAGATGGTTCAATATGTGAAAAAATATTAGACGAATTCCTATTTATCAATTATGTTGTCTAAGTGAGAAGCTTGTGTATGCTTCATATGCGAGGAGTCCAAGTAAACTAATTAAGTAGTATGCGAGAGGTCTATATAAACCTCACTATGCATGTATATGAAAAGTGTTAATTTTTTTCCGCATTTTAACCTATGATATGTAATGAATAATGCTAAGAGGCTCGTCTTATTCCTCTTTCAGGACAAAAATGCTGGTCACGGCTAGGGGGTTCTCCCGGTCATGACAAAATTGGTATTAGAGCATGAAGTTAAAGAAATATTTGGATTAATGACTCATTGAACAACATTTACATAGAGTCTTGTTCATGGTTGTGAAGAGCTCCACACTTATAAATGATAGTCTATGTGACACTTAAGAATTATTAGTTATCTTTAATCTTGAAAGTTGTGCCATGTCCTCTTTCATTTAATACTTTTCTTGTGGATATAGGCTATGACTACAAGATATGTAGCCGCAAGAATAGTGGAGAAAGATTGGGCTAATGTGGGAGTTCCTCCCCAAGGAAACCAAGTCCCTCCACAAGGCAATCACGTGTCTCCACATGAGCATGCTCCGGTCATTCCTCCACCTATGACGAATAGAGAGATAAGGTCAATATTTGTGACTTCGGCTCAAGTTATGACTACCCAATCACAAGAGGTAGCCTCTCAAGCTCAAGCCATGACGGCTCAAGCAAATATGGACGTTATTCCTAGTGTTTAACAAAATGCTAGTACTATGGATTTATGCTAGATGGACTTCACTAGATGGAATCCTCCTATGTTCTATGGAATGAAAGTGAATGAAGATCCCCCAGATTTCATTGATGAAGTTTGCAAGACTCATTATGCTATAGGGTTTACTTTGAATGAAAAGGACGAACTAGATTCCTACCAACTCAATGACGTAGTTCAAACATGATATACCCAATGGAGAAAAAATAGGGCCTTGATAGCGGGTCCTATCACTTGGGAGGTGTTTAGAAGGGCTTTCCTTGATCGTTTCGTTCATATGGATAAAAGGGAAACGATTGTTGTAAAATTCATCAACCTTCATCAAGGAGGCATGATTCTGCAAGATTATTCCTTGAATTTCATTAAATTGTCCAAGTTTGCTCCTTCCTTTGTGTCTAACCCAAAGTATGAGATGAGGCATTTTTCTGTGGGAGTGTCCGATGACTTTGTTGAAGAGTGTCGTTTCGCGATGCTACATGACAATATGGATATCTCTCGGTTGATGTTTCATGCACGACAAGTTGAGGAGACTAAACTCTAGAGGAATAATAGTGATTTTATAAGGGACAACTCTTTTGAAGGAGGTACTTTCAAGGGTAGGCTTGAGATTCAAGACAAGACTAGATTCAAGAAGAGGGTTTCCAACAAAAAATTTTCAAATTTCCCTTAGGAAAACAAGGATAGGGTATCTAACTCTAAGTCACAAAATGCAATAAGTGGAAATATACCTATTAATAAACCTAGTTGTACAAAGTACAGTAAGAAACATTTGGGTGAGTATCTAGTTGGCACAAAAAATTTCTTGGGGAGTGGCAAGAGTAGCAATAAGGTTAAGGATCGTCCTAATGTGAATATTCAAGGAAATGGGAGTGATCAAGCTTAATAAAGTGGTCTTGGTTCCAATGATCCAATGAGAAACCACTTTTATTCAGTCCTCTAAAATAAGAAGAGTTTCCCGATGTGGCCACCGGTATATTAAAAGTCTTGTCTGTTGATGTTTATGTTTTATTTGATGTTGGTGTTACATTATTGTAAGACCCTCAAAATGAGATAGGGTGTGTTGAGACACACATGTGCCTGTAATCTTGTTAACAATTTAACTATGTGTTTTAAAATATGCATGAGTTTTTTGAAGTTATTTGGAAGTCAAACGTAAATGGACGACCAAGACGTTCAACGACTAGTCACAAAGAGGGCTTAGCTGTTTTTATGTGCTAATATGTGTTTCATTGTCTTATGAAGTCCTTATATGATTAATAATTATTTTATAGGTAGTATATTGAGTTTCATGAAGTTAGAGGTCAAACGTTCAAGAATGTTGAAGATGTTTGAAAATTAGTCCTACAGACGTACATGTGTCTCTTGAGTGTTTTTTTTTTGGATTAAGCTGATGTGGAAGTTACTTGAAATATTAAGCTATATATTTACTTTGGAGACGTCTAGGTACGACTTACTAAGTGTCCCACTAGAATCCTTTAATGAGGTCCCAAATGTTGTCGAGAGACTGACTTAGAAGTGTCAATCGACAAGGCCAAAGGACGGTCATTAGTTAAACCTACACCCCATATATTGTGAGGATTGGTCCACGACATATCCTGGTGAAGGCTCAAGTCAATGGACAAGAGTCAATCCCGAATTACGACCTTCTGTAAGGTCTGTCCATGGACCTACTGGGCGTCGTCTGAGACCGTTTATGCAGATTGTGTAAAATTTCCATGCACACTGTCTTATTATTGGGTGAATGGGAAATTCACCCCACGTGATAACCTGACTGTAGGTGGTTTATTTAGTTATTTTTGGGTGTATTTACTTTATAAAAAAACGTGAATAGCCCATTCCCAATCATAAATTCAAAATTAGACTTCCCTCTCCCAAAATATTCTCTCTAGAAACCTCCTTTGGAGGTGAAGCTCAAGAAATGCTTGGAACTTTGATTCCAATGGGTTCTTTAACAATTTTGAATGGTTTTCTTCTATAATAAGGTAAGGTGATCCTTCATTTTTAGTTAATCTTCCATGTAGAGAGTTCTTCTCAAACTTTTCCTTTTTCAATCTAGCCATGAGTTCTTTCTCAAATAGTCCTGAAGGGCTTGTTTATGATTAATAGATGTTAATATCACTACTGTAACGTGAATTTCAATCCAATTGCATGATGAACCCATGATCTTTTCGAACTCCCATTTTTGCAATGTATAGGTTTTGTAATCTTGAATTTATGTTGATCGAATTATGATTCTAGCATATTGAATTGCTTATATAAATTGCCTAGTATGTGTATTGAAGGTGAATTATTAATGAGTGATCCATGAGGATCAATGTTTGATGTTTTGAATTAGGCTCGTCTATAATATAATATGTTGTGATCTTGATGCTAGAATGGTTTTTCATGTCACTCGATCATGACGAATTGTCTTAGCTACTGCCTACATTGTAATATGATGATCAATTAGGTATAATTTATTTAACATGAATAAATACAATTGAATTGGTAAGGATTAATCTAGAATATTCTAACCTATAGATTGAGATTATAATGTACATTATGTGGTCTAAATTATAGTGTAGATGAAGCATGATTTAGCTTAGGTTATTATCTCTTTAGCTACTGGTCTACATGTTTATTATTGATGAACTATGATTGATGATCAATTCTAGGGAAATTTGTGAGTGATCTATATTACTCTACTTCCTATCGATTGATGAATGTAGTGTAGTCACAGTAATCTTGAGTTTATAGTACATGAATGTAGTATTTTGTTATTTAAAGATACTTGTCGCTACTGCCATATATTGTATTTTTGATGAAAAAGGGGTATTAATAAATGATGATCAAAGGCTGAGAAATTGGTAAGATTGTTTATCTTCTTTGCTTTCTTATAGTATTGTTAGTTGATGAAGTCTTGTATGACATTGTGTTGTGCGGTCCACTTATGTTGGTGGTGTTTACTTTATTTCCAATACATATGTGATATGATCATGTCCTTGATGGCAATTGTGTTATGAATATATGATGGTGATGATCAGCCAATGTGAAGCATTATGTCTAGTCTCCTATTCTAGTTGTGATCTAGGTTTTATGACTATTGGATAAGCATGTGTATAACTATGTTAGGGATATGTTTAGGTTCTTGCATTGATTATTTGTAATGTTTAATAATCCCTTACCAATGTACCCCTATATAAATTTGTGAATAGCTAAGGTGAGGAGTCTAGAATGTAATGTGATGTTGTCTTGTCTTGTATGCTATTCTGTGTTGTGTGGTCTATGTTTTAAGGTGCATTATTGTCCTATAAGGGTGGCTGCCGCAGTATGTGGTTGATATCAATTAGGTGATAAGGTTGACCAATGTACACACACTTACACATTATGCATGCTTACAAGTGGTATAGGATTATGGTGTCTAATGAAAGAGTTGTTTCTCATATTCACTGATGTTTACTACAATGCATATAAGGTATAAGTCTATGAAGCATGTTATGTGATGTATCATAAACTAGCATAACTTGATAGGTGTACTAGTATGGGAAAGGGTATGGGACCTTGTATATGCATTAGACATGTGTGCCTTGATAGGATGGTTCCTAGGTTTCCTTTCTTATGTATATGAATATGAAAGAATGGTTATGTTATGAATGTGCATAGTGCCTTAATCTGTTTATATGAAATGATTTCTCATAGATACACTTATGCATTAATGTATGAACATGTGTGACCTTAATGTGTTATGTGAAAGGTTTGCTCACACATAATTATACACACACACACACATATATGATGATCTAGTCAATGGAGGGGCCTTGAAATCATCGCTCAAGTGTACCCTAAACTAGAAAGGTTCTTAAATATGCTATGTCCATATTAAAAGGTTTTCAAATGATTTAGGTTGATTTAATCTCATATATGACCTATGAGTTAAGCATATGAGGAGTTAACTCTCCTAAAGCCTATGTTTTTATAAAGTAATGTTTTAATAAAAGGGAACTTAGCTTACTACCGAGAGAACTTGAAGTCGTGGGGTGTCCCTTCATATTGATGGAAGGTAAATCACTATAGTCCTCACGCGGTTGTTAGCCTCATAGCCCAAAGGGCATAGAGTTATGTTTCCATAGTGGATAACTACAATTCCCCATTTGGTATAAAGAGGGTTTTCACATGTACATCCAAGTTCCACAAACTATGCTTGCCACATATGATCTAGCAAATGATTTCACTTAGTATGCTAGCATGTGTTAATGTTCTACTTTGGCTAAGTAGAGAACCTTCCCTTGGTGTGAGTATATACAACACCAAATTACATATAACATCTATGGTCTTAGTGTCGCTTAAGTCTATAGTTCCCGTAATGTGAAATAGACAATGGAACTAAATGTCTATGACCCTAACAAGGATAACCTCTTTCTAGTTTCTTAGTGTAGGTGGGGGTATGAGACTTCACCTATGCATTGTACAAGTGGCTCTTGAGGTAATTCCTAGGAAGGTGATCTAATGTACATGTGTATACTTATGTCTTTATGCATGGTATTGTAGTATCGTCTAATTTTTGTGATGAAATGCATGGTATGATTCTATATGATGTGTTCTTAACCCTATGTGTATAATGTCGGTATTATGGATTATATGATTGAAGGTCCTACTTGATATGCATGTATTTGACTATAGTATTGTGTTTGATGTATGGAGTACATGTTATGATGCTTCTAGTCTCTTACAGGTTTTCTAAGTATGTGTAAGGTTATGGGGCTTCACATGTACATTGCACTAGAAGACTTATTTTGGGATTGTGAGTAAGGTCTTATAATTCTTTATGTGAAGTGAAGTTAGTATATGTGCAAGTTGATGTAGCTTACTGTAAATACATTGGAGTCTTGACTTAAATGTGACTATGAGGTGTTATACTTTTATAATGGTATGTGTTCGGCTTCTGTGGATTGTATGTATGAATACCTTGTGGCAGTAAGGTTATGCATTGCACCAAGTATTACTAAAGGTTTACTTGGGAGGTTAATGAGTTCAGGAAAAGTTCGCTGTAAAAAGAAATAGTTCACTATAAAGTGAAAATCAGCTTACTGTAAAATGGGTAAAAAATGCCTAAAATTAAATATGTGATATTATATGAAGTACGATCATTGAATATGCCTATTTTATATATGTAAATGGTATAATTCTTATTATAGGAAATTTTTATAAAGATTTCTCAAAGAATAGGCATAATGCATTATTTCAAGTAAAATGTCCCTTTTTGAATGAATGTTTTTGCATGGTTGCCATACATAGTGCATTATTGTATTAACTCCATTCTTTGATATATTTTTTCACAAAGTGTAGGTTATGGATTTCTTAAAGTATGTATTTTAATGGTGAGGAGCTTGATATGTGATTCACAATCTCAAGGAAAGGAATCATTAAGTTCACAATTTCCTAAATAATGTCTTTAATGTAAAGTCTCTTAATATTGTACATATCATTTATGTTGGAAGGGCCATGTCCCTAAAGTACTCTTATGATGTTGAGTCTAGGATGACAAAAAGAGACTAGAGTGTTTAACTATGTATGATTGAATTCCTGCTAAGAATGTTTAAAATATTCCGCTAAATTTACCTATGAGAATACGATGAATGACAACTATATGATTGTATAAGACCTCCGAGAGGTTAAGTACGCAATATTACATCTAGGGGGTGCTCCCCAGCCGTAAAAATTATCATATGTAGCTCCTCTAGTAGCTTGACAGTTTGATGTTCTACCTAATGTATTGATTGAACCATTTTTGGTTACAACCCTGGTGGGTGAGTCCATTGTGGCTAGAAGAGTGTTTAGGAGTTTTATTATCTTTGCCCAATAGAGTTATATAGCTGGATATTGTAGAACTTGATATGGTTTATTTTGATGTTATTTTATGAGTGTATTTATTATCGAACAAGGGTAGTGAAGTTCAATTTTCCTAATTAACCCGTCTTAGAGTTGAAGTGGGGTGATTCAATTCCTAGAGATCTTATCATTTCTTGTCTAAAAGATTATAAAGTGATCTCTAAATGGTGTCTTTACCATATTGTAAGAGTCAAAAATCTAGACTATGAAACTCCACCTATTGAATCGGTCCCTATAGTGAGGTATTTTATGGAGGTCATTTTGGATGATTTGAAAAGGATTCCTCCTGAACGGGAAATTGAATTTAGTATTGACTTATTACCGGATATTGCCGCATTTAAATTCCTCCTTATAAGATGGCTCCGGTCAAATCGAAAGAGTTGAAGGCTCAAATCAAGGATTTTCTAGATAAAGGTTTCATTCAACCTAGTATGTCACCATGGGGTACTCCTATATTGTTTGTTATGAAGAAGGATGGGTCCCTTAGGATGTGTATTTATTATCTTCAACACAATAAGGTCACCATTAATAACAACCATCCTCTACCTCGAATTGTCGACTTGTTTGATCAACGCCAAGAGGAAAACTAGTTTTCTAGATTGACTTGAGGTTGGGGTATCATTAACTTAGGGTGAGAAATGAGGATGTACCTAAAACGGCTTTCCATACTAGGTATGGTCACTATGACTTCCTAGGGATGTCGTTTGCTCTCACAAATGCCTGACAACTTTTATGGACCTCATGAATATAGTCTTCTAAAAATACCGATATTTATTTGTGATTGTCTTTATTGACGATATCTTAGTATCATGAAAGAACGAGGGTGAACACATGGACCATTTGAGACAGGTATTACAATGCCTTAAGGAACGCCAACGATTGGCGATGTAAATATATTGTAAATTTTGGTTGAGATCGGTGGGATTTAGTAGTCATATTTTCTAAAGTAACGTAATAGAGGTTGATCCAAAGAATATCCAGGCGGTTAAGAATTGGTCTAGACCATTGAGCCCAAATGACATTAAAAGTTTCTTGTGTTTTGATGGGTATTATAAGAGGTTTGTGGATGGATTTGTATCCATTGCTTCCCTTTGACTACCTTAACCCAAAAGACTGTTAAATTTGAGTGGTCGGAGGCATTGAAAGAAGCTTCCAAAAGTAGAAAGATAGGATTACCTTCGCTTTGGTGTTGACTTTACCGGAGGGTACCAATGTTTTTGTGGTATATTATGATGCATCCCAAGTTGTTTTGGGGTAAATTCTTATGTAAAATAGGAAGGTAGTAGCCTATGCCTCTAGACAACTCAATGTGCATGAGAAGAATTATCTAACTCATGATCTTGAATTGGCGGCCGTAGTTTTGCATTGAAAATATAGAGGAATTACTTGTATGGTGTTCATGTGGATGTGTATACCAACCATAAGAGTCTCAAATATTTGTTTACTAAAAAGGAGTTGAATGTCCAACAAGGAAGATGGTTGGAACTATTGAAAGATTACGACATAAGTGTTATCTACAACCTCGGCAAGGCCAATTTGGTTGAGGATGCTCTAACTCGTATAACCATGGGTAATGTGTATCGTGTAGAAGAAGGGAAAAAATACCTAGTGAAAGATGTTAATAGGTTGGGTAAATTGGGTGCTCGGTATGCAGATTCTTCAACTAGTGGTTTTATTTTTCATAATAACTTTGACTCATCCTTATCTGTTGAGGTTAAGTCTTAGCAACATCTTGTCCCGCTATTGATGGACTTGAAGAAATTGGTACTTAGCAAGTGAAATGAGTCATTCTCCTAAGGGGGTGAGGGTGTCCTAAGGTACCAAAATAGGTTGGGTCTACCGGATGTTTATAATTTCAGGAAAAAGGTTTTGAAAGAAGGTCATGGTTCTCAATATTCTATTTATCCGGGTTTCACCAAGATGTATTGTGATCTTAGAAAGGTGCATTGGTTGTATTGATTTAAAAGGGACATAGCAGAGTTTACATCCAAGTGTCCAAATTGACAACAAGTGCAAGCCAAGTATCTAAAGCCTAGAGGTAAAATCCAAGAAATGGTTGTTCCTATTTTGAAGTGGGAAGAAATTATCATGGACTTTATTGTTGGGTTGTTTCAAACTCGGAGGAAAAAAGACTCAATTTTTGTTATATTGGATAGATTGAAAATATCCACAAACAGTATTCCATTAAGTCTACTTTTATGGCAGAGGATTATGCAAGGTACATTGATGAGATTGTGAGTCTTCATGGGATTCCTTTATACATCATATCGGATAGAGGTGCTCAATTCAGTTCTCATTTTGACGGTCTTTTAAAAAAGGGTTGGGTACCAAGTAAAGCTTAGCACCGCTTTTCATACCTATATGGATGGTCAAGTCGAGAGTACTATTAAAACACTAAAAGATATGGTAAGATCTTGTGTGAAGACTTTAAAGGGAATTGGGACAATTAAGTCCCGTTGATTGAATTCTCTTACAATAACATTTACCATTTGAGTATTTCAATGGCTCTATTTGATGAACTCAATGGTAGACGATGTAGATCTCTTGTTGGGTTGTTTGAGGTTGGTGAGTCCTCCTTCCTTTGTCCTGAAATTGTCTATGATTCATTGGAAAAAGTGTGGGTGATGAGGAATAGGTTGAAAACAACTACAGTTGGCAGAAGTCCTATGCCTACAATAGAAGAACAAACCTTGAATTCAAAGTGGGTGATAAGGTGTATTTGAAGATTTCACCTATGAAAGGGGTGATGAGATTAGAATATAAGGGAAAGTTGAGTCCCTAACATTTGGGTCCCTATGTGAATTTGTAACGGGTTGGAAAGGTTGCATATGAGTTGAGATTATGTAGTGAACAAGCTTCGGTTCAACCGGTATTCCATGTATTCATGCTTAAAAAGTGTATTGGCAATCCGGATTTCATTCTTTCTATCGGAGGGTTAGGTGTGGATGAGAGCCTTTCCTATGAAGAGGTTGCGGTAGAAATTCTAGATTTTCAAGTCAAGAAGTTGAGGAACAAAGTGGTGGCCTTCATAATGTCCCATAGATAAATCTCCTAGTTGAGGGATCAATGGGAGGCCGAGTCCGACATGAACTCCCGTTATCCTAATCGTTTTCTTGATTAAGGTTAGTCATTCCCACTTATGAAAATAATGAATAGTATGAATTTGTCCTGTTTCAATGTATGTGCATATTTTTGGTAAAGGGTTACGTCAAAATGAGTTTTCATGGAAAAGGATTTTTGTGTTAACTTCCAATTATGTTAAATATATGTTTTGTCTTCTTGAGCTTTGTAGTCTTTTCGTGTTCTCTTGAGAAGAATAGCGTGGTAAATTTTTAATTTTATTTTGAGCTCATGTTTATGTTGAGAAGGTAGTTCCTCAGAATGTATTATGAGAGATTGATCTCTTATGTGTGGTTATTTGAGTTTCTATGTTTAATTACATGTGTTTAATGGAGTTGTGAGGTACTCCTATGAGATGTGGTTCATGTTGATTATATAAATGTAGTTGGTTGTGCTTCTACTATTGTGTTTATCCTTCCCATATAAATGACTTTAGTGTAATCCGGGGACAAATATTCCTAAGGGGGGTAGATGATGCAACACTCCAAAATTCCATAACTTGGTCTAGAACATCACATAATGGAATGAGCCGTAAAAAAATGTTTCTAAGACTAAATTAATGTATTTAAACTAGTATAGTCAAAATGTCCAAGACGTTCGGAAAGTAGTGCCATTGAACTAGTCAAACAAGCTTAGGTTGTGTAAAGGTTTGGAAGTGTTGTATGGAGTATAAAACTTGTATGATCAATTTAATGAGTTCAAAAATGTATTTAGGGTGAAAACGTCCAGGTGCGACCACCCAAGGATCACGCGAGGGGTCTACGAAGGAACCCCAACCTTGGCAAACATGCTGCCAAAAGGCAGCAACCAGTAACACTATGGTGAAGTGTGTCCGCGTCGCGGACATAATACCCTATGGGCCAAAAGTTTTGGTCCGCATTGAGAAAACGTAGATTACTCTTCTTGTTCAAAAATCAATTTAGAAAATCTTGCGGGAAAAGATCTGTGTTGCGAACTTGTTCCCTGACGATAATATGAAATTTGGAATTAAAGTTTGACTTCATTTATAGGTCAACTTAAATGTGGGGACTTTTGGATAATTAATGGAAGGGTTATATATTAATTTTCAATTAGTTTTACCTCACATTCACTCACTGTAATCGAATCCCCAAATAAAAATCCAAAATCTCTCACCTTTCTCTACTTTCTCTCTCTATTAATCCTCCATTCAAGAAGCAAGAAGATTGAAAGAGAAGACTAAATTCCCCAGCATTTCACTCAAATTTACGTTGATTAAGACTCAATAAGGTATGGTTCACTCTTGGGTTTCCTTTCCCCAAGAGGTCCTTTTCAAGTTGATTTCTATATCACCCAATTTCAAAGGTTTTCTTCTATAAATGAATTTTCTACTAAACTTGAAATTGATGATTGATTATGAGTAATTCTTATTACCCATGAGTAATTGAGTGTAGATTGTTGATTAATTGATCCTAATGAAGGGTAATTTCGTGTATATCATGTCCTTTCCCCAATTTTCCGTAAATCTTGGATCTTGCTTATGAATTGATGGTAATTGATGAACGTATTGATTGTTAGACTTGTTTTAACTATTCTAATTCAGTTAATTACTTCATAAGGTAATTTATTTTGGGGATTTAAGCTAATTCTTGAAGAATTCATGATGAACCCCATTCCCCTAACCCTAGGTTAAGAACTGATCTTGAATTAATTAGTGATGATAAAATTGACTTAGTTCTTGCATATATTACTATTGTATGATGTTGTTAACTTATTTGATGGGTGAATATTGTTGGACTGATGATAAAATCTTGAGGAAGTCTTTGAAGGTTAATTTATAAGACCTTATGATCTTGAATCCTTTACTTCAATAATGATGGCTTATACATAGATGATGTTCATTTGAAGTATTACATATGATTAGATTAAGTAGGTGATGGTATGATGAATATAATGAAAATGTCTTAAGTATATGAATGGTGAGATTTTGATTAAGGTATAATGATATAAGGTTGATTGTGATAACTTATGTGCCTTAGTATGAAATGATGATGAAGCTGTGTTGATCTCACAGATGAAGGGTTTTAATGAAAAGACATTCTAATGCAAATCCTAGTAAGCTAAATGATAATCTAAACAAGGGGGTTAGTGTCCCATAACCTACATTAAGCTATGATTGACTAATAAAGGATTAAAGACATTTCAAAAAGAGTGTTTTGCTTAGCACTGAGTTAACTAGTTATGAGAGGTGTCCCTTCCCAATATGAGAAAGTAGCTTCACAATGGTTCTCATGAGATAGAGACTGCAATTCATGGTGCATAAAGAGGGTCTAAAGTATATCTTTAAGTTCTTACACTATGTTTCCCCCACAGGAATACTATCTAGTGAATCCACCTAGAATTCTATATTCATATTTTGTTTCTACTTTTGCAAATAGACCACGTTCTTTCGGTGTAGGGTTTCATGACATCGGATTCCACATTTAGATCATGTGGTCTATGTCGTTTAAGGAAATTTTTCCTAAAAGTAAAATAAAGTGATGAAGATGAGCACTAACAAGGGTGACTTAAGTGGATTGAGTTAGTAGAGGTACGAATGTGGGACTCTTCCTATGTGATTGCACTAGTTTGACTTGAGGGAAGTCCTAGGAGGTTGTTCCTTGTTTTTATGTATTATGATATAATGAAATGTATAACAATGAGTTTATATGAAGTTATTCTTATATGATGTTTGTTACATTCATAAACATTGTATTGGTCTAAATCGTTACGTACGGTGATGACTACCTATGATGATATGCATTACGAAGAATGAAATTACTTATGATCTCCTATTTTCTTGACTTGATTGTGTGTAGTTGTGAGGGCTCCACATGAGCGTTGCACTGCAGGATTGGGATGGGATGGTCGGTAAGGGTCTTGTATGTTGATGATATCACTTATTGATCATGAAATGCTAATATGACATTATGATGATAAAGTTTTTTTGAACATATCTAATGTTGTTTTGATTCTTGTCTTATATATACTCTCTTGTATGTGCATAAAGGTTTTCAAAATGACTTTTCTGAAAATGTAAAGCATTTTTACTCATTCTAGAGGGTTCAATATGAGACAAAGTATTAGACTAATTTTGATGTATCGTTTGTATAGTGTAAATAATAATTATATGTACGCTTCATATGTGAAGAGTCTAAGTAAACTCCATAAGTAGTATGCACGATGTCTATGTAAACCTCACTATGTATATATTTGATAAATTTTAATTTTTTTCAACATTTAAAACCTATGAAATGTAATAACGAATGCTAAAAGGCTTGTCTTAGTCTTTTCTAAGGATAATGACGTGAGTTACGGCTGGGGGTGCTCCCTGGTTGTGACATCACGATTAGTTATGTGTTCCAAATGTTAACGACTTGAGGGACATATTTATTCTGAAGCCCATAGTTCTCGATATATTATTCACTTGGGAGCCACCATGATGTATCATGATTTTAAGAGATCTATTGGTGAAATGGCATGAAGAAGAAAATAGTGAGTTTTGTGGCCAAGTGTAAGAATTTCCAATAAATGAAGGTTGATCATTTGAAATCGGGATGTTTATCTCAAGCAATTCGTATTCCTACTTGGAAGTGGGAATACGTGAATATGGACTTCATAGTAGGGTTGTTTCAAACTAGGCGACAATATGATTGAATTTGGGTTATAGTGGACCGAATGATGAAGCTAACCATTTAATTCCCGTGAAGATTTCTTTTTTGTAGGATGAATAAGCCATGTTGTGTTTGGGTGAGAGAGTAAGGTTACATGGGGTACCCTTGTCCATTATCTCCGAAAGAGGTACTAATGTACCATGAGTTTGCGGAATTTTTTAATACATTTCAGTTAAGAGTTGCATGTGTGTCTAGGGACATTTTGTATTGGTTTTTATATTTTTTGTCATGTTTTTAGGAAATCTGTTCAGACATGGAAACTTGGAGACAGAGTTGAATGAAGTGCAGAAAAGAGCATCTATAAAGGTGTTATATGGACCGTAGGTCTATTCATGCTCTGTACATTATAAATGAAGATGGGCAGGCAAGGCATTGCTGAAGATCCGAGAATTCGTGACTATGTATGGAACCACAGTTGTAACTTACGCACTGAACTATCAATATGTTAAATCATTGAGAGAGTTTGTTCTAATACATGATGATGAAAATTCTAATCAATCAAGCATCTTGAGCAACAAATAAATAAGTTGACTACTATAGTGAAGCCATGTTAACCTGGCACTCTTCCGAGAAATATCATCAAGAATCTGAAGAATCATGGGCATTGTATGATAGTCACTACTCCCGAGGGTAAGCAAAAAAATCGATCCACCGATGCTATCTTGAGTGAAAACAACGACTACTAAAAATGTTGTGGTTGAGGTTATTGGAGAGCCTAAGAATGCGAAAGGAGATAAATGGAGGTAACTTAGAAAGTTGTTCCGATACCCAGGCCTCCACCTCCCTTCCCACAGAGGTTAGGGAAGAAGACTGAAGAAGGAAAATACCGCATATTTATTACTATGTTGAAACAAATTTCAATCAATGTTTCGTTGATAGAAGCTTTGGAGGAATGGGTATGCTATGTTTACGATAGACATGGTGACAAAGAAAATGTACGTGAGTTTCGAAGATCATGATAGGTTACAAAACTGTAGCACTATTGTAACAGGTCTCTTGTGCAAAAGAAGTAGTATCCTTGTGCCTTCAGTATCCCATGTACCATTGGGTTCTATTATTTTTCTAAGGCACTGTGTGATCTTTGTGCTAGCATAAATCTCATGTTGTTATCTATTAAAAATAAATTTTTGTCACACCCGGGGGTACCCCCTAAATGTAATCGGCTTCATCGTTCTCGTAGAGGACTAAGACTAACCTCTTAGCGTTCGTCATAATATATAATAGGTTAAATTGCACAAAATCTAAAATTTTTCATATACATATATCTTGTGAGGTTTACTTAGACCTATCTCTTACACATTATATATACATAGGGAGTTTATATAGACTCGTCACATATGACGCATTACATGTGCTTCTAAATTAATTCACATGCATAATATGTAAAGATATTCCAAAAGGAAATGTCACATATTTAAACCATCAATATCGAGTACAACATTCTTGTATAGCCCTTACATTATTAGAACAAAAGCCCACATATAGGCATATACAATAATAGTCTTTAACTGAAAGAGAAGGTACTAAATTGTATTTAAGACTAAAACAACCCCAATTGATAGAAAGTGGCATCGTCCTCAAAAGGTGAGGACCTACCAAACTTGGAGTATGAGAGTCAAAGTTATCTTCCAATGCCCACCCAAAAGATCAATGACTGGAACCTACATAATTGTAGAAATATAGAAATATAGGTGTGTACAAACCTATACTAAGGATGGAAACATGCACATAAACATTTGAAATCATGCAAGGGGGAATTTTTCATAACCATGCTAAGTGATTTTGAAAAGCCTTAACCACAACCAAGAACCCATATAAGCCAATAATAACATATATTCCTTAATACAAGATAATGTACAACACATTACCAACATCATCATGTATAATCAATTCAACATCTGTAATATCATTCTTGAGTAGATAACCAAGATAAGTCAAACATCATGTTATAACAACAAAGAATGTATAAGAGTTCATAACATTAGAACATATGCGAGACCCTTACTCATAACCCACTATTACGTTTACAAGTGCAATGAACAAATAAATCCCCATAACCTTACCCAACCAAGTAAACCCAACAAAAAATCACAAGATATGATAAGACTCCAATTGAATAGCATCAAGACTAGTCATCATCATATTTAGAAATATAAACCAATAGAATGTTCATAAGTGAAACTAACATCTTATAGGATCATCAAAATGTAAAGTTAAAATGTGCATAATCATTCACTTAATAGACATAAGAACAACCTTTTAGGACTTCCCACGAGGTGAACTATTGTAATGTATATGTGCAATTCCATACCCCTACCTCGACTAAGCGAAACCCCTTAAGTCACCCTAGTTAGTGTTCACTTCATTACTTATTTTTACTTTCGGGAACGGTTTCCTCAACAAATATAGACAACAAGATCTAAATATCGATTACGGTGTCATGAAACCCTACACCGAAATAAAGTGGAATACATGCCAAGGTAGTACCATAACATGAACATAACAATCTAGGTTGATCCCTAGCTAGTATTCCTGTGGGGGCAACATAGTAGAACTAGGATATATGCTTGGGAACTTCTTCATGAACATTAAATTATAGAATCCAATATCATGAGTATGATAGTGAACCTACCATCCCTATTTGGGAAGGGACAATCCTCACTACTAGTTCACTCGGTGTTAAGCTAGAGTCCCTTTTGAAATGTCATTAAGTTTTCATCTAACGATCATAAATTATTTTAGATCATACGAGACTAACCCCTTGTATGGAAATAGTCATATGATCATTACGAAATGTATGATAATATTCTATCAATACAAGCCTTATATGTGAGATCAACACGTTTTCATTATTATTTCATAATAAGGCACAAAGGCAATTCATAAAAACCTTATATCGTTATATCTTAAACATAATATGACACCTTAACATAATCAAGACATTTAAGTTGAATCATCATACAAAAAAATAATTAATACAATCACAATATATGCTTCAATTATTCTTCATCACCAAGTACAAGCCAACAAAATTGAATTAAAGGTTCAATACGACAAAGTCTTACCAATTCTCCTTCAAAAGCATCATCATTGGTGCTACCCTAAAACAATCAAATTTAATCTATCAATAGGTTTAGTAATATCCTGAGATTGTAATTAACACAAGAACTAAGTCAAATGCATCAATACTAATCATTTCAACATAAGTTCATAAACTAGGGTTGGGGAAATTCGGTCAATTCATGATCTATTCCACATAATAGATTTAACATCAAGAAGTACAATAATTTAACAATAATAAATCATAATAATCAGCAGGCATAAATAAAAATACAATTTGAAATATTAATTTTGGATTAGGAAGAAACACGTATATAGTTAATTTTTTTGAAACGAATTTTTGAAGAGCCCTTTGGCAATAGGAATCCCAAAGGTTAAAGGTTCCAATACATTGATATTACTTGGAAATTAATGTATAAAAGTGATGTTCTTGAAGCCCTAGAACCCTTAGAACATTCCCTTCAATGGAGTTTTCTTGGGGAGAGAGAAAGTTGAGAAGGTAGACTAATTTGACTTTGGGAATTATGGGATGTTAAGTTTAATTTAGACTTTGGGTAGTTTTTATAGTAACTTAAATAACATAATTAACCACCACTAAAACTCTAAATAAAACCCTTACTAACTATAAAATTAATTGAACTCACTTAAAATTGGATTGTGAAAATGCAGCCAGACCTACGTTCTGTAGGTCAGTCGATGCTTGCCTCCCCCATCGTCCTGCACATCCGTCGATGTAGTTAGAGACTTGTCATTTTTGCCACTTTTTTAAAGTGGATAAGTTTTCAATGACATAAGAATCGAAGCCCCATCGTCCAACCTATACTTCGTCGCCTACAATCATATGTAGCCACTGCCTACTTTTGCAGATTTGGGTCAAATGCAAGGGTCCTCTCCAATGATTCTTAGGGTGGTTCTTGGGGAGTCGTACATAGACGCTTCGACCCTAAACGAACTCTAATACATGTTTGACACCTTGATAAAACATTTATTCAGATTTAAACTCCTAAAACCCCGTGAAATAGGCTAAGGCACAGTAGCTCCTCTTTCACTAGTCTCCGGAGGTCATGGACATTATTGACGTCTTGACTCTGAAACTTCCTAAATGACTTATAAAGACTATTTTAGCTCTTAAAAAAGTGTTACCAACCTAAGATACAAATATGAGTCTCTAGATTAGACATTGAACTTTTGGAATGTTACATTATCCCCCCTTAGGAACGTTCGTCCCCAAATGACACTAAAATATCATATAGGAAAAGGATATACTCAATGCTAGTTGCCAAACAAAAAAACACGTTAAAACATGATTACAACTCAAATATTGATAACAACATGGCACTTACACAAAGCAACTCAAAATATCACTTACTTTGTATAAGAGCTCAACATCAGAACATAAGGGATTTCCTTCTCAACATCAACATAAGCTCAAAAACTCACTTATGCAGAAACTGTTTTCAAAACATATCACCATGCTAAGTATCATTCCATCAACGCAACAACATACCAAATAAAAAAATAAGTGCAAATCAAGCAAAAGAGCATATTTATATGAAGACTCATTTTAGCAAATGTTTTTACCATAATTATGCATATATTTGCATAACAAATAGAATTCAATTTTACTCATTATATTCATCATTTATAGGAACAAATAACCTTTATTAGAAAAGAGACTATTATAATGGGACTTCAAGTTGGCCTCAACCTTCCATATTCTCCCTTAACTTTGTGGTTCCTCCATAAAATCTTTACGGAGGTCACCTCTTTGTTCCTAAACTTCTCCAGTTGTCGATCAAGGATTTCCACTGAAACCTCTTCATAGGAGAGGTTCTTATCAACATCTAGACCTTCAATAGGATGAATAGACTCGGGGTCACCAATGCACTTCATAAGCATAGAGAGATGGAATACCGGGTGAACTCAAACTAACTAACTAGGTAATCTAAACTCATATGCAACCTTACCAACCATTTGAAAAATTTCATATGGACCCACATAGAGAGGACATAACATCCCTTTCTTTTTAAATATCATCACCCCTTTCATAGGTGAAATTTTCAAATACACCTTATCACCTTCTTCAAATTCTAATCTCTTCTTTTATTGTCGGCATAAAACATTATCTCGATAGAGACTAATTTCAATCGGTTCCTTATGATATGATGTTTCTGCAAAGTCTTATAGATCAACTCTAGACCAAAGAGTGAAGACACGCCAATCTCAAACCAACCAACCGGAGATTTGCATCTCCTTTAATACAAAGTTTCAAAAGGAGCCATGGATAAAGTCAAATGGTAGATATTGTTATAAGACAACTTAACCAAGGGAAGTGTTCATCCCAACATCCCTTGCAATCAATTAAACAATCTCTAAGCATATCCTCAAGTGTTTGAATAGTACGCTCCGCTTGACCATCTTTTTGAGGATTAAAAGTGGTACTTAACTACACTTTAGTACCCAACACTTTTTGGAACAACCTCCAAAATTGATAAGTAAATTGGATAAAGGGATCCCATGAAGGCTCACAATATCATTGAGATAGATTCTTGAATACTCTTCTGCCGAATATGAAGTAGACTTAATGGGGATAAAGTTAGTGGATTTCGTCAACCTACCCACAACCACCCATATAGATTCATTTTCCCTTGATGTCAAATTCAAGCCTACTACGAAATCTATATTAATGTCTTTCCACATCCACGTGGGAATTTGCATTTCTTGCAGTAAGCCACCTATCTTTCATTGCTCAACTTTCACTAATTTGTAATTTTTATACTTTGCAACGAATTCCGCTATGTCAATTTTTAAGCCATCCCACCGAAATACTTATCTATGGTCATGATACAAATTTGAAGAATCCAGATGAATTGAATAACGGGAACCATGAGCTTCCTCTAGGTCCCAGTTTCTCAAATAATCCACATTTGGAACACATAACCTCCTGTGGTACCTCTAAACACCATCTCCCCTAAGGAGAATAACTCATTATGTTTACAAAGAACTGAATCCTTTAACTCAATCAATGATGGATAAAGGCGTTGCTTAGACTTCACCTAACCCTCTGAAGACTATTCGGAGTATAATGTACCATATAACATCATTAGGAGAATCTTCCAATTAAACACCCAAACGATTCAACCTATGGACATACTTCACAAACTCTTTCTTTTCTTCTTCCACTTGATACACGCTAACCATGTTCATACGAATTAGATCATCCGACCACTTTGTTTTTGTAGGGGTGGTAGAGAACACTGATGATGTTATCTTTTAACAATTACAATCACCTTTGTCATGTTAGATTTAAATCCTTTAGACTATGCAGATTTGAAGACTTTTGTGGTCGTTATACACATCAACATGAACACCATATAAGTAATGCCTTCATATTATCAAGGAAAACACCACAGTCGCTAACTGGTAGTTCTTCTCATGAACCTTGGGTTTCATAGAGGCATAGGCTATAACATTCCCATGTTCCATATGGACATAACCCAATCCCACACGGGATTAATAAGAATATACCACGAAATCCTTGGTACCATTTGGTAAAGTCAACACTGGAGCGCTGGTAAGCCTATCCTTCAAGATATGGAAGTTTCTTTCACAAATCTCCAAGCACTCAAATTTGATATTATTTTGAATCAATGTATTTAAAGGAGATGCGATGGACACAAAACCATCCACAAGCCTCCTATTGTACCTAGCTAGACCCAAGAAATTTCTTATATCGGTTGGATCTAATGGTGTAGGTCGATCCCCCTCATCTTTTTTGGATCAACCTCTACACCCTCACTGTATATGACATAACCAAGAAACGCCACCGACCTTAACAAAAACACATACTTTCCATAATTAGCAAATAGTAGGTGTTCCGTCAAGACATGTAACACCACTCTCTAGTGTTCCATATGTTCACCCTCATTCTTCGAATATACGAAGATGTCATCTATGATAACAATCATAAAGGCATCTAGAAAAATTTTGGACACTCTATTCATTAGGTTGATAAATGCAGCCAGAGTATTAGTCAACCTAAAAGATATCGCCCTAAAATTATAGTGACCATATATTGTTTTAAAGGACATTTTGGGATATCTTCATCTCTCACCCTAAGTTGGTGATATTCCGACCTCAAGTCAATTTTGGAAAACAGCTCGCCCATTGGAGTTAATCAAACAAGTTCGTAATTCGATGGAGAGGATACTTATTCTTAATCATGTATTAAGTTGTTGATAGTCAATAAACATCCTAAGTTACCCATCATTTTTTATTCACAAATAGATCTGAAGACCCCGATGAGGAAATGCTAGATTGAATGAAGCCTTTGTCTGGTAAACCCTTCAGGTGAGCCATCAACACTTTAAATTCTTCTGGAGCTATCTGATAAGGAGGAATTGAATTGGGAGATGTATTCGGTAGCAAATTGATATCAAAATAAATTTCCTATTCTGGAGAAATTCCGGGAAGATCATTAGCAAAGACCTCCGAAAATTCCCTTACCGCGGGGACTAACTCAATTGGAGGTGTTTCAGAATCTAAATTTTTGACTCTTACAATATGGTATGAATACCATTTAGAGATCATCCTGCAAGCCTTTATACAAGAAATTATACGACCTGTAGAAATAGAACTTTCCCTCTTTAACGTTAAGATGAGTTCATTAGGAAAATTAAACATGACCGCTCTTGTCCTACTATCAATGGAAACAAAAGAAGCATTCAACTAATCCATTATTAAAACCACATCAAAATCAACCATATAAATTTCTACTAATTCCACATGGGTAACTTTATTGGGCAATATAATAAGACAATTTGTATATACCCTCTTTGCAACCACCGAATCACCTACAGAGGTGGTTACAATAAAAGGTTCATTCAAGATATCGGGCAAATATAAAACTTTCAACCTATCAAAAGAGTAACAAATGACAATTTAGCACATGGATCAGGTAAAGTATAAATATTTAAAAAGAAGACCTGTAAAATATAGGTAACCATATTAGAACACTCTTGTCTACCACTTAGCGGAGAGCATAAAAGAGATTCTTTCTTGGAGCATCAACATTAGAACCATTTGCTTGCCCACTAATCTTGTCTTGTCCATTAACATTAGGGAAATCTCTGACCTTGTGACCACTTTTACCACACCCAAAAAATTTTCCGTCCTAACTACACATTCACACATATGTTTCTCGCTACACTTTACACAAGTATGATTCTTGCTTGGTGAACTAGTTTCTCTTACCTTTTGAGACTTACAGTTAGACACCCTATTATAATGAGCCTTGTGAAATTTCTAAGGAAATTTATTGGAGAACCTCTTCTTAAATATATACCTATCATGTATTTTAAACATCCCTTTTGAAGAACCACTTTGAAAAGACTTGGTCGTCTTGTCCTCTCTTTTCTTCCTCCTTACTCTACTTTCTTCCACTTGAACCATTAGAAGAGAGGTATTCATATTATCATGAAGAATATCCGAAAGAAATTCTTCGACCAAGTCATCGGACACTCCCGTAAGAAAACGACTCATCTCATCCCTTTGGGTTATACACCAAAGATGGAGCATACATAGAGAATTTTGTAATCTTCAAGGAGTAATCAAGTACACTCATACCTATTTGATGAAGGTTGATAAATTCTTCCACCTTAGCTTCCCTGAACTATCAGGGGAAGTACCTATCAAAGAAGTCTCTCTTGAAGATCTCCAAGTCACTGAACTACCTCTTAGCATCCTATTATCCCTCCATTGGTTTTACCAAGTGGGAGCCAAATCTTTTATTTGAGAGGCAACCAACTCGGCCTTTCCACCCATAATCACACCCATAGAAAAAAAGATATTGTATACCTCATTAAGGAAATATTGAGGGTCTTCATTCACTTTTGACCCAAAGAACATATGAGGGTTCATCCTAGTAAAGTCACTCAAATGAAAAGCCATAGTGCTAGCATATGGAATCATATGGGGTTCAACTCCCCGATTCACTTGATCCATCATAGCTTGGACTTGATAAGTGACGACATTATCTTGGGAAGTCATAGCTTGGCACAAATTGAGAGAACTCGTCCTTATCTCACAATATGTCATAAGTGAAGGGGCGACCGGAACATGATCACCCATAGGCACTTGATCAAGTGGAGGGACTTGATTGTCTTGTGGAGGAGCTTTGTTGTCATGAGATCCCGCATTAGCAATGCCTTCCTCGAGCCAACTTAGGGCTGCCCTTCTTGTATTCATACCAATAACCACAGTAACATGTTTAGGTTAAAAGAGATGTGGTTTAGTGATACATCGATCCCAAGGAAATTCAACCTCCTGCTCTGATACCAAGTTTGTCACATCCAGGGAGCACCCCCAAGAGGTAACCGACAACGGCATCCTCCGAGAGGACTAAGACTACCTCTTAGCACTCTTCATAGCATATCATAGGTTAAATTTCAGAAAATTTTCAACTTTCAATATACATATATCTTTGTTAGGCTTACATTGACCTCTTACTTACACATTATATATACATAGGGAATTTACATAGATTCCTAACATAGGATGCATTACATAATGCATAAAGATATTTTAATAGGATATATCTCACATTTAAACAATTTAGATTGAGTAAATCAGTTGAGCATAACCCTTACTTGATTACAACAAAAGCCACCTATGTGTATATAAAATAATAAAATTAAAATTAAGGAGACAAAACTAAATTATATTTAAAACTAAAACAATATCAAATAGCTAGGTAGTGGCGTCATTTTTGGAAGGTGAGGACCTACCAATCTTGGAGAATGATAGTCCAAGTACTCTTCAAAGGCCCACTAAAATCTCAACATCCAGAACCTACATAATTGTAGAAACATAGAAATATGGGTTAGTACATATTTGTACTAAGTATGGAATTATTCACATAGAACATTTGAAATCATGTTAAAGTGGACATTTGTTCTAAACCATGCTAAGTCACTTTGAAAATCCTTTTGCACAACCAAGAACCCATATAGGCCAATAATCAAATATATTATTTAAGACAATACCATTTACAACAAAAAACCAACATCATCAAGCATTATTAAGTTAACATGTGCAATAATATTCTTTAGTATATAACCAAAACAACTCCAACATCATGTTTTAACAACAAATCATAAAGAAGAGTTCAAAACATCTAAACATATACATGACCCTTACTCATAACCGACCATTAAGTCTACAAGTGAAATGACTATGTAAAGCCTCATTACTTTACACAACTAAGTAAACCTATAAAAGGACCACAAGCAATGTCTAAACTCACATAACATTGCATCAACAATAGTCATCATAATATTTAACAATATAAACCAATAGCATGTTCATAAATCAATCTAACATCATATAGGATCATCAACATGTAAAGTCAACAAGTTCATAATCATTTAGTTTATAGACATAATAACAATCTTCTAGGACTTCCCTCAAAGGCAACTAGTCTAATGTATAGTTAGAGTCCCATACCCCTACCTAGACTATGTCGATCCCCTTAAGTAACCCTACATAGTTTTGACTTCAATACTTCATTTTACTTTCGAGAACACTTGCCTTAACTTCCATGGACCACAAGATCTAAATCTGGAATCTGGTGTCATACAACTCTACATCGAAAGAAGGTGGACTCTTGCCAAGGTAGTATCAAAACATGAACATAGATTTCTAGGTGGATCCACTAGCTATTATTCCTAGGGCGAAAACATAGTTCATGAACTAGGAGATATTATTGGAAACCTCTTTATGAAAATTTCACTAAGTCTCCAATATAATGAGTATAATAGTGAACCTAACTTCCCTAACTACTTGGGAAGGGACACTCCCTACTACTAGTTCAGTAACTGCTAAGCTAGAGTCCCTTTTGAAATGCCTTTATCTTTACCATTAATGATCATAAATTAGTTTAGGTCATAGGAGACTAACCCCTTATGTATTCATAATAATTATGTCATTAGGAATTTCATGAGAATATCCTTTCGATACAACCCTTATATGTGAGATTAACACATTATCATCATCATCTCATAATAAGGCACATAGGAAATTCATAACCAATATTCTTATCATTAAATCATAAAGATAATCTCACACCTTCACAGAATCGATACATTTCAATTAAATCATAATATCAACATCTACTTATTAAAATCACAAGATATTCTTCAATCGAACATCATCACCAAGTACAAGCAATCATAATTTAAGTAAAGGTTCAAGATTGTAAAGTGTTACCAATTCTACTTCAAAAGCCATCATCATTGATCTTACAATCAGACAATATAAAATTATACATAAATAGGTGTAATAACATCATAAAATAGTAATTAAAACAAGAAATAAGTCAATTTCATCAATACTAATGAATTAAACATGAGTTCATAACCTAGTGTTAGGAATTTGGGTCAAATCATGATCTATTCCACATACTTTGTTTAACATTAAGAACTACCATAATTAAACAATAATACATCATAATATAATCATAATAATCATTAGAAGTATAGAACAGCAAAATTTTGAAAGATCACTTTCGGATTAGGAAGAAACCCACATGCAATTAAACATTATGAACCTAATTTTGGAAGAGACCTTTGGGAAAAGGTATACCAAAGGTAAAAGGTTCCCATAACTTTATATTCATTGAAAATTTATGGATAAAAGTGATGTTAGTGAAGCCCTAGAACCCTTAGAACTTTCCCTTCAATAGAGTCTTCTCTCGGAGAGAGAAAGTAGAGAGAAGGTAGAGTAATTTGAGTTTGGGAATTGTGGGGAGTTAAGTTAGGCTTAGACTTAGGTAATTTATATATTCACTTCATTAACTTAATTAACCACATCATAAAATCTACTTAAACCCCAAAATAATTAAATAATAAACTTAACTCACTTAAAATAGGACTGTGAAATTTCAGGCCTGACCTACGAGACCCCGACCTAATGTCTGTAGGTTAGTAGAATCTTTCCTCCCCCACCGTCCTGCACATCCATACATGGAAACTTTTAGATTTTGGTTAAGTTTTCAATGATGGAGGCATCGATGCCCCGTAATCAAACCTATGCCTCATCGCCTGAAATCTTCGGTAGTCACAAGCTACTTTTGCAAATTTGGGTCAAATACAAGGGTACTCTCCAAGGTCCCTTTGAGTAGTCCTTGGGTAGTCGTACCAAGACTATTATACCCTAAATGCAATCTAATACATTTTTGACACCTTTCCACCAAATTTTATCAAATTGCAACTCTTAAAAGACCGTGAAATAGGCTACAACAAAGTAGCCGCTATTTCACTACTCTCCGGACGTCATGGACGTTTTCTGACATCTTGACTGTTAAACATTCTAAATAACATAATCATTATTTTATTTCTTAAAACAATTTTAACAACCTTTGACACTCATATGATGCTCTATATATAGTTTTATTGGGAGATCCAAAACAAACTACGATGCAGTTACTCATCGCCGATAGAACTTTGAAGAGGCCCATAGGTGTACTCCATGATATTCTTGTTAAAATCATTCACGTTCCAGAAAATTTTGTTATCCTTTACTTTGAGGTCCGTATAATTCTTTTTAGACCATTCGTTGATACTAGGTGTTCTTTTGTTGATATGGTGAAAGGGGAATATAATGAGACTTAACAATGAAGAATGAACTTTCAATACTTGTAGGTCCATGAAGTTGAGGGTTGAGATCCAACCAGCATCTTCTATAACAAAGTTTAGAGGGGGTCTAAAGCACAAATTGAAGAGAGAATGGGTGTTGAAGCACTAGTAGCACTTATTACGAACTATGAGAGTTATTGTATCAAATATTATGATGATTTAGTTGTTACACTTTATATGTTGAGACATCGTTCGAGCTAAAGAAATTAGAGATAGATATGAAGAATCGTGAGTCCCCACCCGCGAGATTGTTAGTTTAGGAGGTGCCTAAAGTGTAACTCAATACCCGACCACCACATTTGAGAAATGTATTTTTGGGTAGAGATGAGACTCTACCGATCATCAATGCTGAAGATTTAAATGGGCGATAAGTAAAGTGTATGGTATGATGTTGAAAAGGTGCAACCGAGCTATTGAGTGGACTATTATTGACAATATTGAGATCCCTTCTGGTATTTGTTATCACAAATTACAAATCTTGCAAGATTACAAGCCTAGTATCGAGCACAAGAGAAGCCTAAATCCGACTACGCAAGTGGTAGTTACAAAGGAGATCATGAAGTGGTTGGATGCTGGAGTTGTTTATTCCATTGCAAATAGTTGTTGGTTGTGTATTGTTCATTGTGTCCCAAAAAATGGTGGTATTATTGTGGGATTAAAAGAAATGAGCTTATTATGATGCGCCTGTGACCGGATGGAGAGTCTGTATGGATTACTTGAAATTGAACATCTGAATAGAAAATGACCACTTTCCTATGCCATTCATGGATCAGATATTGGATAGACTTGCAAGTAAGGCTTTGTTTTGTTTCTTTGATGGTTATTCAAGATACAATTAAATTATTATAGCTCCGAGAGACAAAGAGAAGACCACCTTTACTTTCTTATATGGGACTTTTTCCTTCAAACACATGCAATTTGGTTTGTGCAATGCTCTAGCGACCTTCCTGCGTTGTATGATGTCGATATTCTCCAATATGGAGGAGGACACTATTGAGGTTTTCATGGATGATTTCTTTCTGGTAGGTGAATATTTTGATCGGTGCTTGGAGTATTTGGACGAGGTACTTAAAACGGGCGAAAATTATACTATGTTTTGGGAAGTGTCACTTCATGGTGAAAGAAGGTATAGTCTTGGGGCATCAGATCTTTGAGAATGGTATTGAGGTTGATAGAGCTAAAGTTGAGTAATAGAAAAGCTTCCCTAATCTATCTCTAGTAAATTTATGAGAATTTTTCTTGGGAATGGCGGATTACATTGGAGGTTTATGAAAAATTTCTCTAAAATTGCACAACCTTTGTCAAAACTATGAAAAAATGAAATCAATTTTGAATTTGACTATGCTTGTTTGAGAGAATTTAGAGTGTTTAATAAGAAGTTAGTTTCTGCACCAATCATTATTTCACTGGATTCGGGACAGTCGTTGGATGTAATGTGTGCTACAACTGGAGTGGCGCTTGGTATGTCATTCTAACAGAGACAACATAATATTCTTCATTCTATTTACTATGCTAGCAATGCTCTAAATGTGGCCCAGAAGAATAACACTATGACGGAACAAAAGATTCTTGTAGAGGTTTTCGCATTCTAGAAACTTTCATCATACATGCTTTGTACTAGAGTTTTTCAATATTGGTTAGCTCACCCCATGCGGACTAACCCTTAAATTCTTTGACATTCAACGGGCTAGGCTCGTCTAGCAAATTTTTGGTGTGGGCCAAAAAACGAATTGCCCATAAAACAAGTACGTGGAGACAAAGTTGACGGGACAACCCACTTTTTGAATAATTATATATTTTTTACAATTATTAAATTAAAATTTAAATTATAATTTAAAATTTAAA
Source organism: Solanum chilense (assembly GCA_032847665.1). Taxonomy (NCBI): domain Eukaryota; kingdom Viridiplantae; phylum Streptophyta; class Magnoliopsida; order Solanales; family Solanaceae; genus Solanum; species Solanum chilense. Next base: position 37,816,666 of record CM064972.1, on the reverse strand, counting down.
ATAAATATTGACAAATCTATATTACATTATGTTATTGTTACTATTTCTTAATCAAATAAACAAATAAAATTATCTTTATCATATTTATGATTTTTTTGATGTAAAAGTAAAATATTTATTTAGAAATATTAACCTAATTGTTTTGAGTTCGAAATCTATTTAATTTTAAATTTTGATATTATATTATATTTTTAATTTCATCTTATAGCTCGCGGGCCGACTCCACCGATATATTTCAAGGCCATAAAGAAAAGAACTTATGCATGCAGGGCTAAAAAGCTCATTTCTTAAATGGGATCCAAAAAGCTTAGCCCAGCCCTATTAAATTCCAATTTAGACAAGAACGACCAAACAGACCAAGTCCTTATTGATGACTCTACATTGTACTAACGTCATATTTCATATCGACCATTCTACATGGAGATATTTTATGGAAAAGAATGATCCAAAATCGAGGTTGAATCGATGGGTACTGTTGCTGCAAGTGTTTGATTTTGTAGTGAAAGATAGAAAGGACAACAAAAACCAAGTTGCCAATCACTTGTAAGAATTAGAGGAAGAGGATATGCTTAATCTTGTTGATAGGGATGGAATTAATGATACAAGCATAAATGAATAGGTATTGGTTGCTTCTCAGGATCTGATCCCTTGGTTCACTTATTTTGCTAATTATCGGAAAAGCGACTTGGTGCTTCCAGATTTTTTGTTTCACCAAAGGAAAATTTTTATGAATGATGTGTAAAAGTTCTTCTAGGATGCGCCATATTTGTATCGTAGTTGTGCTGATGGTTTTATTTGTCGTTGTGTGCCAAAGGTTGAGATGTTGAGTATACTTGAGGCAATCCATTCATTGTCTGTTGGCGGGCATCATAGTTTATCCGAACTGCGCATAAAATATTTATGTACGAGTATTATTGTCTACCATCCACTAAGATGCTTATGAATTTGTCAAGTCTTGTAACTGTTGGTAAAAACAAGGAAGAATTTCGAAAAGGTAACAACTCTCTATTAATACAAAATTGGTGATATAGATGTTAGATGTTTGGTACATTGATTTTATTCGGCTATTACTGAGTTCACATGGGATGACGTATATTCTTGTTGTAATTTATGATTTACCGAAGTGTGTACAAGCAATCAAGTCTCCTACAATAAATGTGATAGTGTCATCACATTCTTTAAAAAGAATATCTTCTCTAGATTTGGTAAACATCGGTATATTATTTGTGACGGAGTTTCCCACTTTTTCAGTAAGTTATTAAAGGCACTACTTGAGATATCTGGTGGTCCCACTAATGTAGCATCTCCTTACACACGCAGAATAGTGGACAAGTTGAGGTGTCCACCAAAGAGATTAAACATATTTTTGTGAAGACTATGAATGTCACTAGAATTGATTGATCAACGAAGCTTCTTGATGCTCTATGTGTTTATCGCACTGCATACAAGAATTCCATAGTTATCTTTCCATACCAACTTGTATATGTGAATTCTTGTCATTTGTCGGTAGATCTAGACCACAAGGCTTTGTGGGCAATGAAGAAGCTCAATTTGGAATAGGGCACTACGTCTAATAAAAGAGTTAACGACTTCAATATGCTAGATAGTTTCACCTAAAAGCCTATTAACGTTCATTGTTATAGAAAGAGAAGATGAAGAACTACCACGATCGAAGGATTGAAAAACCATATTTTTTTGGGGGGATCTCATGTTTCTATTAAACTCTAGGTTGTGCTTGTTTCTAGGCAAGATCAAGTCGAATTAGACATGTCCATTGTTACTTAAGAAAGTATTTCTACATAGAGCGGTGGAGCTCGAGAATAGTGAAAAAACAAGATTAAAGGTAAACTTGTAGACGATCATGCTTTATCTAAGAAATGCGAAGATCGTGAAAGAAGTCATTCAGGCCTACTATCTTGATGAAGTATGAGTAATCAAGAGGCCTGCATCGTGCGGCTACGTTAAATGAAACGATGGTTGGGCGGCAACCCAGGATGTAATGTCTAGCCAATGATAGGTTTCTATTTTTCTTTAGTAGTTTTGTTTGCATATTTGTAAAATCTAGCCAACAATAGGTCTTTAAATTTAATTTTATTGTTAGATAGACATAACATGTGGTCCGTATCTAAGAAGTGTCCAGAAAATGGAAAAATAATGTGTTAATGGTTGTTATATGTGTAGGGGTGAAAATAATCATCTGCAAAAAAAAGTCTAGAGCAAAGGTCTACGGACCCCATTGACGGTCCATAGTTCATTCTATGGACCCTGAGTGGTGTCCGTACTTTCCCACGTGAGTGCTATAATTTTTTTTATTCTTAGATCATCTATAGTCCCTATCCACGGACCGTTGCTCAACCCACGTACCATAGATGGGGTCTCGTGGGTCAAAACCCTTGTTTTCCCGACCTTAACTAGATTCCCTCCTATTTAAAAGCCCCCATTTTAAATCACTCTAAATTCCCTTTTTTCATTCCCAAACTACTTCTAAATCTTCCAATCCCCTAAATTACTCCTGAATCATTCTATAACTCCCCCATAAATCATCATGTTCATAACCCAATAATCAAACAATCCCTTTCCCCCAAACCCTCTTACCCCTAAAGTCTATTCACACATCTGATGTTCTGATTCGGTGCTAAAAGCAAGTAGGAGTTTTCAGAAGTTTTGGTTAATTGAAAAAATACCCTAGTTCCCTTTCTTGAAAAGTAAATGACTTATTCTTCACTTTGAAATTCAAATTCGTCGTGGTTATCCGAAGTCAAGAATTAGGTCTTGACCTAGGTAGTTTTTTTCCTGAACATGATAAAATTTATTAGTAAACAGCATTGGAATGATAGATTGTTATTGTGTGTTGGTTTGTGCATAAAACTCGTAGAATAATAGAATAAATTTTAGTTTCCACTTACGGTTCCGAATCTTGTTTGAAATTACTATAGAATTGAGTAATGAGAACCCTTAGAATACAAATCTAGCATGTTCAATGTTATAATACATGGTTAGACTAGGATATTGTTTAAAATGGCTAAAATTTTGTGTTTCAAATTGAGATATGTCCTATAGAAGGTACATAATCCACCCCCGAGACCTTTTCTTCAGACCATAGATCAATATATGGACCTTAGATTAGGTCTATAGATGGTGGAACTTGAAAATTTCACTATGTGTTAAACAACGGATGTGGACTACAGTCCATAGATTGATATACGTACCATTTTTTACATCCGTGGTTTCCATGAGTAATCACAATCTAGGAATATCTAATCTATGGAGGGGTTCCACGGGCAGTAGGTAATTCCACTGATCGCGGGTGGCCATTGTAGCCTACTTTTTCATATATGTTATTTTTTTGTTCATTCTTAGTTGTAAAATTATTTGGAGTGTTTTTTGTTGTTATTTAGGGATGAACAGTGCCTCCACAGGTACGGTGTCACCCAAGAACAAGTAAACTACAAAAAGAGGGGCAAATCAAAATCATTTGTCCCAACTTTGAGGATGATTGATATCAATACTAAAACAGAGAAACATTTCTATCATTTTCAACTGAACACAAGGACATCCCAGCCACACCTCATTCTACTCGAAATACAGCATGGAAGGTGGTAAGTGATGTAATCATTGTCTCTTTTTCTAATAAGAAAGACATACTTGTGTGTCACTAGATGGTTTTGTTTTCGGGTCAGGAGATGGTTTTGATTTTTGTTCTGTTGCAGGGTCTACCTCAGGGTCTGCTTTTGACTTCGTCACCGTCTGTAGTGCACATGATCGGGCTAGCTCTTCTTATGAGGCCTATAGTTCGGGGTCTTTCCCGATTCCACCTAACACTTATCAAACTTCGAGTTATTGGGATTTCAATAGGTCGCATGTTCAGGGGCGATTGAAAATCTACCGATATGCAAAATTATTTAATGATAATAACAAGATGTCTCAGCTTAATATTGAGGAGTGACAGGTCCTAACTAGGATCCTACACACTATACCGGAGATACATCGTCTTTTTTAACGACATTAGTTTGAGTGGATGGACTGAGACCTAGGCATATATATTGTTGAGATTGTGAGGAAATTCTATGCTTCCTATGCGACTACACTTTGGGTTCTCGCATAAGAGTGTCTGACCCATAGCCAAGGTACCCCTCATAGCAACACTAGTTCGTGGGATGTATTTCGATATCTTTGATACCACCATTAAACGCTTTCTATAAGATCCAAAACATCATCACTAATGGGAAGTCAATATGACATAAATTGATTATAGATGGGACGATGTGCAAGGAGCAGAGTTCCAACATACTGCCAAGAAAAAAAAGATATTGTTACACTAGCTAGCTAGTTAGATTGTTACTGACGGGGAGCGGGCATAGTGGGTAACCAATAAAGGCGTGCGCATCAAGAAACCCACTCTCATATTTGATGTTAAGTTTTTCTAGTTGTTGATTCCAAAAATAAGATTTTTCCCATAAAGAACGACAATGTAATAACATGGGTCCGGGCGGTAATAGTAACAACAGTGGGGGAGGGATTTGAGATTGATTTCTCCTCCATGATCATTACAGAGTTATATGAGAGGACTTCAAAGCCTCTAGTAGTTACCTCTTGTCACGACCCGAGAGCACCTCCAAGTTAGTGCATGTCATACTCAACGTTTCGGACGTCTTGTACAAGCCTCTTAGCATTCATTTATCGCATATATATAAAAAGTGGTGTGAAACTAAAACTTTTTACAATAATAGTCAAACTATTTTAATAAAAATAAGAAAACTAAGTCTCAACATAAGCACTAGTAGACACAATTCAATATCATAGAGTCACGACCCTATGATTAATTTGAGAAGAGACTTATAGTCTATTACAAAGTCTTTTAGAAAAGGAAACGACAACATAATACATGTCCTCGATTATATGAGGACATAACAATCTTGAGATAAACCTACGTCCCAATCATCAACTTCAAGAAAATCCTCACATTCTTTCTACACTTATAGACATAGAGAAACATATGTAATTAGTTCATTGCACGAACGAAGTAGGAACAAGAAAGAAAACCATGCAAAAAGTTACATTTATTGTAAAATATACTTACATAATATTTTGATTGAAAAGAGATACTATTTCACCAATCGAGTCACTGGTATCTAACATATTCATACCTAAAGATTTTCCACAAAGTGGTGACGAAACGTATATCTTGTACAAATCTTTCCATTTTCCAAGTTGATCCGATCCATTCGTTCGTAGAGCTATTTACTCGATCACAGACATTTCTGGAACACCTCTAACAGAGGGGCAAATCGTCAATTTTGAAAGAACTTATTGTCAACCTCTTTCAGATATGAATCTATCTGATTCAGAAGGCAAGAACTTGCATCAGTATCTCAGTTTCAATTCAAACATGGGTTTGATTCACACTCCATGTTCTGAGAAAGATTTATCATCCGAAAGGAGGAAAAAATGGAGTCTTTGTATAAAGAAATGCGTTGCGAAAGGGCAGACGTACAGAAACTTTCAACGAGATAGTAGTTTTCCAACTCTCTCACATGGAATCTATTCCAAACATATATGCCATGGTTCCTTACTTCGGCAGGGTACAAATATCTAAATTTGATATTTTTAGATACTTTTTCAGACCTATTGCCAATACTAAGTGGAAGTCAAAAAATTTTATCCATTTTTCCTGATATTATGAATGGATCAGGTATATCATGGCGAATTCTTCAGAAAAGATTGTGTCTTCCACAATGGAATCTGATAAGTGAGATCTCGAGTAAGTGTTTACATAATCTTCTTCTGTCCGAAGAAATGATTCATCGAAATAATGAGTCACCATTGATATCGACACATCTGAGATCGCCAAATGCTCGGGAGTTCCTCTATTCAACCCTTTTCCTTCTTCTTGTTGCTGGATATCTCGTTCGTACACATCTTCTCTTTGTTTCCCGGGCCTCTAGTGAGTTATAGACAGAGTTCGAAAGGGTAAAATCTTTGATGACTCCATCATCTATAATTGAGTTGCGAAAACTTCTTGATAGGTATTCTACATCTGAACCGAATTCTTTCTACTTAATGAATCTCTTTCTAGTTGCTCTGGAACAATTAGGAGATTCTCTAGAAGAAATACGGGGTTCTGCTTCTGGCGGCAACATGCTTGGTCCCGCATATGGGGTAAAATCAATACGTTCTAAGAAGAAAGATTGGAATATCAATCTCATCAAGATCATCGATCTCATACCAAATCCCATCAATCGAATCACTTTTTCGAGAAATACGAGGCATCTAAGTCATACAAGTAAAGAGATCTATTCATTGATAAGAAAAAGAAAAAATGTGAATGGGGATTGGATTGATGAGAAAATTGAATCCTGGGTCGCAAACAGTGATTCGATTGATGATGAAGAAAGAGAATTCTTGGTTCAGTTCTCCACCTAACGACAGAAAATAGTATTGATCAAATTCAATTGAGTCTGACTCATAGTGATCATTTATCAAAGAAGGACTGTTGCTATCAAATGATTGAACAACCGGGAGAAATTTACTTACGATACTTAGTTGACATTCATAAAAAGCATGTACTGAATTATGAGTTCAATCCATCCTGTTTAGCAGAAAGACGGATATTCCTTGCTCATTATCAGACAATCACTTATTCACAAACTTCGTGTGGGGAAAATATTTTTCATTTCCCATCTCATTGAAAACCCTTTTCGCTCCGCTTAGCCTTATCCCCCTCTAGGGGTATTTTAGTGATAGGTTCCATAGGAATTGGACGATCCTATTTGGTCAAATACCTAGTGACCAACTCCTATGTTCCTTTCATTACGGTATTTCTGAACAAGTTCCTGGATAACAAGTCTAAAGGTTTTCTTCTTGATGAGATCGATATTGATGATAGTGAAATCTTGATGCTAGTGTCGATATCAATCGTGACCTTGATACGGAGCTGGAGCTGCTAACTAGGATGAATGGGATAACTGTGGATATGATGCCGGAAATAGACCGATTTTATATCACCCTTCAATTCGAATTAGCAAAAGCAATGTCTCCTTGCATAATATGGATTCCAAACATTCATGATCTGGATGTGAATGAGTCGAATGACTTATCTCTCGGTATATTAGTGAACCATCAATCCATGGATTGTGAAAGATGTTCTACTAGAAATATTCTTGTTATTGCTTCGACTCATATTCCCCAAAATGTGGATCCCGCTCTATTAGCTCCGAATAAATTAAATAGGTGTATTAAGATACGAAGGCTTCTTATTCAACAACAACCAAAGCACTTTTTCACTCTTTCATATACTAGGGGAATTCACTTAGAAAAGAAAATGTTCCATACTAACGGATTCGGGTCCATAACCATGGGTTCCAATGCACGAGATCTTGTATCACTTACCAATGAGGTCCTATCGATTAGTATTACATAGATGAAATCAATTATAGACACTAATACAATTAGATCTGCTCTTCATAGAAAAACTTGGGATTTGCAATCCCAGGTAAGATCGGTTCAGATCATGGGATCCTTTCTATTAGATAGGAAGGGTTGTAGCACAAAATGTACTTCTAAGTAATTGCCCCATATATCCTATATCTATTTATATGAAGAAGAAATCATGTATCGAAGGGGATTCTTATTTGTACGAATGGTACTTCGAGCTTGGAACGAGCATGAAGAGATAAACGATACTTCTTTATCTTTTGAGTTGTTCTGCCGGATCGGTCGCTCAAGATCTTTCGTCTTTATCCATACACGATGAAAAAAATGGGATCACTTCTTATGGACTCGTTGAGAATGATTCTGATCTAGTCATGGCCTATTAGAAGTAGAGGGCGCTCTGGTAGGATATTCACGGACAGTAGAAGATTGCAGTCAGTTTGATAATGATCGAGTGACATTGCTTCTTCGGCCCGAACCGAGGAATCCCTTAGATATGATGCAAAAGGGCTCTTGGTCTATCCTTGATCAGAGATTTCTCTATGAAAAATATGAATGGAGTTTGAAGAAGGGAAGGGAGAAGGAGCCCTTGACCCGCAGGAGGATTTATTCAATCACATAGTTTGGGCTCCTAGAATATGGCGCCCTTGAGGCTTTCTATTAGATTGTATGGAAAGGCCTAATGGATTGGGATTTCCCTATTGGTCCAGGTCATTTCGGGGCAAGCGGATAATTTATGATGAAGAGGATGAGCTTCAAGAGAATGATTCAGGGTTCTTGCAGAGTGGAACCATGCAGTACCAGACACGAGATAGATCTCAAGTCCTTTTTCAAATAAGCCAATTCATTTGGGACCATGCAGATCCACTCTTTTTCCTATTCAAAGATCAGCCACCTGGCTCTGTGTTCTCACATCGAGAATTATTTGCAGATGAAGAGATGTCAAAGGGGCTTCTTACTTTCCAAACAGATCCTCCTACATCTCTATATAAGCGCTGGTTTATCAAGAATACGCAAGAAAAGCACTTCGAATTGTTGATTAATAGTCAGAGATGGCTTAGAACCAATAGTTCATTATCTAATGGATCTTTCCGTTCTAATACTCTATCCGAGATTTATCAGTATTTATCAAATCCGTTCCTATCTAACGGAATGCTATTGGATCAAATGCAAAAGACATTGTTGAGAAAAAGATGGCTTTTCCTGGATGAAATGAAA
>CM064972.1:37623017-37803017 GCA_032847665.1 Solanum chilense | reverse complement strand
AATATATTTGATTAAGGAAGAAGTTGTATATAATAATGATTGTACTATAAAAGGTAAAATAAGTAATCCTTCTTTAAATACAATTACAATTTCCTTACCTTATTTGATAAGTATTCAAGGCAAAAGAAAACTCTATAAGAAGAGGACAATGGCTGATGAAGAAGATCACGACTTCACATAGAGAGAAAAGTGAGAATTATTCATCGAGTAGAAGTCTTCAAGATCGATAGGTTTGCTAAGTTCAAGAAGTTCTTGAGTTAGAAAGTCTTGAAACGTGTAAAACTATTTTCTTGTTTCATTCTTGAGTGTTAGTTACGATTCTTTGTACAAAAAGTGGGTTTGGCTTCTTGTAGAGTTGAGTTTTGGTGAGGTTTGTAAAAAAAGGTGGGTTTGACCTTTTGGAGAGTAGAAGTAGTCGATTATAGTTAATCGAGAGTTATAGTAGTGGTGTGGTTATTTATTATTGAGTTGTAATCACAAAATCTTCTAGTTAAATTAATAAAACGGGGTTTTTCCTTCCTTGATTGACGAAGGTTTTTAATTTAACAAGTGTTTGTGTTTTGACTTAAAAACAACTTACAAGAACCTGGTTCTTATTCTAGGGGTAAGGTTTCTTCAATTGGTATCAGAGCAGGTCTTTTCGATAAAAGATTCACACCTTAAAAGACTCAATGACAGCACCACCTACCCCAGAAGAGGGAGCATCACAAACACGACCACCACAATTTAATGGCAAATACTATGGATGGTGGAAAAATTGTATGATGGATCATCTTATTGGCGAAAACCCTGATCTATGGGGAGTAATTCTAGATGGACCAACTATACCTATGAAAACTGCAACTGATGGAATCACAATAATCCAAAAGGAATGAAAAGAATGGAATGCTGAACACATGCTCGCAATCCAAAACAATTCCAAAGCCAAGAAAATTCTTATTAGTGGCATAGGACCACACGAATACAATCGAATATCGTCTTGTCAAGATGCCAAAGCCATATGGGAAACACTACAAACCGTTCATGAAGGAACAACGCATGTCAAGAAGTCCAAAATTGATAACTTGAACAGACAATATGAGCTACTCAGGATGGCAGATGGGGAGACCATAGAAGACATGCACACCAGGTTCACTTCAATCATCAATGAGATGTACTCCTTGGGAGAGATAGTTCCTAATGGAAATGCAGTGGAAACCAAGGAAGAAAAGGAATCCTGCAGATCACAAGAAACCATATTAGCACTCATGGCTGGATCAGATTATGAAGAGGACAAAGAAGAAGAAGATATGAATGAAAAGGTTAGTCTTCATTAAATACAAGACTATCTAAACTCATACTTAAAAAGGGAGCTAGAATCTTTACTCTAAACTCTCATTGATTGATATAAAACCATAGACTCAAAAAGGGAATTGATAATGGAAGACTATGCATCACTAAGTGAAGAAAACAAGAATCTTCAAAAACAAAATCTTCATCTTTTATCCAAGAATACTGAGCTAAGAAAAAACCTACACTTAGTAACTAAAAGGAATGAAGCACTAACCAAAGAGCTTCTTGTGACTAAAACTGAAGCTAAAAATGGAATGAGATGGACCAGGTCCTCCATATTGTTTGACAAAATTCACAAGAATCGTACATTTGAGAGACATGGATAGGTTTTGATAGAACTAGCACTCAAGTTAAAAAAATCCCAATATAGATTGTATATGCATGCACTGTGAGCTGGTAGGGCATAAAAGTCATGATTGTCAAAGAAAAGAAACTGTTCATAACAAAAACTTGAAATCCTTGAGAAAACCAATGAGCAAAAACAAATCTCTACAGTCAAATCTCTTCCCAGATGGGCTAGAAAAAATCTTATTCATCAATTCCCTAAGCATAAATCCAACTGGATGTGGGTACTAAAATCTAACCCCCAAAATTAAACTGCATGGATAAGTGAGAAGGAAGCAACAACAATGGTACTTGGATAATGCATGTTCCAGACACATAACTGGAGATAAAAGAAGCTTACTCTTACTCAAAAACATCAAAGGAGGAAATGTTGCCTTTGGTAATGGAAAAAATGGGGAAATTCAGGGAATTGGAAAGGTCGGGTCCATGGATACTCATGCAATTGAGAACGTATACTATGTGAATGGCCTACAACATAATCTATTGAGCGTATCTCAAATATGCGATAAAGGAAAAAATGTTCTATTTACAGAAAAAGAATGCAGAGTACCAAACTCAGTGACTGGGAACCTGGTTTTACTAGGTAAGAGACACAAGAATGTGTACAAATCCAAGATTGTTGACTCTAAGGAAGATACTCTTTAATGTCTAAGTGCAGTCTCTTATTGCTCCATGCTCTGGCACAAAAGAATGGGACACATTAGCATGACAACAATAAATAAACTCATATCTAAAGACCTGGTTAGGGGACTGCGAACCAAAAGTTTCAGGAACAACCAAGTATGTGGAACCTGCATTCAAGGAAAACAGGTTAGATCATCCTTAAAACCAAAGTTGACAGTGAGTACTACCAAGCCACTAGAACTGCTATACATGGACTTATGTGGACCAGTGCGTATACAAAGCAGAGATGGGAAAACATATGTGTTTGTAATAGTTGATGACTATTCAAGATTCTCTTGGACATTGTTTCTTGAAACAAAGGATAAAACATTCACTATGTTGAAATCTTTGCAAAGATGGTTCAGAAAAAATTCAACGAAGAAATAATTAGCATCAGATCTGATCATGGGCTGGAGTTTGAGAACTCACAATTCCTACAATTTTTTACTACAAATGGGATTGAGCATAACTTCTCAGCACCTAGAAAACCACAACAAAATGGTGTAGTTGAGAGGAAAAATAGAACACTGGAAGATATTGCATGAACAATGTTAATCTCAAGAAAACTTCCAAAATTCTATTGGGCTGAAGCAGTAAAAACACAGGATGCTATCTAATAAATAGATGTATGATCATATCAGTGTTAAATAAAACACCATATGAGCTGCTAAAAGGAAGAAAACCAAATTTAGCACATCTTAGGGACTTTGGGTGTGTATGCTTTATACACAACAATGACAAGGACAATTTGGGAAAATTTGATGCCAAGAGTGATGAAGGTATTTTTCTGGGCTATTAGTCACAAAGCAAAGCCTACAAGGTACTGAATAAAACAACAAACCGTGTAGAAGAAAGTGTTCATGTTGTCTTTAATGAAAACAACAGTGAAGTTGAAGGAAATTCAAAGGATAAACAGAACGAGGGAACCTACTCCAAGACATCAGAACCAAAAATATGGGAAGAAGAATCAATACCCTCTCATAAAAAAACATGAAATAGGAGATAAGTCTACTAATGAAACTGGTTCTTCTGCATCTCAAGAGCCAGTAAACATCCCAACTTACAGCTGGAAACATCAAAGCTCCCACGCTCTACAAGATCCCAATTATGTTGCATGTGTGCCTTCTGCCTATGTATCCCTGATTGAGCCAAAAATATAAAGGAAGCACTACTAGACTCTGATTGGATTAGTTCTATGCAAGAAGAACTTTATCAGTTTGAAAGAAGCAGAGTATAGAACCTGGTTCCAAAACCTTAAAACAGGACGGAAATAGGAACAAGGTGGGTGTTTAGAAATAAATTCGATGAGCAAGGTCAAATAGTACGCAACAAAGCTAGGCTAGTTGTAGAGGGATCTAACCAAGAAGAAGGGATAGACTACGATGAAACCTATTCACCTGTAGCAACAATTGAGGCAATCAGATATTGATTGCATATACAGCTCACATGGAATTTAAACTCTATCAAATGGATGTCAAAAGTGTCGTCTTAAACGGTTATCTGCAAGAAGAGGTGTATGTGAAACAACCCCCAGGTTTTGAGAATACCAAGTATTCTGATCATGCATACAAACTAGACAAAGCACTCTATGGGCTAAAACTTGCACCTAGAGCATGTTATGATCGATTGTCCACCTTTCTTCTCACACATTGATTCATAAGAGGAAAAATTGATAATACACTATTTCTTCGAAAACAACGTGAAGATCTGTTCATAGTCCAGGTATATCTAGATGATATCATATTTGAATGAACTAACGATTTACTTGGAGTAGAATTTGCTCAACTAATGAATAGTGAATTTGAGATTAGTATGATGGGAGAGCTAAACTTCTTTTTAGGACTCAAAATTAAACAAACTACAGTTGGAACATCAATTAATCCACAAATGTACATCAAGGAATTACTGAAGAAGTATGATATAAATGAAGATAAGTAAAATTACACACCCATGGGACAACAATAAAGCTTGATAAAGATGAACCAGGTTCACCAGTAAATGACACTAGATATAGAGGTATGATTGGATCACTCCTATACCTTACTGCCAACAGTGTTGGTCTATGTGCACGGTTTCAGTCCTGTCCCAAGGAATCACATCTAAAAGCTGTCAAACGAATCTTGAGATATTTAAAAGGCACATTGAACCTGGTTCTCTGGTATCCAACTGGTGACTCTTTTGATTTAAAAGGATTTGCTGACGCAGCTTATGCAGGACATATGGTAGATAGAAAAAGTACCTCTGGTATGGCACACTTTTTAGGACCATGTTTAATATCTTGGGCAACTAGAAAACAAAATTCGGTTGCTTAATCTACTGCTGAGGCTGAGTATGTAGCAGCTGCTTAATGTTGTGCCCAACTTGTTTGGATAAAACACTAGCTTAATGATTTTGTCATAAAAATAGGTTGTATTCCTATTGTATGTGATGATACAAGTTCTAGGAACATGGCTAAAAACCAAGTTCAAAACAAACGCACAAAACACATAGATGTTAGAGATCACTTCCTTCGTGATAATGTTTAACAAGGAAACATAGTCATGAAGTTCTGCAAAACTGAGGATCAAGTTGATGATATTTTCACCAAGGCACTAGGAAGAGAATTATTTCAGAAAAATAGACTTGAGTTAGGGCTCATATTTTTAGATTGATTTTTGTCCAACCAATTTCTAAGCATATAAGAACCAGGTCCAGTTTAGTTTGTTCTATAACTGCTTTACACTAAGCAAGGAAAATTAGAAGTCAAAAATTAAAAAAAAGGGGGGGGGGGGAACACAATTTCTTCTTATCTATCCTATGACACGTCTCTGAAAAACAGGTGCAACCGTCAAAGCACACGTGTCTTCGATGTCAATTCCCCATAATTACAAAAATTCCTCGAATACGACATCAAAACCGTTTCCAATAAAGCACTTTCCCCAAACAATCAAGCAACTTGTTCTTCTTCTCCATTTTTCAGAAAAATCTTCTCCATCAACTTTGTTAATCCACTCGTTGCTTACTCAGATGACGAAAATTCATCTGACAGTGCATCTTCTCAGGGGGAAGAGAACCCCGTCGTTGATACTATACTTAATCAAGGGGAAGAAAACCAACTCCCAACAAAACCATCTACATCCTCACCCAAATCAGATCTGTCTACATCTCCACCACCAACAGTTACAGAAACATCTCCACCATCACAAGTTAAAGAAACATCTCCACCACCAGTTGCAGAGTCTCCACCTCTACCCGTCATAGAATCACCATCACCACCAGCCCAAGAAACACTATTACCACCAAACCCAGAAACACCCATAACCACTATCCCAAAAAACCCCTCTTCTTCCCGAACTCACAAAACCACTCCTCAAAATACACCACCATCTCCACATTCTCTAAACAATGATGACATCCTTCTGAGCACACTTCACCCTAAAAAAACAAGACGGCCAAGAAAACACATTACAGTGCTTAGGGTAAGTACCCTATTCACTCATCTGTTTCTCCAATGATTCCTGATTCTGAAACTGATGATATCTCTGAGGGTAAACATTCTGAAACCCCTCAGTCAAAGTCAAAATTTGCAAAAAGAAATGTGGATAAATTTCTCAAAGTTGGAAAGAAATAATATTTTCAAACCAAAAAAGTGCTTAGGGGTAGAACTTTTCATCCTGCTATTCTATCAATGGACATAGTCAAGCAGGTTTGTGAGTTAATAAGGTTTCAGGGGTGGAAGAAGTTATATCTTGAACCTAATCTTATTTATGAACAGGAAGTGGTAGATTTTATACAAATTTGATAATCTTGGAATAAGATGTGGTATCTTCTAATGTGAAGGGAGTTGAAATTTTTTTTGATGCAACTAAGCTTGGGGAAATCTTGCATATACCATCTGCGGGTATTAATGAGTATAATTGGGGTTTTGATGAACATTCTAGCCTGCCAGCTAAATTCTCTCAAGGTAGAGTAAATTCTAGGGCACATAATGTTTTAAAGGGAAATATGAGATCAGTGCATAAGCTTCTCTTTGAGATAGTACATCAAGTAACATTGCCTAGAGGTCACCAACGTCACATTGCCTCCATAAAACACATGGGACTTATGAATGCTCTTGAGTGCACGGAATGCATTGACTGGCCCACACTGATAATCAAACATCTTGCTAGAATTGTTGATCCTAAACTAGGTTCTCATCAATTAGCTTTCGGAAATCTATTAACTAGAGTATTTGATTCATTTGAAGTACCATTGGGAGAAGGATGGATTTTGAATCATGCAGATATGTTTACTCAAACAATTCTTGTTGATTTTTGCATTTCCATGGAGTCGGAGCAGTTTGCTAATGCTTCTCCATGTACATCTGGTCATGTTGCTCAGTTACTCAGGAACTCAAAGTGGCAGAAGAAAAATATGCCACTCTTGAATTGGAAAACCATAATTTACGTGCTGAACTCATACTTCAAATGCTGAGATTCACACATTGAAAGATCAGTTGGTGCAGGAGCTGATTGCTAACAGTACAAGGGTTGACATAGTTCTAGATATGCTTGGGTCTGCCTCCACCAAACCTAGTCAATCTTGAACCTGAAAAAGCATCTTGTTTGCACCTTGTTCTTTTGGTTGTTTAACTCTGTGTTGTTACTATTCTTTTTGTTGCAAGAACATTTTATTGTGCTCAACTGGCTGAGCATCAATTGTTGCTGTGGATTATATATGGTTTTGTTTAGCTGCTATTGGACCCTTTTTGATTTGTCAAAAGGGGGAAGATTATTTGCATCACACAGATTTGTCTTCATCGAAAAGGGGGATTATGATAGAATCGGTAATTCTAATAAAAGAATATAAAAATCAATGTTTTGATGATAGACAAGAAACGCAAACAATTGTTGTAGCAAATTGACGCAGCCAAGCGATAGAATTATTTGTCACAGTAGCAAAATGCCGCAGCCAAGCAATAGAATTATTTGTCAAAGACAAAATTAATATATTGAAGATATAAGGTGATACAAATAAGTAAAACCTTAATATATTTTATTAAGGAAGGAAGTTGTATATAATAAGGATTGTACTATCAAAGGTAAAATAAGTAATCCTTGTTTAAATAAAACTACAATTTCCTTACCTTATTTGATAAGGATTCAAGACAAAAGAAAACTCTATAGGAAGAGGACAATTGCAGATGAAGAAGATCACGACTTCACATAGAGTAAAATGTGAGAATTACTCATCTAGTAGAAGTTTTCAAGATCTATAGGTTTGCTAAGTTCAAGAAGTACTTAAGTTAGAAAGTCTTGAAACGTGTAAAACTATTTTCTTGTTTCGTTCTTGAGTGTTAGTTATGATTCTTTGTACAAGAAGTGGGTTTGGCTTCTTGTAGAGTTGATTTTTGGTGAGGTTTGTAACAAAAGGTGGGTTTGACCTTTTGGAGAGTAGAAGTAGTCGATTTTAGTTAATCGAGAGTTGTAGTAGTGGTGAGGTTTTTTATTATTGAGTTGTAATTACAAAATCTCATATTTGTTGTCAAGTTTTTCTAGTTGTTGATTCCAAAAATAAGATTTCGCCCATAAAGAACGACAGTGTAATAACATGGGTCTGGGCGGTAATAGTAACAACAATGGTGGAGGGATTTGAGATTGATTTGTCCTCCATGATCATTACAGAGTTATATGCGAGGACTTCAAAGCCTCTACCAGTTACCTCTTGTCACGACCCGAGAGCACCTCCAAGTTAGTGCATGGCATACCCAACCTTTCAAACATCTTGTACAAGACTCTTAGCATTCATTTATCGCATATATATAAAAAGTAGTGTGAAACTAAAACATTTTACAATATTAGTAAAACTATTTTTTTAAAAATAAGAAATCTAAGTCTCAACATAAGCTCTACTAGACACTATTCAATATCATAGAGTCACGACCCTATGATTAATTTGAGAAGAAACTTATAGTCTATTACAAAGTCTTTTAGAAAAGGAAACGAAAACATAATACATGTCCTTGATTATATGAGGACAAACCAATCTTGAGATAAACCTACGTCCCAAGCTTCAACTTCGAGAAAATCCTCACATTCCTGCTACACTTATAGACATAGAGAAACATATGTAATTAGTTCATTGCATGATTTAAGTATGAACAAGCAAGAAAACCATGCAAAAAGTTACATTTATAGTAACATATACTTCCATAATATTTTGATTGAAACATTTTCATAAGAGTTAAATACACATAACACATGTCAACAATTGCACATAAGAAACCATATTCAACAAGCAAGCCTTTTAATCGCTCTAGACTCTCTACCTAGGGTTTTCTTTAAGCTAAGTGACGAATGAAGAAACCGCCCATACACCTTCTTCAACCACACTAAGTGATCCTCAAATCTTCCATTGATAACATGCCATTACTAAGTGTACCTTATTCATTAAATCTATTTAAGTGAAAACTACAAAATTAGGGGACTTCACATAATAGTCTTGGAAGACCTAGGGAACTCATCCTAGCCTCTTTAAATCCTACTCGTGCCATATATAGATAGACTCACATTCCACTACCTACATATTGTATAACTTCTCCAATACCAGAATGCACTTACATTTAATGAGAATAGTGAGTAATCGATCAAGACCACACTAGTTGACATAAAAAGCCTACAATGTAGAAGGTGTTCTAGTTGACAAAGGTATAACTAAGGACACATCCCATGTTGTCACATTGTTTAGAGGGTATCAAGGGATTCATTGTACTCTAGTATCATCCGCAAGTAGCTACTACAATAAGCATATCAACTCAGTGCTTTGCCTTTGTTCTAATAGAGTAAGTTCATTCACGTATTGGTGTTGGAGAAGGTACCATTCCTAAGTCCCACCAACTCAAAATACTACTATCAAAAAGGGGTCCACAAGGCTGTCAATCATGATTTTTAGGATATCTTAGTCTCAAACATTTTGTTATATTAAAGGTTACATATTAGTCTTTCTTAGAAAGGCACCTACATTAGGTCTACCTATCCTAGAATTTTATTATTTAATTCATTCAAGACAAGGGTGTCTAAGCATACAAAATTAAGACACAACAATCGTTATAAAATTTATTCAATTAATCTCGAGTACCAAATATGGACAACTAGGTATACCAAGTCAAGGTACAACATCATTCTATAAAGACTCTCCTTAGCCCTTCATGATAATATATCTACAATTCGGGGGGAAATACATTCCATCATATCATTATAGCACCCATACAAGATCATATGCACATAACATGAACATTTTTACTTCTTATATTGACATGAACCATATCAAGATCATACAAAAATTTACATACTAATGTCGACAACGCCATGTTCATAAGGATTATATAAATTAAACACCGCCACAATAAATGGACTACACCAATTACCAACAATTAAATATCGAGTATACATTAAATAATGACTAAGGTATAATCATCACCTTACTATATCCACAACTATCATTCCTTAGCCTTTCAAACAAAATTGACATAACAAGAGATCTTACCAATCCTAATTCCCATAATACTGGGCCAAAAAATCAACCATATCAATGATCCAACAACAATCAATATATGTATCAATACTATTGTCACACCCCGAGCTACCCTCGAGACGCGGACACAGAACCTAGGAGCACAAGTGATCCTAAGCAAACTCTGCTGGCATTATCATTAGCATACTAAAGATAATAAACTATTGCTGAAGCTAAATCATACTTAAAATGAAAAAATGGGGAATACCCATATTCTACAACTAAGATATTTGAAAACAATAAGTTTAATACAAAAAATATTAACTCAATACTAAGCTTAATCTAACTATGTCTAAAAATAGCCTCTAAACTAGACTAGAAATAGTTGGAAAACCCCCATTTAAATCTAGGAAAAACTGAAAATAATGACAAAAAACTTGAAATAAACTCATGGCTGTTGTCCTCGGAGAATGAGGACTCATGACAGAATCTGCTGAACTAGAGATCGGAAAATCAATCTATAGGTGATCTGGATGCTGAGAACATGAACCTATATCACGAGAAGATGTAGCGCACGTATGTGTCAGTACTTGAAAGGTACTGAGCATGTAGGATAGAGTAAAGGTGAAATAAAACATAACTGAACAAGCACAAAAACAAGCATAATAATCTGAACGTGCTGATTTCGGAGCTTAATCAATGCAATGACCAATTTATAACATGCTGAAACTGAATACTGAATATAATTATAAATGATCAATGTAGAGAGTTTGACTGAACTGTGGAAGCTACTAATAACAAAAAATAAAACCACATGAGGTAAATGTGGAGTCCGATGTATACGCCCCATCAAGAGGACCCAATATACCCTGCCAATGGTATAAAGGCATGCTGGCGTGATTACTAAATTGATTGCCCACAGAGGGGACTTACAACCTACTTGGGTAGTAGTTAAGGGACTATTGGGTTTGCTAAACCCTAGTCCAACTCGGTAATATGCTACTCCCAATGAATTCTGTAAATTAACTAGTTATATCTGAATATTTGTAAATACTGCATAGCTCGAAACTGAACATGAAAACTGAGAATGAAACATTTAATCTGGTAATTATGCATTTATAACTGAGGCATGTATATCTAAAGTGTCTAAAATATATGACCTAGCATATGTAATTCAAGAACTATAGAAATACAAAGCTAGGGTACTTAAATTCATGCGAAAATCTGAGTAATAATATGATAATCAAATTTGGAATATATATTTAATAAATTCATGAATCTATATAAAATTTCTACAAACCCTAAGTTTAATGTAACGACATGTTAGTCGTTTCGAGCAGTAGAATTACTTTTGATAAAAGCTGGCTAGGACGACGGCTCACACGACGGACCATCATGGTCACGACGGACCGTGACGGACTCCGTCGTCCCACACTTGTGTAATTCTCCTACTGTTCTCCTCATTACCCTCGACGAAAGGTAGGACAAACCATCATAGGCACAATGGTCCGTCGAGAGTCTTCATGCCAAAACACTTAAACTCTTAAATTTGGGTACGGGGATCAACTCTCTGAATTTCGCGACGGAACTGCAGCACGGACCGTCGTAGACATGACGGACCGTCACAGACCTTTCTACTGAAATTGAGTCTCTGAACTCTGTGACGACCCTGCAGGACAGACCGTCGTAGGCACGACCGGCCGTCACCAGTGGCGTAACCTTGACTGGGTTGGATTTCTGCTAAAAGTTTTTAAGGGGTGTTTTGGAATATTCATGATTATAATTATAAATTTAGTGGGTTAATGTTAATAATTTAATTACTTGGGGGTTAAAGGAGATAACCTTGAAATAAATAGTGGGTTACTTTTATCATCTTTTATACTTAATTATATGATAATTAGGGTAAAAGAAAAAGAGTTTGAAAAAGGAAAAAGAAGAGAGAACGAGCGAGAGAGAGAAGAATGAAGGGACAACAAGGACATTGGGGAAGTAGATTGCTTCATCACGATTCCTCGGTGGAGGTAGGTTATGGTTTATGCTATTTCATAGTAAACTCTAAATAGCGATTGATATGTATTGGGTGGTATTGTAAAGTTTTCTATATGCTTAATTGTGTGGTTGCATGATGTGATTATGTAATTGTGATGGATTAGAATGATGAGACTGTTGAATCTTAAACCTTAAATCCTCTCTATTAATGATGATGCCTTGACATAAAAGAAGGCTTGATGAACTAAATTAATGATATTAATGGATCGGGTGTCACGTTCCGACACGTAGTATTAGGGGATCAGAGTGTCACGTTTCGACATGTAGTATTAGGGGATCGGAGTGTCACGTTCCGACACGTAGTATTAGGGGATCGAAGTGTGACGTACCAACACGTAGTATTAGGGGATCAGAGTATCACGTACCGACACATAGTATTAGGGGATCGGAGTGTCACGTTCCGACACGTACTATTAGGGGATCGGAGTGTCACGTACCGACTCATAGTACTAGGGGATCGGAGTGTCACATTCCGACACGTAGTAGTAGGGGATCGGAGTGTCACGTTTCGACACAAGAAGTATAAAGGGAATGAATCTTGAATTATGTTAATATACTCAAATTTAAATAACCTATTTCCCAAATGAGTATGGTGTGGAGGCTTGAGTCCACATGTGCGATCTTGATACGGTTGACTTAATACGTGCTTACTTTATTGTTATTGACACTTGTTCATATTGTTTGTTGCTTATCACATGTTAAGTGCTATAGTTGATTTTATATTATTATTCGATATATGTTAGTTACTATTTTGGGTTGACCGATGATACTTACTCAGTACATATTGCCTCGTACTGAGCCCTACTTGTTTTCTTCTTTGTTTTCCTTTTATGAAATGCAATGAGTGTACCTATGACTTCTGATTTCCCCTAGTTCTAACCAGCCTCCCGCATATCATGTTCCAGGGTGAGTTATCCGTTCAAGCTCGTGTTGGATTCTCTAGGTCATGACATCATATCCTATACTTTCGTACACATATCATTTTATTCTTTTAGTTTAGTGTATTCGATATTCTTAGACTTAGTATTGGAGATTAGATGTCCTTGTTGTGATGACTATCAGATTTTGGGATGATAAGTATTAAATTTTAGAAACTTATTCAAATTGGTTACTTAGTATCTTTTGGAGCGTCCGCATTATTTATATTATTTATAGTTGAACTATTGGTATATGTTGGGGTTTAGATGTGTTGGTTCGCCCATCTAAGGAGGTAGGTGTGGGTGCCACTCACGACTCATTTTGGGACGTGACAAACTTGGTATCAAAGCGTTAGGTTCGTTTATCTCATCACACAAGGACAAGTCTAGTAGAGTCTTGCGGAATGGTAAGGGGACGCCTTTACTTTTCTTCAAGAAGCTATAGGACTTTAGGAAAGCTCATTTCTTTCTTTATTTTGTGCTACTACTTGAATCCAATTGGTATCTAGGTGATACAAATTTGTATCTGAACATCTTCACTCTATTTCAAATATGGGTACTACTAGAGTATTTGAAGTTGAAATAGCAACAACAGAAACAAAAAAAATATGTCTTTAGAAATAGATATATTTTCTTGACTCGCAAAATGTGTTGGTAGTCTCATGTCGAGTGTCGGATAATAAAGACACTACTATGACTTCATAGAGTAAGGGTATATTAGAATAAGTCATCGATGCTTACTTGGTTAGAGTTTGGAAGTGTGTTATTTTGTTAGTGAATTGATCTAAGAAGTAAAACAATTTTTTTTTGGTCTAGAGAGAGAACATATTCGATAATGTTTTGCAATTATTCAATGTGTAGAAATATGTGGGCTATTTGGGTACGATATTATGGACAGATATGATGTGTTCTAGTGAGGTATCTAATGGACTTTCACGGTGTGGCAATACTAGGGTTATGTGTAAACAGGTACGTTGATTGTCAAGTATGAATACTAATTACTTAAGGATTTACAAGTTGTACGACATGGTCAGATAATAAGACTTAGTGTTGCATTCACATTTGAGAAACCAACTAGTTTATTACTACAAGAACTTAGATTGAGCATTATTTTAAAGGAAAATTTTAGTGGTGGATCTTTTGTACAATATTAATACATTTAGGTTGTGAAATGTATCTTGAGGTTACTGAATCTGAGGATGCCTATGATTTTCTGGTTGATTGTCATGAGTTGCTGCATAAGATGGACATAGTAGAACGATTCGGTGTTGAGTTTGTGACCTATCAGTTTCAAGGAAATTCCACAATGTGGTGGCGGTTGTATGTTAAGTGTCAACCAGCACAAGCACCACCTATGACTTGGGCATCATTCTCTAGCTTATTTATGGAGAAGTATATACCCCGGACTTTGAGGGATAGGAGGAGAGATGAGTTCCTAAGCTTCGAGCAAGGCAGGATGTTTGTTACTGCTTATGAGGCTAAGTTTCGTGCACTATCCAGGTATGCCACCAAACTTTGCTTCAGTCCACAAGAGCGGATTCGCCATTTTGTGAAGGGATTGAGGTCAGACTTGCAGATTTCAGCCTTACAGGTAGCTGCTGCAGCAAAATCCTTTCAAGAAGTGGTTGATTTTGTGATAGAGGTGGAGGGGGTGAAGCCAGACGATTTCACCATGGCCTCGACATCTAAGAAGTTTCGTAAGGGAGGTGAGTTTAGTGGTTCTTACTCCAGGGGGCAGAGTTCGGGAGGTTACCCAGCCTGACCTATTCAGTCTTCACTGCAGGCTGTAGCTGGGGGTCCATCGCAGACCAGCCAACATTCCTCTGAGTTTGGAGGTTACCCCCAGACTTCGTCATTCTCACAGAGACCTATGCTTAAACCCAGAGAGTGTTATGGATGTGGGAAGACTGGACATATTAGGAGATATTGTCCAAAATAGAGTTACAGACCCCCAATAGTCAGAGGTAGAGGTGGTCATGGAAGAGGCCGCTATTCTGGAGGACGTGGTGGCCAAGGTAATGGAGGTCACCAAATCAACCAGGGTGGCGGACAAACTGGAACTACTACAGCGCAACATGGTAGGGGCAACGGGCAGACAGGTGATAGGGGCCGATTGTTATGCTTTCCCCGGGAGGTCTGAAACGGAGACATCTGATGCTGTTATCACAGGTAATCTTTTGGTATATGATTGCATGGCTTTTGTATTATTTGATCCTGCATCCACATTTTCATATGTATCTTCCTCATTTGCTATTGGTCTTGATTTACATTATGATTTGCTTGACATGCCCATTCGTGTTCTTTACTCCTGTGGGTGAGTCTGTGGTAGTTGAGAAGGTGTATAGGTCTTGTCTTGTGACTTTGTGGGGAACAATACTCATGTGGACTTGATTATTCTAGAGATGGTTGATTTCGATGTAATTATGGGTATGACTTGGCTTTCTCTAAATTTTGCAATCTTAGATTGTAATGCTAAAACTGTGACATTGGCCAAGCCTGGGACAGATCCGCTAGTGTGGGAGGGTAACTATACTTCCACCCCAGTTCGTATCATCTCCTTCCTTCGTGCTAAGAGAATGGTGAGTAAGGGTTGTTTATCTTTCTTGGCCCATCTCAGGGATGATTTTTCCCAAGTACCTTCGATTGAGTCTGTATCGATAGTCCGTGAGTTTCTGGATGTGTTTCCTGCAGACCTTCCTGGTATGCCACCGGATAGGGATATTGATTTTTGTATTGATCTGGAGCCGGGTACTCGCCCCATTTCCATACCCCCTTATAGAATGGCTCTAGCAGAGTTAAGGGAGTTAAAGGCCCAACTTCAGGAGTTGTTAGGTAAAGGTTTTATTAGGCCAAGTGCATCCCCTTGGGGTGCTCCTGTTTTATTTGTGAAGAAGAAGGATGGGAGTTTTCGGATGTGCATAGACTACAGACAACTGAATAAGGTAACTGTTAAGAACAAGTATCCTCTTCCTCGCATTGATGATTTGTTCGATCAGTTACAAGGTGCTTGTACCTTCTCAAAGATCGACTTGAGATCTGGTTATCATCAATTGAAAATACGGGCAGCAGATGTGCCAAAGACTGCTTTTCGAACCAGGTATGGGCATTATGAGTTCTTAGTAATGTCGTTTGGACTTACGAACTCCCCTGCTGCTTTCATGAGTCTGATGAACGGGATTTTTAAGCCATATCTAGATCTCTTTGTCATTGTGTTCATTGATGATATACTGATATACTCAAAGAGCAGGAAAGAACATGAGGAACATTTGAGAATTGTATTGGAAGTACTAAGAGAGAAAAGGCTTTAAGCCAAATTCTCCAAGTGTGAGTTTTGGCTAGATTCAGTGTCCTTCTTGGGGCACGTAGTTTCTAATGATGGAGTGATGGTGGATCCTTCTAAGATTGAAGCAGTGAAGATTTGGGTAAGACCTACTAATGTTACAGAAGTAAGGAGCTTTGTTGGTTTAGCTAGCTACTACCGTCGATTTGTCAAGGGATTTTCTTCGGTTTCTTCCCAATTGACAAACTTGACTAAGCAGAATGTTCCATTTGTATGGTCGGACGAATGTGAAGAAATCTTCCAGAACCTCAAGACCTTGTTGACTACTGCACCAATTCTTACCTTGCCAGTGGAAGGCAATAATTTCATTGTTTATTGTGACGCATCTTATTCTGGGTTGGGTGCAGTGCTAATGCAAGAGAGAAATGTGATTGCTTATGCTTCAAGGCAATTAAAAGTGCATGAACGTAACTATCCGACCCATGATTTAGAGTTGGCTGCAGTGGTATTTGCATTAAAGCAATGGAGACACTATCTTTATGAGGTCAAGTGCGAAGTTTACACAGATCATCGTAGCTTACAATATGTCTTTACCCAGAAAGATTTGAATTTGAGAAAGAGGAGGTGGATGAAACTATTGAAGGACTATGATATTACTATTTTGTACCACCCAGGAAAAGATAATGTGGTGGAAGATGCTTCAGTAGAAGAGCAGGGAGCATGGGTAGTTTAGACCACTTACAAGTTTCTAAACACCCATTGGCTAGAGAGGTCCAGACTTTGGCTAACGACTTTATGAGGCTGGAAATATTAGAGAAAGGAGGACTTTTGGCCGGTGTGGAGGCAAGATCTTCTTTTCTTGACAATATTAAGGGAAAGAAGTTTGATGATGAGAAGCTGAACCGAATTCGGGATATGGTGTTGCGAGGAGAGGCTAAAAAGGCAATAATTAATGAGGAAGGCGTTTGAGAATTAATGAAAGGGTATGTGTGCCCCGTGTTGATAATTTTATCCACACCATTCTTACAGAGGCTCATAGTTCCGGATATTCTATACATCCTGGTGCAACCAAGATGTACCGTGACCTAAAGCAACATTTCTGGTGGAGTAGGATGAAGCGTGACATTGCTGATTTTGTTGCCCAATGCCCGAATTGTCAACAAGTAAAGTATGAACACCAGAGGCCGGGAGGAACACTTCAGAGATTGCCCATTCCTGAATGGAAGTGGGAAAAAATTGCAATGGATTTTGTGGTTGGTCTTCCAAAGACATTGGGTAAGTTTGATTCTATTTGGGTAATTATGGACCGATTATCTAAGTCTGCTCACTTCACTCCGGCCAAGGTGACTTACAATGCAGACAAGTTAGCCAAACTCTATATCTCAGAATTTGTTCGATTGCATGGAGTTCCACTTTCCATCATATCAGATAGAGGTACGCAATTTACTTCTAAGTTTTGGAGAACATTGCATGCTGAATTAGGTACTAGGTTGGATCTTAGTACTGCATTCCACACTCAGACAGATAGAGAGTCTGAGCAAACGATTCAGGTGTTGTAGGATATGCTTCGTGCATGTGTGATAGAATTTGGTGGTCATTGGGATAACCTCTTACCCTTAGCAGAGTTTTCATACAATAATAGCTATCACTCAAGTATTGATATGGCCCCATTTGAGGCACTATATGGGAGGAGATGTAGGTCTCCCATTGGTTAGTTTGATGCATTTGAGGTGAGACCATGGGGTACTTATGAGGGAATCGTTAGAGAAAGTGAAATTCATTCAAGAAAAGCTTTTAGCGGCTCAAAGTAGGCAGAAGGAATATGCAGATCGAAAGGTTAGGGACTTGGATTTCATGGAGGGTGAACAAGTCTTGCTGAAGGTTTCACCCATGAAACGGGTGATGCGGTTTGGTAAGCGAGGTAAGCTTAGTCTAAGGTATATTGGTCCATTTGAAGTGCTGAAGCGCGTGTGGGAGGTGGCTTATGAATTGGTATTACCTCCAGGACTCTCAGGAGTGCACCCGGTATTTCATGTGTCTATGTTGAAAACATATCATGGAGATGGAAACTACATTATTTGTTGGGATTCAGTTCTACTTGATTAGAATTTGTCTTATGAGGAAGAGCCGATTGCTATTCTAGATAGAGAAATCCGCAAGTTGAGATCAAGGGAGATTGCATCCATCAAAGTTCAATTGAAAAATCGGCCAGTTGAAGAGTCCACTTGGGAGAAGGAGGCTGATATGCAAGAAAGATACCCACACCTTTTTACAGATTCAGGTACTCCTTCTCACCCTTGTTTTCCTTCTTGTGATCGTTCGAGGACGAATGATGGGTAAATTTGTATCTATTGTAACGACCTGTTAGTTGTTTCGAGCAGTAGAATTACTTTTGATAAAAACTGGCTAGGTCGACGGCTCACGCGACGGACCTTCATGGTCACGACTGACCGTGACGGACTTCGTCGTCCCACACTTGTGTAATTCTCCTACTGCTCTCCTCATTACCCTCGACGACAGGTAGGACGAACCGTCATTGGCACGACGGTCCGTTGAGAGTCTTCGTGCCAAAAAACTTAAACTCTGAAATTTGGGTACGGGGTTCAACTCTCTGAACTTCGCGACGGAACTACAGCACGGACGGTCGTAGACACGATGGACCGTCATAGACCTTTCTCTTGAAATTGAGTCTCTGATCTCTGTGACGACCCTGCAGGACGGACCATCGTAGGCACGACGGGACATCACGAGTGGCGTAACCTTGACTGCGTTGGATTTCTACTAAAAGTTTTTAAGGGGCGTTTTGGAATATTCATGATTATAATTATAAAGTTAGTGGGTTAATGTTAATAATTTAATTATTTGGGGGTTAAAGGAGATAACCTTGAAATAAATAGTGGGTTACTTTTATCATCTTTTATACTTAATTATATGATAATTAGGGTAAAAGAAAAAGAGTTTGAAAAAGGAAAAAGAAGAGAGAACGAGCGAGAGAGAGAAGAACGAAGGGACAGCAAGGACATTGGGGAAGTAGATTGCTTGATCACGATTCCTCGGTGGAGGTAGGTTATGGTTTATGCTATTTCATAGTAAACTCTAAATAGCGATTGATATGTATTGGGTGGTATTGTAAAGTCTTCTATATTCTTAATTGTGTGGTTGCATGATGTTATTATGTAATTGTGATGGATTAGAATGATGAGACTGTTGAATCTTAAACCTTAAATCCCCTCTATTAATGATGATGCCTTGACATAAAAGAAGGCTTGATGAACTAAATTAATGAGATTAATGGATTGGGTGTCACGTTCCGACACGTAGTATTAGGGGATTGGAGTGTCACGTTCCGACACGTAGTAGTAGGGGATCGGAGTGTCACATTTCGACACGTAGTATTAGGGGATCGGAGTGTCACGTACCGACACGTAGTATTAGGGATCGGAGTGTCACGTTCCGAAACGTAGTATTAGGGGATCGGAGTATCACGTACCGACACGTAGTATTAGGGGATCAGAGTGTCACGGTCCGACACGTAGTTTTAGGGGATCGGAGTGTCACGTACCGACACGTAGTATTAGGAGATCGGAGTGTCATGTTCCGACAAGTAGTAGTAGGGGATCAGAGTGTCACGTTCCGACACAAGAAGAATAAAGGGAATGAATCTTGAATTATGTTAATATACTCAAATTTAAAGAAACTATTTCCCAAATGAGTATGGTGTGGAGACTTGAGTTCTCATGTGTGATCTTGATACCGTTGACTTAATACGTGCTTACTTTATTGTTATTGACACTTGTTCATATTGTTTGTTGCTTATCACATGTTAAGTGCTATAGTTGATTTTATATTATTATTCGATATATATTAGTTACTATTTTGGATTGACCGATGATACTTTCTCAGTACATGTTGCCTCGTACTGAGCCCTACTTGTTTTCTTCTTTGATTTCCTTTTATGAAATGCAGCGAGTGTACCTATGACTTCTGATTTCCCCCAGTTCTAACCAGCCTCCCGCATATCAAGTTCCAGGGTGAGTTATCCATTCAAGCTCGTGTTGGATTCTCTCAGTCATGAAATGATGTCCTATACTTTCGGACACATATCATTTTATTCTTTTAGTTTAGTGTATTCGATATTCTTAGACTTAATTTTGGAGATTCGATGTCCTTGATGTGATGACTATCAGATTTTGGGATGATAAGTATTAAATTTTAGAAACTTATTTAAATTGATTGCTTAGTATCTTTTGGAGCTTCCGCATTATTTATATTATTTATAGTTGAACTATTGGTATATGTTGGGGTTTAGATGTGTTGGTTCGCCCATCTAAGGAGGTAAGTGTGGGTGCCACTCACGACTAGTTTTGGGTCGTGAAATTTAATCATGATAAGAGAAACAAGAACTGACTGAAACTAAGGACCCAATGGATGAAAGGAACCCAATAGTGGAATCCCACATAGTTGGTGATGAAATCCATGGAAAACTACTTAAGTTTCGGGGCTGGAACTGTTGAAGCTTGTGGCGTTCTTGAAATAGGGTTCTTGATCTTTTTTCTCCTCTCTTGCTTTTAATTTTCTAAGTTTTGATTAATTATTTGACTTGGAGATGTATTAATCATGTTTTTAGGCTTAAACTGAATACAATATGATGATTTACGGTCAAAACGACGTAACTTAGAGTTTAAACGGAGTGGGAAAGGTAAAAATACCCTAGGAAGGTTGTTGTCGGGCCTCACGAAGGCCAAGAGTGACTGTCTGTCGTGCGCCCAACGCACCGTGGTTGGGTCCGTCGTGAGGGCCTATTCGACAGGCCTTTACTAAAATGGGCATAAATTTTTACTCGGAGGTCTGATTTTAATAAGGTCGGTGTATATGGAAAGAGAATTGAATTATCTATCTGTGGGTAGGTCATGGGAGACCTAATTCATTTTGTGCTAAGAATTATGATCTTTTTAGTTGACCCAACTGCATTTCCCCTTAACTGGCTACAAATTTTCCACATACGGACCGTAGGTCGACATATGATCCATGATGGTCATACGTAGCTCTTGTCAAAGAGTGGTTGAATGGAGTCTTGATCGACAGTCATGGATAATGGATCATCATTTGACCTACAGACCGTAAGTTCGTCCATCATCGAAGACTTAACCAATTTTTCTAGGCTGAAATTTTTTGGAGTTTCTGACCCCATCGACCGTTGTGTAGGACGGACCGTGGTTCAGGATACGGTCTATCGATGCCACCGTTAGTATCACCTGCAAATTTTTTTGAAAAACTAATTTTTGGTCTGTTTTTGCTACAGGGTGTTACATTATCTCCCCATTGTGTACATTCGTCCTAGAATGAAGACTAAACTAGCTGAAATATAGTGAGAGAGATGCAAACACCACTACTAAACACTAAGAAATGTGTTCTGACTGAATTGAGTTCTGAGTACATGCAATTACGCTAAAAATTAAAGTACAAACTGCAGCGACTTCTTTGTTTCTCAACCTTCTAACCTGACGGTCAAGAATCTCAACTGGCACATCCTCATAGGAAAGACAATCTTTCACCGCCACACTCTCTAATGGCACTATAGAGGCTGGGTCACCCGCGCACTTCTTCAAGAGTGAGATGTGGAAGACCGGATGCACTGCTGCTAATTTTGCTGGCAACACTAACTTATATGTGACCTTGCCAATCCTTTTCAAGATCTTATAAGGGACTACATATCTAGGAAAGTGCTTCCCTTTCTTTCAAAATCTCATCACCTTTTTCATGGGTGAGTCCTTCAGAAAAACCCAATCATCAACTTGGAACTCTAGTTCTCTTCTACTTACATCTGCATAAGAAGTCTGACGACTTTGGGCTGTCTTAAGTCTATCTCTAATGATTTGCACTTTTTCCGTAGCATAAAAGGACTGAATCTGGCCCTATCAAATCTGCTTCATCTACTTCAAACCAACCAATAAGAGATCTACATCTACACCCATATAAAGCCTCCTAAAAGGCCATCTGAATGCTGGAATGGTAGCTATTATTTTTGGCAAACTAATAAGAGGAAGGTGATCATCCCAACTACCTTTCAAAAAGATCACACAAGATCTCAACATATCCTCTAAGGTATGAATTGTACCCTCTGCCTGCCTATCTGTCTGTGGATTAAATGATGTACTAAGGTTAACTTGAGTACCAAGACCTTTTTTAAATGACTTCCACAAATAAGGGATAACTGAGGACCTCTATTTGAGATGATAGACAAAGTAACACATGCAACCTCAAAATTTCATTAAGGTAAAGCTTGGCATTGTCCTCTGCCGAATATGTAGTTTTGATCGCCAAAAAGCGAGAAGACTTAGTTATCCTATCCACTATCGCCCAAATTGAGTCATGTTGTCTTCGAGTACGAGGTAACCTTGTTATTAAATTCATATTGATCAAATACCACTTCCAAGTATGAATATCGATCTCTTCAGTCATACCTCATGGTTTGTGATGAGTCTAGCTTGACTTGCTGGCAATTGGGGCACTTACTCGCAAAGTTTGCTTTATCCTTCTTCATGCCATTCGACCAATAGACTTCCCGCAGATCGCGGTAAATCTTAGTGTACCTAGATTAATAGATTACCTGGAGTTATGAGTTTCTGCAAGAATATGCTACCTCAACTCTCCCACATCAGGAACACACAATCTACCTTGGTAGCGAAGTACACCATCTCCCAGTTAGGATAAAACCTCCACTCTCTGATTGTTGATTGCACCCTTTAAGTAAAGCTAGATCGGATCACTCACATGCTTTTAATAAACCTCCACTACCAAAGACGATTATTCCCCATTCTTAACTATTACACTGCTGTCTAATATGCTCATAAGGAGAACTCCCAAGCGAGCAACCCTGTGAACATCCTTCACTAGCTCCTTGTTTATTCCTAAACATGGACTACACTACTCATAGATAATCTACTAAGAGCATCGGCAACTACATTCGCCTTCCTAGGATGATAATGCACACTTATATCATAATCCTTAGGGAACTCATGCCATCTCCTCTGGCGAAGATTCAACTCTTTTTAGGTGAACACATATTGAAGGCTCTTACCATCGGTGAACACATCTTCATGAACACCATAGAAGTAGTGTCTCCATAAATTGAGTGCAAACACTACTGGTGCAAGCTCGAGGTCATGAGTTAGATAGTTCTTCTCATGCACCTTAAGCTTTCTAGAGGCATAATATATAACCTTATATCTTTGCATCAACCCACAACCAAGGACAACTATGGATGCATCATAATAGATCACATACCCATCTGAACCCTTTGGTAGAGTCAAGATAGGAGCTGTAGTCAATCTACTTTTTAATTCTGCAAAGCTTTTCTTACGATCATCTGACCATTGGAACTTGACCATCTTCTGAGTCAACCTAGTCAATGGTGAGACTATGGATGAAAATCCTTCCATGAACCTTCTGTAACAACCTGCTAGACATAAGAAACTTCTGATATATGTAGTAGAGGTAGGTCTTGTCTATTGTTTCACTGCTTCTATATTTTGTGAATCTACGCGGATCCCTTCGCTAGATACAATGTGACCAAGAAGAGCAACAGATTGCAACCAAAACTTACATTTACTAAACTTCGTAAATAACTGGAGATCTTTGAGAGTCTGCAGAATAACTCTCAAATGACTTGCATGTTCTACCTCACTCCTAGAGTAAATGAGTATGTCATAAATGAAGACGATAATGAACAAGTGTATGTACTATTTGAACACTCTGTTAATCAAATCCATGAAAGCTGCAGGATCATTGGTTAGTCCAAATGATATAACTACAAATTGATAATGACCATATTGAGTTCTGAAGGTAGTTTTCGGAATGTCACTATCTCTGACTCAGAGCTAATGATAACCCAATTTGAGTTTTATCATTGAGAAATGACTAGCACCCTGATGTTGGTAAAACAAGTCATCAATCCTGGGGATGGGATACTAATTGTTAATGGTGACCTTGTTCAACTGCCTATAGTCAATGCACATTCTGATAGAACCATCTTTGTTCTTTACGAACAATATTGGTGCACCCCATGGTGAAATACTAGGTCAGATGAAACCCTTATCTAGAAGGACTTTCAACTGATCTTTCAATCTTTAAGCTCAGCTGGAGCCATTATGTAAGGAGTAATAAAAAATAGGCTGGGTATCTTGGAAGAGATCAATTCTAAAGTCGATTTCCCTTTCGGGAGATACCTGGGAAGATCTTTTGGTAATGCTTCTGGAAATTCACATAATACTAGAACTGACTCAAGAGATGGGGTTTCAAGGCTAGAATCCTTAACCCCAACTAAATGATAGAGATAACCTTTAGATTTCATATTTTTGGCCTTATGGTAAGAAATAAATTGACCAATAGGCACTTACCTACTACTTTTCCATTCGAAGATTGATTCGTCAAGAAACTGAAAATGAACAATCCTAGTTCTGCAATCGACTGAGGAATAATATGAGTATGACCAATCTATGCATAGAATAACATCGAAGTCTAACATTTCTAACTCTACTAGATCTACTTCGGTGACTTTTTGAAAGACTATGATAGGGTGATTTCTATATGCCCGTCTAGTTATAACTAGGTTATAGACTGGAGTAGAGAGTGAGGAAAGTTCTGAGAGTGTTTCTGAACGAACACTGAATTGGACTTCTATACTGAGTTACAAAAGACAAAGTCATTTATGTTGTCTTTCCACTGAGTCAACCATATGTGAGTCAGATCCTTGAGTTTGTAGGATGCCAATCTAACCTATCACTACCAGTTACTGGCATGAAACAAAATATTTTCTTGACTTCCTCAATGAACTTATGTGGGTCCTTACCGACATGAGACCCGAAAAACATATCACAAACTCTGGCTTCCATTGATCGATCGATTCTATTAGTAGGAACTAGAACAAACTGATTATTCATGTTGGTCATACCCTGAGCGAAAAGCTTATTTGGCGTTCTGAAACTCTACATTTGAACTTCCTTATATAGTATTAGAAGAATTGTGTTAGCATTATGTACATTATCATTCAATGTCTAAGCTCTATGAGAAGGCATGATCTTAAGCGCTCAACGATGGATTAGGAAGAAGATCATGCCAACACAAAATAGGAATATCAAGAAAGTGATGTTTTCCTAAAACACTTCATAGCCTCCCTCTAATTAGATGTGGTGCACTTCAAACCCATGAAAAGGACTCTACTTAGTGCAATTTTTTCAGATATCCTAGGACTCATAAACCTAGTGTTCTCAGACAAAGTTATGTCATGCCCCGAGCTACCCCCGAGACGCGGACACGGAACCTAGGACCACAAGTGATCCCAAGCTAACCCTACTAGCATGATAATGAGTATACTAAAGATAACAAACTGTTGCGGAAGATAAATCATACTTAAAATGAAAAGACGAGGAATACCCATATTCTATAACTTAGATATTTGAAAACAATGAGTTTAATAAAAAAGAAATAATGACTCAATACTAAGCTTAATCTAAGTATGTCTAAAAAAAGCATCTAAACTAGACTAGAAATACTGGGACAAGCCCAAGCTAAATCTAGCAAAAACTCAAATTAAATGACTAAACAATGAAATGAAACTCATGGCTTTTGTCCTCAGAGAATGAGAAATCACCACTGAATCTTATGAACTGGAGATCTGGAAATCGATCTATGCGTGATCAGGATGCTGAGAATCTGAACCTACATCACGAGAAGATGTAGCGCACGTATGCGTTAGTACTTGAAAGGTACTGAGCATGTAGGATAGAGTAAAGCTGAAACCAAACATAACAGAACAAGCACTAAAACAAGTATAATTATCTGATCATGATTTGCTAATTTTAGAGCTAACTGGACACAATGACCAATTTAAAACATGATGAAACTGAATACGGAATATACTAATAAATAGTCAATGGAGAGAGTCTGACAAAACTGTGGGGAGCTATTAATAACCGATAATAAAACCACATGAGATAAATGTGGAGTGCGATGTATACGCTTCATCGACAGGACCCAATATACCCTGCCAAAGGTATAAACAGACGCTGGCGTGATCACTAAACTTATTGCCCACATAGGGGACTTACAACCTACTCGGCTAGTAGTTCTGCGACTATACGCTAATCCCTAGTCCAACTCAGTATTATGCTACTCCCAAAAAATTCTGTAAATTACCTGATTATATCTGAATTTTTGTAAATACTGGAAACCTCGAAAGTGAATATGCAAACGGATAATGCAACATTTAATCTGGTTATTATGCATTTATAAGTGAGGCATGTATATCTGAAGTGTCTGAAATATATGACCTAGCATGTATAATTCAAGAACTAAAGAAATACAAAGCTAGGGTTCTTAAATTCATGCGATAATCTGTGTAATAACATGATAATCTTATTTGGAACATATATTTAATAAATTCATGATGTTATATCAATGTTCTAGAAACCATAGGTTTAATAATGATAAGAGAATCGAGAACTGACTTAAACTAAGGACCCAATGGGTGAAAGGAACCCACTAGTGAAATCCCACATACCCGGTGGTGAAATCCACGGAAAAAATATGTATGTTTTGGGGCTGGAACAACTGGAGCTCGTGGCGTTCTTGAACTAGGGTTCTTGAGCTTTTTTCTCCTTTCTTGGTTCAAATTTTTTAAGTTTTGATTTAATGAATTGACTGTGATATGTTTTAATTACGTTTCTACGCTTAAACTGACTAAAATTAAATTATTTAGGGTCAAAACACCGTAACTTAGGGTTTTAACAGACTGTGAAAGGTCAAAAAGACCCTTGGGAAGATTGTTGTCGGGCCTCACGACGGCCATGACAGACGGTCCGTCGTGCGCCCGACGCCCCGTCGTTGGGTCCGTCGTGAGGGCCTGTTCGATAGGCCTTTACTAAAATTAGCATAACATTTTACTCAGAGGTCTGATTTTAGCTAGGTTGGTGGATATGGAAAGATCATTCAACTATCTATCTGTGGATATGTAATGGGAGACCTAATTAATTTTTTGCTAACAATTATAATCATTTTTAGTTGACCCAACATCATTTCCCCTTAACTGGTTGCATATTTTCCACCTACGCTCAGACTAGGTCCACCTACAAACCACGCTGGACATCCATAGCTCTTGTCAGAGAGTAGTTGAAGGGAGTCTTGATCAACAGTCATAGACTACGAACCATCGTTTGACCTACAGACCGTAAATTCATCTGTTGGCCAAGACTTAACCAATTTTTCTAGGCTGAAAATTTTGGGAGCTTCTTATCCCATTGACGGTTGTGCCGGACAGACCGTGGTTCAGGCTACGGTCCATCGATGCCACCGTTGATAACACAGGAAGATTTTGCTGAAACACTAATTTTTGGACAGTTTTAGCTACGGGTTTTACAACTATAAGGCAATCTAAGTAAAATTTCAATAATGATTAACATCTAATTCAATAGTCCATAACAATCTAAACATGAATTAAATTACATTAAGCGATGATCAATTCACCCATTTTAGAAACAAAATTAGGATTTCAAATGAATGCCTGGGTTCATGGAGTTTTGATGTTAAAACCTGAAATTAACATTAATAAATTCATAAAATATAAATTTAAATCTTTTTATGAAAAACACATGATTGAAATTGAACACTAATGTGATCTCCAAATCTAGTCTAGAGAGTCTAATCAATGAAAATAAAGCAATCATATGGCATTGAAAACTAGTTGTATTTGAAATTACTTTTTAGTGTAATTGTTTAATGAATTTTTATACACAAAACAATAGGACATTGTGTGAAAAAAGGGCATTTCGTTTGAAGTAAGGGAAGTAGTTACATTGTTGGAAAGTTGGTATAGTGGAGATAGTAAAACAATGAATATTATATGTTGATTGGTGAATCTTTTTTTTGTATATTGATCTGCATGAGTTAGCTTATTGAGTCATAGAGAAAATATTTTCACCAATGAAGGGAGTCGGTATGGAGAACTATATTATTGCTTAAGAGTCTTAGTGCGTTTCTTGAAGACAAACATGTAATTTAAGTTGACGGTGCTGATGTACCGTGAGTTTATGGTAGTTTTTATACATTTCACTTAAACATATTGTGTGTTAAGGTCTATTTTGTATTGGTTTTTATGTGTTCTTCAAATGTTTTCATTAAATTTATTCAGACGCAGAAACTTAAAGACAGATGAAAAAATGTAGAAAATAGCATCTAAGGATGTTCTCTATGGATAGTAGGTCCATTCACACTCCGTAGATTATGATTGTAGATGGGAAAGAAAGGGATAACAGAATATAAGAGAATTCATGACTAAGTGTGAAACCACGCTTGCAACCTACCGATTGTAGATTGATCTACAAACCGTATTGTTGCTCCGTCAAATCATTCAAATAGTTGGTTCCAGTAACTTACTGTTAAAATTCTATGTATGTAGATAGGGAGGAGGATCTAAAGACCTTAGATTCATCTACATTCTGTACTATTAACCCTGTAATTTGAAAAAAAAATGTTGATTTTTCAAATACTTAAAATATTCCTAAGTCAATAGAAACGAAAGGGACCTGCGGACTATAAAATGATTACACATCATATATCAGTGTTGTAGATCAAAGACACATGCTGAAAAATTATTTCCTTATTTCTTTTGCTTTTAGTAGGAATTTTTCTCTCTATATAGGGAATGTAACCCTTGTTTTTGGGGGTTATACTTTATTATTATTTTTATAGTTCATTCCTTTGGAGATTAATTTGCAAATTTTGGCATTTATGGATTTCTAAAGCACGTTTTGATGATTTTGATATTGCACTTCAAGTTGAAATTCTTGGTTTATTCTTCTTCATACATAGGCTCATGATTCTTCCATGTAAACATATACATTGTGTTCTTACTAATATGGGTAGCTAAATCCTCTACTAGGGTTGTAGGAACCATGAACAATTAACAAAGTATAAATACTAATCAAACAATTCCCGAGTAGTGTTGTTGCATGCATTGATGATTCTTTCATTTATAATTCATTTTAACAAATGCACACGTAAGAACTCGCCTTGTCTCTACTTTCCTAACCATGGTTGAAGTTAATAAGAAAAGAATTATAAACATAGATATAGTATTATACTATTTAATAGTCTAAAGTCTATTGGTGCGAGGGTGAAAACTAGGACATTTATTGATGTAATGTCTAATATGGTAACACTCTGATAGTCTATGACATGTTCTAGAGCCCCACATGATTAATAAACACTAAAACACTATTTCTATGCCTAAAATAGTGTATTTAAACCATGTAGGAGTTATTAGACGCTAAATGTCAAGGGATGACCACGTGTCCAGAAATTACAGCAATTGAACTTGTAAATGTCCTAATGTATTATGAAGGTTTAGGATTTCAGGATAAAGTCTAAAACATTAAAAAATACTTTAAATAGGAAATATGATATCTATAGTGTCAAAAATTCAAGGTCCTAACCCCCAAGGACCGCCCTAGGGGTCCTGGAAGGAACCCGACCCTTGGCCAAGCAAGCTGCCAAAGGCAACATCAATTTGCACTATGTAGAAATGAGTCCGCGTTGCGTACATGGACCACCAAGTACAAAAAGTCTTTGTCCATGTGATGTACACGTAAAGGACTCCAATATCTCGAAAATTAATTTAGGAAATCTTGCGGGAACAGCTCCGCGACACGAACTAATTTCTAGATGAAAGTCTGAAATTTAAAATTAAAGTTTGACTTGACTAAAAAGTCAACTTATGTGAGGGGTCGTCTTGGTATCTTAGTTGACGGGTACATATTGTTTTAAATTATCACCATAATTTCCAACTTAAATCAAATTCCCATATCAAAACCCAAAATATGTCCTTTCTCTCCACTTTCTCTCTTTATTGAACCTCCATTGTAAAAGCTTTGAAGCTTGAAGAAGAAGACAAAATTCACATATTTTCTACTCAAATTGGAGGCTAAAGTCTTGATTAAGTTATGGATTTCTTTCCGTAAGAGGTACATTGAACTAGGACTTTTCTCTACTCATGGGTCTTCTTTGAAATACAAAATCAAGATGAATTCTGGAATCATGAATAGTTAATGTTTTTTTAGGTAAATATGAATGTTTAACAATTTTTATTCACTAAATATTCCTATGGATACATATATTTCCCCAATCTCATGAAAACATTGAATATATATGGTGAATTGGGAACATGATGAATATGTTGATTGACTATGTTGATGTTACTTATGTAATTTATTCTTTAAATTACCTTATGTATTCGTTGGTAACTTAAGTATGAAGGCAATGAAAGGGAAAGAAGGTATTAAAATTGGTTCTTGTTGAATTCAATTATGAAGTATGCGTTACTTAGGTTGTAATGCTTCTATTTTTAATGTGTGGTTGTGACGTGGATGAAAAGTATTCCTCATCTTAAACCCTAGAATATTTAATTGTTTATGAAGTATGCTAGTGTGTTAGGGTATGATTATTATATGATTGAAAGCAGTTCGTCATGACTATATTAAAGTGTTGAGTTAAAGGTTTACTCAGTTGTATTCGTTTTCTAAAGTGAAATTATAGTTCTCACTTATGAATAACTATGAGCTATTAGGATCAGATATTCAAATAGGGGCCTACAAAAATATAATATGATCTTGTTTGATGATTATCATGATTTCTAAATAGAAAAAAATGCCTAGCACCGAAAGGTCATGTAAATGAGATTGATGTCTCATGTTTAGTAAGTCCGGACTCCCACATGGGGGTCTTGACGTTTAGCAAGTTTGTATTCCCAATATATTTATTCTCTCATGCGATGTAAATCTCCACATCTAGCAAGACAATGTTACAAGTAACAATCTCCTTGACTATTAAATATGTTCCCATATAGGTCTTTATCTTAGGGGATTCACCTAGATCGTTATGTACAAATGGTTACATATTAGGCAAGTGTAAACCCTCTACTTTATATATGGGAGGAAAACACCACATTCCATGTAGCTCACGTGGTCTCATGTTGGCTATTCCAGTTCTTTTTCTAATGTTGTAACACTCCGGAAGTTCCATAGCAAAGACTAGATATTATCCTATTTAAAAATGATTAAAATGAGGTTTATAGACCTATATTAATGTAATGAACTTAGTTAGAAAAGCTTAAAAACCGACAATGAAAGAGCTTGACTTCCTGAAACTAGCTAATTTTAACTAGTTGACGTCCATATGTTTGGTGAAGATTTTGTAGTGTCAAATGAAGTCGAAATCTTGTTAAAAGTCTTTAAATAGGTATTATTTAGTACGAAGGGTACAAACGTATGGTAATGACTCCCCAAGGACCGCCTGAAGGGTCCTTGAGGTATCAAACAAAATGGGCGAGCAGGCTGCCAAAGAATCCTGCGCACAGCCTGGAAATGAGAGCTGTTGCGCGATGTGCAGCAAACACGTGGAGGTCAAAAAGTTTCCTCACGATGTGGATCCCCATGAATCTCTATGTCCCAACTCGAATTTTAATAAATAAATGTGAAATTGACCATGCGATGCGCAAAAATTTCCCAGATTTATCCCCATCGTTTTTAAGTCAATTTAAAAAATGACCAATTTAAGTGAGGGGTATTTTGGGGTTTTTACTAAATGAGATTATAATAATTTTAGGTCAGTTTTAGACCACTTTCATGCACTTCAAATCGGATTAAACAAATCGCTCTTATCTCTGTCAAGAACTATCTCTTTTTAAACTCCATTAAATAACAACAAAAACATAAGGAAGAAGACAAAGATTTCAACTTTTTCTTCTGAAATTCGTGGAATATTCGTCAATAAGTTATGGGTTTTTCACTCTTGGAATACCTTTCATCAAGACGTCCTTTGAAAGATGATTTTCAAGAACTCACTTTTCATGGTTTTTACTCTACAAAGCGGGTTTGCTTCCAAACTCAAGATTTACTACTAATGATCAAAAACAACGATTTTGTATGGTTAATTAAGTATGTATTGGTGGGTAATTGGTTTTTAATGTTTGGTTTTCGTGTGAAACATGTTCCTTCTCTAAATAATGGTTTTGATTGGGTTATATCTGTCATTGATAACATGTAAACGCCAGGATTGAAACTTTAGCTTAAATGCACTGTTTAATTACCTATTCCCTTATCCTTAACTACCGATTGGCCTTGAAGATGACTTGAATTGTTTTTTATTTTATTGATTATTTAACTATGTTGTTGGATGATTATTGTAAATTGAATATAAGGTCTTCATGAAGGTTCTTGGAACCAATAGTTATGTCTTCTAAAGTCATGAAATCTAAACTATGTTTATGTTGGCCTATAATTGATGTATCTATGAATTGAAATATGTATGATGTTTCTATGCATGTTTGTTGGCCTTTTAATATGTGGGATCATGGTAAGGATATGATAATTCAAGTTGATGATGTTTATCTTGATTTCCTTACACACTTTGATTATGATATATTAATCCCACAAATGAAGGTTACGATGAAAAGAAATTCTCATCTTAAACCTAAAGAGATTATGATCATGTTTGTACAACGAGTTAATATTCTATGACCTATGATAATATTTAATTAATAAGTGATGGCTTAAAGGTTATTGACAAAGGGAATTTATTAGCACCGATTAATTAGATATGAGAAGTGTCCCTACCCTAGATGGAAGGTAGGTTCACAATGACTCTCATGAGATCGGCTTCCATGTAATGTGGAATTATGTTTCTATAATATATATGCTAGTTCATGAACTATGTCTCCATCATAGGAATACTAGTTAGTGGATCCACCTAGAAAGATATGTTCATGTTTTGGTTCTTCTTTGGCCCGTAGACCACCTTCTTACGGTGTGGGATTTCATGAGACCGATTCCGTGTTTAGCTCCCATGGTCTAATATCGCTTAAGGCGATTGTTCCCTAAATTAAAATGAAATACAAGTTAATGGACATTGACTAAGGTGACTTGACAATTTTACTTAGTAAAGGTAGGTGTATGAGACTCTATCTAGACATTGCACAAGTTGACTCTATGGGAAGTACTAGGAGATTGTTCATACGTAATATGATAACATCAAATGTATTATGCTTACGATATATTATGTTCCTTTAGTATGATGTTGTTTATGTTGATGAATATTTTATTGGTCTATATCTCTATATGTGGTGATGACTACCTACCATATACATTTTTTAAAGCAAAGCTTTACTTATGGTCTCCTATCTTGTTTACTTGATTATCTTGTGCTATGAGGCTTCAAATGATCATTGCACTTGTAGGATTGGGATGGGATCATTGGTAAATGTCATGTATGTTATGTTTTATGATCTACTGAACATGAAATGTTAATCTGATTTAATGATTTTATGTCATTTGTTATGATTATGCTTTATGTTATTTTTATTCTCATCGTCTATATTTTGTATTGTATATGCATTCAAAGTTTTCAAATGACTTAGCATGCTTTCCAAAGAAATTGTCCTTTTTCATGCGTTTCCTTAAATGTTATGTGCATATACCCACACTTAGTACATGTGGTGTACTAACCCCTTCCTTTATATAACTAAAT
This sequence comes from Solanum chilense, assembly GCA_032847665.1. Lineage (NCBI taxonomy): Eukaryota > Viridiplantae > Streptophyta > Magnoliopsida > Solanales > Solanaceae > Solanum > Solanum chilense. The sequence goes on along the minus strand of CM064972.1, from coordinate 37,769,384 downwards.
ATGTAGGATGCGACAATTAAAGATAAAGAAGGTCCCTGTAAGAACCTTTGAACTCTTTCTCCAAGTATTGGTACGTTCTCATGTTCTGTGATACTATCTTGTTGTTATTCTAGCTTATGAATACTTTAGTATTTTTAAGAAACACTCTTTACTTACTTTTATGATTTGGGTTCTATTATGGTAAGCCATATATGGAGTATTAAATATGTATTGGCTAAGTCCAAGACTAGTATTATTTAGATGGTTTTTATGTGAGACGACTTTTATACTTCTGTATGTATATTATCATATTGCTCTAAGAAAACCCTATGTAAGCTTGTATGTGAGAGATCTAAGTATACCTCACTTTGTATTCTTCTATTTGAAACCTGCGAGAGGACGACGAAGCCAGTCGCGACTAGTGGATCGCTCAGTCGTGAAAAAATTTGTACTAGTGTATCAGGTTAAATAACCAAGGGTCGATGCCTCATTAAACAACATTATATAGTTTTTTGTTCATATTTATGTAGCATGCCAAAATTATGGATTAGAGGCTATGTGACGATTAGGAAAATTCTCTTTTCATGGTAATCCTATGTCGTTCCTCTAGAGTTTGGACACTATGTGTATTTTATTATGTAATATCTTTCTTGTGGATGTAGGCGATGAACAGAGAAGGACACCTGCAAAAGAGTAGGAAAAAAGATTGAAAATTTGGAGCTACTCCCCAAGGAAATCAAGTTCCTCCTCAAGTACAAGTTGCTGTGAATGATCATGTTCTGGTCAATCCTCCATCTGTGACGGATTGTTAGGTGAGGGCAGACTATTTTCAAATGGACCAAGCCATAACCAGTCAAGGTCAATCCATCACGACATAAGCTAACATGGACATTGTTCCTCAAGAAAACCAACATTCTAGTACTATGGCTAGTCGTTTGAGGGATTTTACGAGGATGAATCCTCCTATTTTTTCCTTGATGAACTCTATAAGATATTGTTTGCCATGGGGGTGAGTACTACGGCAAAGACTGAGCTTTCTACCTAACAACACAAGGACGTGGCTCGGACATGGTACACTTAGTGAAAGGATAGTCGGGATTTAGGAGATTGTCCCGTGACTTGGGAGATTTTCAAAAAGGCATTTCTTTGAAGATTCCTCCCAAGGGATCCAAGGGAATCTAAGGTACAAGAGTTCATCAACCTTCATCTAGGAGGTATGAGTGTTAAGAATACTCCATAAATTTCATTAAGCGATCAAAATATGATTCCTCTTTTATTTCCAATGCTAGGGATGAAATGAGCCGTTATGTAACGGGCATGTCCGTATAACTCGAACAATAATGTCGTGCAACTATGCTTCATGATAATGTGGATACTTTGAGGTTGGTTGTTCATGATCAACAAGTAGAGGAGAGTTTTGTAAGGAAGAATAATAGGGAAGCTAAGAAGGCAAGATCTTTTGAAAGTGGTTCTTCCAAGAGTAGGCTTGACACTTAAGACAAGCCTATGTTCAAGAAGAGGTTTTCAAACGAGGTTCTTTCAAATGTATACATGACCAACAATTAGGATTTTTAATACTAAACCTCAAAAGGGGATAAATGTTGATCAATCAAGACAAAGATCAACTTGTGGAAAGTGTGCTAACAAACACGTGGGTGAATGCCTTTTTGGAACTAATAATTGCTATGGTAGTGGAAAAGCTGTCCATATGGTGAAATATTTTCCAAATGCGAGGATTTCAGGAAAGGGGAATAGCCAATCTCACCAAAGTTTTCCTAGTTCCTAAGTTAAAAAAAGCAACAATTATTATGCACTTAACGCTAGGGATAAAGAAGGAAGCTCTCCCGATGTTGTGACTTGTATGTTACAAGTCTTCTTCGTTAATGTTTATTTTTTGTCTGATGTAGGTACTACACATTCTTTAGTTACACCTTTGATTTCTAGGAAGTTTGATGTACTTCCTAATGTTTTAATTGAAACCTTTTTGGTTGTACACAAATGGGTGATTCTGTTGTTGCAAAGAGAGTCGATAGGAAATGTCATGTGATGATTACAAATACAGCTACTCTTGTTGATTTGGTAGAACTTGACATGTTTGATTTTTATATCATCTTTGGTATAGATTGGATTCATGCTTGTTTTGCTTCCATAAATTATAGAATCGGGGTAGTGAAGCCTCAATTCCCAAATGAACTCATTTTAGAGTGGAAGAGGAGAAATTCTATGCCTAGGGTCAAATCATTTCTTGCTTGAAGTCTTTTAAGATGATAGCTAAGGATAGTCAATACAATGTAGTAACGGTGAAAGATCTAAAATATGAAACTCCTTCTATTGAGTTACTCCTTGTAGTGAGGAATTACCTAGAGATTTTTCCTAATGACCTTCTACGCATTCCTCCCAAATTGGAAATTGACTTTTGCATTGACTTATTACTGGATATGGTTCCCATCTCTATTCCTCCATATAGGATGGCTCTGGCTAAATTGAAAGAGCTAAAGCTCCAACTCAATGATTTACTAGACAAGTATTTCATTCAACCTAGTATGTCTCCATGGAGTGCTACGTTCTCCCTTGTGAAGAAGAGGGATGGAACCTTAGAATGTGCATTTATTATCGCCAACTTAATAAGGTCAACATAAAGAACAAATATCCTCTTCGTCGGACTGATAATCTATTTGATGAACTCCAAGGTGATAATTACTTTTTCCAAGATTGACTTAAAGTTAGGATATGACTAAATAGGGTGAAAGGTGACGATGTTCCCAAAACAACTTTCCGAACTAGTTATGATCATTATGAATTCGTACTGATGTCTTTCAGGTTAAATGAATGCCCCGGTAGCTTTTATTGATCTAATCAATAGAGTTTTCAAATATTACCTCGACTCATTTGTGATTTTGTTCATTCATGATATTTTGATATACTCCCAGAATTAAAATTGGCATGAGAGTCACTTGAGGTTAGTCTTTCAAGTCCTCAAGGAACACCATGTTTATGTCAAATTTAGAAAGCGTAAATTTTGGTTGAGGTTAGTTGCTTTTCTTATCCATATTCATTCAGGTGAGGGTTTAGAGGTCGATCCAAATTTTAATCGCCTTCGTCTTTCTTAAATCGACCTCTATACCCTTATTTGAGATAATATGGCTAATGAACGCAACCAATGTTAACCAAAACTCACACTTACTATACTTGACAAATAGTTGATATTGCTTAAGGACCTGCAATACTAACCCCATATGATCCATATGGTCATATTCACTATTTGAGTAAAAAAAAATCATCAATATATACAATTGCAAACGAGTAAAGGCAATATGGAACACCTTATTAATTAGGTCCACAAAAGCCGCCAGGGCATTGGTTAGACCAAACGACATGACTAGGAGATCATAATGACCAATCCTAGTTTTGAAAGCCATTTTAAGTATGTCGTCTGCTTTAAACCTAAGTTGGTGATAACCCGACCTCAACTCAATCTTAGTAAAGTAGTTTGCCCCCTGTAATTGATAAAAGAAATCGTCGATCCTATGGAGAGGATACTTGTTCTTGATGGTAACATTATTTAGTTGATGATAGTTGACGCACATTCTAAAAGACCCATCCTTCTTCTTTATAAAAAACACCATAGCACCCCATGGATAAATGCTATGTCTCATGAAACCCTTGTCAAGTAAATCCTTCAGTTGAAGCATAAGTTCTTGCAACTCGTCCGGAGCCATCTGCTAAAGAGGTGTTGAAATATGTTTTGTATCCGGCAACAAGTCTATGCCAAAGTCTATATTTCGTTAGGGAGGAACTTCGACAAATTAATGGGAAAGACTTATAGAAAATCCCTCACTACGGGTATTGAATCTAATGAAGGAAAATCGGATTCATGGTCCTTGAACCTTACAACATGATAGAGACACCTATTACATATAATTTTAGAAGCTTCTAGGCGAGAAATAACTAGACCACTAGGGGTTGAGTTACCCCCCTTTAATTCTAAGTGGTTTTGACTTGGAAATTATAAAGTGACTACTCTTATCCTAAATCTATGGAAGTAAAACAATCATGCAACCAATCCAACCCAAATATTACATCGAAGTCAACCATATAAAATTCTATCATGTCAACCAAAGTAACTCTATTGAACAATAATATTTGACAACTCCTATTGACTCTTCTACCCATCACGGAGTCACCCACCGGGGTTATAACAAAAAAAGGTTCCATTAGAACATCGTGTAACACTTTTAACTTTCACGCTTTTGGAGGGGTTACAAATGATAAGGTATCAGCAGGATCTAGTAAAGCATAAACATTAATAGAGAACACTTTTAACATACCAACAAAGACATTGGCAGACTCATCTTGATTACTCCTACAACGGAGGTCATATAAGTGATTCTTCTTAAGAGTATCGGGATAGGGAGCACGTGCTTGTGCTTGAACATTTTCTCTCCCTTGAGCCTTCATAATAGTACAATCAATCTTCACATGACCACTCGTGCCACAACCATAACAATTATCTATACAAATTATACATTTGCCTTCATATTTTCTACCACATTTAGCACAAGTAGACTTCGAAATATAATTACCATTAACTTTCTCGTCTTTTGTCATGGGTGTAGTAACTTTACCTTTTTTAATCCTTCGGATGGTACAAGGGATTATAATGGGGACCCTCTTCTTCTAATTTGTCTTATCTTGCACCTAAAATGTATCCTTAGATGAGTTTCCATCTTTGTCCCTTGTCCTCTTCAATTCTATACAAACACATTTAAGCTTTTGCTCCTCAATTAGTTCGGCATGAACCATGAGACGAGAGATATACATTCTAGGAATCAACATAGCCTACCTGCATTCATTAACAACAAGATCATATACTCCCATAACAATTCTTTTCAACTTGGCCCTAGAATCCGCCAAATTAGTTGGAGCATACATGGATAGTTGGATGAACTTTAGACTATACTTCTTCACATTCATACCCATTTGGCGAAGGTTGACGAATTCTTATATTTTACCCTCCCTCATCTACAGGGGAAATAACCTATCATAAAAATTTATCTTGAAATCGTTCGAAGTAATCTGACCTTCTCTAACCGGCCTCTCATCATTCCATTGCTCATACAAACCAAGAGCTTCATATTTTAGTTTGTAAGAGGCTAGTTATGCCGTTTTTTGAGAAAACACCCCGATCGCATCTAGTAGCTTTAACACTTTACCGATGAACCCTTGCGGGTCCTCCTCGACCTTGGAGCCAAATAAGTTAGGGCGATTCATCCTTGTGAAATCCCATATACTTGATGTGGTGCTGCTAGCATTGGGGTTCACATGGACCCTAGAATCCCTAGTAACTTGAGTAGCCAACACTTGAGTCAAGCTATGAATGGCCGTACCTAACTCAATATTAGACAGTTTCTTCTTCAATAGGAACTTAAGGGTTTTTAGAAGCCGGAGAGGAACCTTATGATTCTTATTCTCCTCTTCCACCCTTCAAGCGTTATTCCATATTGTATTCATTGCCTATAAGAACAAGAAAGAGATTGAATGTTAAGGTCATGTAGAGCTATAACTTTAGAGGAAAGACTTTAAGAATACAAACAAAGTAATGCTTTCTTAAGCATCACATAGCCTCTCAATCATATGTGTGGCGCGATTCACAATTATGATCAAGACTGTACTTGACGTGGTTTTAGTGGGACACCATCCTAAGATTATTTGACCTAATGCTCTAATAAAATTTTTTTTACGAATGGGGAGCACCGTAGAAGTAACTGGCGTCTTCATCCTCGAAGAAGACTTAGACTAGCACTTAGCATTAATCATTGCACATCATATGTCAAAATGCAGAAAAATTTAAAATACTTTTACAAATTGAGGTATACATAAGGTGTTAACATAGACTTATCCTATATGAAGCTTACATAAGCTTCTCGTTTATTCAACATAATCAATAAGTAAGGATTTAGTCTAATTTCTTTTAAGATTAAACCATCTTAAATGAAGTACACCTTTTTTGGGCATATCCCTTATACAAATTAATCGTGCTATACATGGATTAAAACAATGTCTTCAAGAATAGGAATGAAATGAGTGTCTTTATACAATAGTGACACTACTATGGAAGGATAAATGACGCCATCCTTGAACGGGAGGACTCACGAACAACTTGAAGAAAATTCATAATCTTCCTGTGGGCAGAACCTACAATGTTTAAAAAAAAGAAATAAAGGTTAGTATAAACACATGTTCTAAGTATGTTTCCTATGAATAAAATCACCAATGCACAAATTAGTCAAAACCATGTATTAAATAACTCAACATACACATATATAGAACATTATAAGTCAACCTAACATTATATTACCCCATCATGTAAGCACCCCAAAGCAATACTTGTGCAATACCAAAAATAGAACCCCATAACATTATACAAAGATAACAATAAGATAAGTCACTTACTATATGCATACAACATAATATCATACATTTTCTTAAAATGCTTGACTCATAAGCAATATAAAGTTTGACGTAAAGAACAAGTTACACACTTAATCATACACGAACCCTACAAGAAATATCCCTTAGGATCCCACATGTAAAATGAGAAAGAGAAGTCACATACCCTCGCTCACCCTCTGTATTAAACTTTAAGACAAAGCCTAATAATAGTTTCCGTACTTGAATTCTTCATTTACCTTATTACATTAGCGAGAGAAGTTCAATAACGAACATTAGACCATTTGATCTACATGGAAAGTGCATCTATCCTGTTACACCAAAAAGATAGGGTTAAGACTTGCTTAAGGTGTAACCATTCGTACAAAACAAACTATATGGATCCCCTAAGTTATAGTCCTATGTGGGCAGTTTGTTAAGTGTTAAGGAGATTGCTTCTAGAACCTTTACTTGATAGACTTGGAGGCTTCCATCTCTTGAGAAAATACATATCTTCGGAATTTGGACATACTAAACGTGAAGAAACCCATGTGGGAGGCTGGACATAGTAAACGTGAGACCTCTTTCTCATATACATTCCCTTTAGATGCTAAGCATTTGTTCCCTTTAGTAGTCATCTTACTTTCATACAAGATCAATTAGTCTCTTGTATATACCTATGCGAATACATCATCATAATAGATAATAGGTATAAATGAGAATTACCCTTGCACTTCAGAAAACCACATACAATCGAGTAAGCCTTTCACTCTACACTTTATCATAATCATGAGAAGTTACTTTTAATCATAGACTAATCATATCTTAACATACTTGAATACTTCATAGCTAATTAAATAATATAAGTTTAGGGACGAGGAATTTGTTCAATCATAATCACAAACACACATTCTACATAGAAGCATCATTATCTAAGAAAATAATACTTCATTATTGAATTCAAGAAAAATCAATCTTCATACTTGTCACCCTCAAAATGAGCTAGGTTGAACTAGAGCCTAACACTTTTTTCATGATATTATAAATTCATTAAATGTTTAAAAATTATATTTGGAGGCAGTATATAATGTTTTGAAGAGTTTGGAGGTCAAATGTTCAAGACGTTCAAAAACTAGTCGAAGTTTAACGAGTCTGTAGTAGTGTTTAATAGTTATGTTTTGTGGGATGGTTTGAAGGTGAAATTCAGTACCGAGGGTTCCTACGCATATCCTGACATACAAAGTGTCAAAAAATCTAAGAACGACATCCCAGGGACCATCAAAAGGGTCCCCGAGGTGGAAATAAACATTGGCAAGCGAAGTTTCCAAGTAGCCGAGAATTGGCATGCTGCTGCACGACGCGCAACTGTCATGCAGTAGGAAATTTTTTTTCATTGCGATGCGGGGCTGTCACAAACCATTCTTTAAAAGTTTTTTTTCAAAATAAGATTTGGATTTGCCTCCGTGACGCGCAGTAAAGTTTCAGATTTAGTTGCATCATTTTTAAGTCAAATTTAAGTTTCTTAATTTGTCTAAAAAATATAGGGGCATTTTCGTTAATTTGGGGGTGAAATATGGAAGCTTATAGGACCTATCTACACCCTAAACTCACCAATCAATGAAAAACCCTCAACTCAAAATAAAACCTCTCCATAACTATATTGTTGATGTTTTGAAGCTCCAAGGAAGAAAATATATTTTATCAAGATTTCTTTATAAATTTTATGGAATTTTATTCACAATTAAGGTATGGTTATTAATCTTTGAAATTTCTTTCTTCAAGGAGTCAATTCCAATGATTTTTGAAAGATGATCAAAACATGAATTCTCCAATTAAGTGATCTAGCCAAGGGTTCTTGTATAAAAATATTAAAATCATTTTATTATGATTGTATTTATGTTAATTTGATTATTTTAAATTAAAAACCCTATGAACCCATGCAAACTAGGAAATTCTAGTTTAGACTACTTTATGGGTTAAGTGATCATGTTTAAATACTTATGAATTCTAGTGTAGTTTTCCTTAAGCTGTTGAATGATCTAAAATTTGTATAGGATTATTGTAAAGGTTGTCTTAATTTATAAAACCATATTGAAACTATATGTTGTCTTAGGTTGATAGAACTAGGTAAGGCCCTTTTTAATATTGTAATGGATGATTTATTTATGGATTGAAGTGGAGAGAATGGATTGGTGGTACGCTGCCCGAATTCTCTTTATGTTATTTAATGTATCTCTTGAATTATGTTGTGGTTTCTATGGTGAACTTATGTTGTGGTGCTATGTGCTTTACTTGTAAATGATGTGGCCTCTTCGGCATTACTATTTAGTATGATGATCATGGCCTTCACGGAAATTTCCTGAAGTATTATGATGATTTATGTATTTGATTGTGTGATGTAAGATAATATCCACCTACATGTTAATAATGTGAAAAAATATGGTTCTTCTATTTACGTTAAATGATCATGTTAGGCTATGACTATGTCCTTGTATGTGTAGTCCTAGAGTTGATGGATGATTCTTCCTACTTGACTATGTGAGTCTTATGATGGTTATATTGATGACATTATAGTAACAAATAGGGTACCTTTGTGCTTATTGAATCATATGGTATACATGTACATTATGAATATACATTATGAATATGAATAGATTGACTTAGTAGGCTTATACATTTTTTTTCTTGTATGTGTATTGGTGAATTTTCAATGTATGTCTAGGATCGATAGACTTAAGATTGTGCCCTTTTAAGTATGACTAATATGTGGAACCTCCTATACATAAATAAGGTTAAGAATGTGCTATGTTCATAGATCATTGAGTGGTTACCCTTGTGGACCCCTCTTTGGCTACTGAATTATGACTAGGTAATGACTAAGAGATAGTACCTTTTCATGTGCCCTTTTTAATGAACTTAGTTTATGAGAACAAAGGCCGTCACGGAGTGAATATGTTATTGTTTGTAGCTCTACTAAAGAAGGATACTAGAGTACAATGTACCTTTACTTGAGAATGAGACTATAGTTTATAAAATATCTTCATATTGATTAACCATGTGCCTACATGGGATGTTTTCTAGTTCCACCCTTGTCAAGTAGAACATTCTCTATCGTAGTTTGTGTATGACTCCGGATTCCATGCCTAGCTAGTATGGTTTATGTAGGTGATTGTCTATTCTCATCACGTGGTATACAATCTAGTTTTTGATTAGTTCTATAACATATAGGTAGTGGAATGGAACGCTTTCTAGACATGACACGAGTTGGATTTGATGGTTCTAGACTCTAGGTTCCCTAGGTCTTCTTAAAGACCATTATATGAATGTCAATAAGTGATAAATGTTTTCTAATTAACTTAATTAATGAATATGACCTTAGATAATTGTACGTTGAACAGAATGTGGTCTATCTAGGGTGGCTTTGAGGTTTATTATGTAAGCTTAAAGAAGATGTATGGGTGGTCTCCTCTTATCCTACTTAAGTGAATCTTGGAGTAACCTTAGGTGTGGAGTAACTAAAAGGAAAAGTGAATGATCTTATATCTTAGGTGGTCTTAAGGATCATTTTGGTGTCCTTAGAGAGGGTGTACGGTCGTTCTCTCTTCGTCTCACTTAAATGAGTATTTGTATAACCTTTGGTGAGAGGGTTGCAAGCTAAAAGAGGTCAATGTAAAGTTCAATTAGGTTCACTATAAAGTGGCATAGTTCATTGTAACATTCTTGCATATTTGATAAAATGCTTATGTGATTTCTTATATGTTTCTGGGGTTTTAAATGTTTTTCTTATACTTATAGTATGATGGTTTACTCAAAAAGAGAACATTTTATGCAAATCTGTTTCTCATGATTTTATGCATTATGTCATACTTAGTACAAGTGTTTAAACTAATTCCATACATTTTGTCTATATCTAAAGGTGTAAATGGTATTTGAGAGGAGTTTCAAAGTTGATGCTTTGATTAATATTCATTTAAGCAAGAGTTGGTATATCTTCACTAGATTCGAGGACATCTTGATGTTTAGTTTTCCTTATTGAAAGTATTACAAGAGATTTAGTTATTTTTCCTATATAATGAAGCATGGGCCGTGTCTAGATATATTTATATGTCTTAGATGGTTACTTTGAGACTTAGCCTATCATTATATTTTTCTATAAAACTTATATTTTGAAGTATTATTATTTCTTATAAATTTTTTTAATTCAGCACTACTTTTCATACATGTATACAATGAATGGTACGAAAGCTCTTGGGCAGGACCTCCGAGAGGTCGAGTACGCTATATTTTTATTAAAAAATGCCCTAACTTATAGAGGGTACTCTCAGGTCATTAAAATCCTTGTATGAGAGAATTAGATTATGGAAGTGGTCTTAGGAATCGAAAAGTCTCAAAAAGCCACGTCTAGTAGAGTCTTGACCATTGGTGTAGCGATCCGAGAATACTCTCTTGAAGTTAGGGCATTCTCGAATTGAAACACGGCGGACTCGACCTCTCAAAGGTCTTGTACAAGCCCTTTCGTACCATTCTTTGCATACATGTATGGGAAGCAGTGCAGAATTAAGAATTTTAATATGAAATAATAATACTTCAAAATAAATCTTTTATACAAAAACATAAAGAAAGGCTAAGTCTAAAAGTCACCATCTTAGACATATGAATACATTGGGACCCGACCCATACTTCATCATATAGAAAATAGCAAAATCTATTGAAATAATTTCAATAAATAAATCTAAACATCAAGGCGTCCTCGAATCTAGTGAGGACATACCAAACAATTTACTTGAATGAACACTAGTTCAAGCTTCAACATCGAGACTCCTCTCAAACGCCATCTACACCTTTAGAGATAGAATTAGTACAAACACTGGTACTAAGTATGGCATAATGCAGAAAACCATGATAAATAGACATTTGTATAAAACATGCTCTTTTTTATTAAGCATCACAGTATGAGCATACAAACAACATTTAACACTTTAGAAATATATGATATATCGCATACACATTTCATAAAACACAGAAGAACATTACAATGAACAATGTCAATTTACAGTGAAAGATATTCAACTTCACAGTGAACACTTTTAGCTTACAATCACCTCACCAAATATTATCCTAAGATAAGTTCAATCTTACTCCATTTGTTTAAATCCCTACCCAAAATAACTCTAAGACTCACCTAAGTAAAAAATGAAGAGCCACACATACACCCTCTTCAAGCCTACCTAAGCAATCCTCAAAGCTTCTCTAGATAAGTGCCTTTTTCATCATCATTCCTTTACTAAATTCATCATGTTCATTAAAGTCATTAGAAAACACTTCATTTATTGAAGACTTCACATAATGGTCTTTGAAAGACCTAGGGACTCATATATTAATATATTCAAAGACTAATCGTGCAATGTCTAAATAGCGTCCCATTCCACTTTCTCATCTTCATAGTACTTATCCAACACTAGCATGTATCCCACATAATGAGAATAGGCAATAACCAACATAGATCACACTAGCTAGGAATGGAATCCGGAGTCATAGACCTACTCTAATGAGGGTGTTCTATTTACCAAGGGTAGAACTAGGACACATCCCAAGTAGGAACATGTTTAAGGAATATCAAGGTCTTTTATGCACGCTAGTCTCATTCTCAAGTACAGATACATTGTACTCTAGTCTCCTTCTTAAGTAGAGCTACAAACCATAACATATTCACTCGTTGCTAACCTTTCTTCTCATAGAGTAAGTTCATTAAAAATGGGCATATGAAAAGGTATTATGTCTTAGTCATTATCTAGTAATGATACACCTACCAAAGATGGGTCAACTAGGGCTTCCATTCAATGGTCTGTAACGATAGATCATTCTTAACCTTTTTTCTATATAGAAGGTTCCATATAATAGTCGTGCTCAGAACGGCACCATCTTAGATCTATCCATCCTAGACATTCATAGAACATTAGTCTATACAGATACAAGACAAAGGTGACTAAGCCTACTAAGTCAAGATGTTCATATTCATCATATACATGTATCAAGTAAGAGACACAAGTCTAGCAAAACAAGGCAGAAACTATTTTACTGTATTGCATATAATATATCAATCTTTGAAACACTTAGGAATGTCCTTTATCATCTTTATGTCATCATATTCATCACTATAACATCATCACTATAACCATTATAGACTCATATAGTCAAGTAGGATCAATTATGTTTCAACTCCAAGACTACACACATAACCACATAGTCATAGTCTAACATGATCACTTAACAGTATCAAACCTTTACATTAATAGAATATACATATATGTTATCAAACTTCACATATTCACATACATAAATCATCATAATACTTCAAGTAGTTTTGAAAAGTCCATGATCATCGTAATACATAAAGTAACGCCGACAAGGCCACATCAATTCGAATAAAAGCACAAAATACTTCCAAAATAAGTAGACCATATCAATCACAACATAATTGAAGTCTAATTAACATAAAAGAAAGAGAATTCGGGTAGCTTACCACCATCCATTCTTAACACATCAAACTAGATGAATTAAAATTTAATTTATCAATATAATAACAATTAGGTATCTATTGAATACAATTATTATATCATTACAAATCCCACAAGAAACTACATAACATTTCATCAACATTTGACCAATATAAAGTAACCATAGAGTAGCCTGTAAGACCCCAAATATGACCTTGGTTAACTAGAGCCTAACATGTTGGTATTGATGTTATAAGGTCCTTAATATGTCTAAAATATGGTATAGAGACAATACCTAAGGTATTAGAGGTGTTGGAAGTCAAACGTCAAGGGAGGACTAGGACGTTTGAAGACTAAGTCACCTGAATGTATAAAATGTGGTTGTATGTGTTTATTTTTGTTTAATGGTGTTTTTAAGTTCTTGAATTATTTAATATGGCATGTTTATGCAGTGTTTAAGTTTTGTGAAGTTTGGAGGTTAAACGACCAAGAACGTCCAAGGCGTTCAAAAGATATTACTTGAGTCGACATTGTACGTCTAGGAATATTTCGGTGATCTTTACGTGTTTTTTTGGATTAAATTCATGTGAGATGAGTTAAACATATATATTATCATATTTGGGTTGAAAACATCTTGGAAATTATCCCGAAAACAATCTAAAGGTCCTTGAGGAAGGACCCAAAACTTTTGGAATGGCAGTCCCAGGCAGAACCCTAACAACAGAGAAGTCGATGGCTCGTACGTCTTTTCATGCCCCGTCAAAGGATTTTGTAGATGGATAATTAACCATTGAAGGGAAAGGAGCTTGTCTTGACACTGTAGCCAACGACGGAGGGATGTGACGCTCTGTCAAGTGCAGGCGTCGCACACACCTGTCTTCCTACGTAGGCTTCTACCAAGTACCAATTAAACCTACTTCTAAATTATGTCATTGTCGGTTTATTAATGGTACTTTGGGTATTTTAAATAATTATAAAAAGTTTAATCACATGGAATACTTCATTCTTCAAAATCATAAGCCCAAAACTCTTAGAAAATATCCCAAAACATCCATTGATGTCCAACATGAAATGGCAGCTTGGTGAGGGGTTTTTGAGTCAAAATTTTTCATCAAAATGAATAATTATCATCCTTGAGGTATTACTTTTTTATCCTTGAAAATCATTCCAAAAAGGAGCCCAACTCTCAACATGTTTTTCAAAGGTTTCCAAAGTGAATTGTCCAATTTCATGATTCTACCATGGTTCTTGCATAAATGAATTCTAAAGATTGAATATTGTCTAATTGATATTATATTAATTATTTCAACATAAATTACCTATGAACCCATTAATTTTGATGAACCCTAGTTTTTGACTATAATGTGGGTTACATGATATTAAGCTAACATTTACGAATTATTGTGTAGTTTCTTATGGTCTTTCTAATGATATAAGAATTTTATTCAATTGTTATCAAATTGATCCTATATTTTTAAACCTATATTTATTGGATTTTATGATTATTGCTTGAATTGTTGGTTATGGCCTTGGGTAAGGGCCTTGTGATGCTGAATTGGACCATTTAGCATTGAATTGAACTTTGAATAAAGGAATGAAAGTATGCTTCCTGGATTTCTTTAAGTTTATATAATTGTTTTTAAATTCTATTGTTATTGGTATAATCCACTTATGGTGGCAATGTTGTGCGTTTTACTTGCAATTTACATGGCCTTGTCGTTGTTAATTTATGCAATATTATGAGCATGGCCTTATTTGCAACTACATGAAGTTATTGTCTATTTGTGTAGTTTTGTTATGTGAAGCTTTACATTATTTATCTACATGTGAAGTTATATAGTCATATACTTATTCCTGTAGTTATATTGCATTAAGTTATCATGTTAGACTTTGACTTGACATTATGAGTGTAATGTTAAGTTAAGTGTATGTTATTCCTAATTGATTTTATGAGTCTATGTGGAGTATATTAATGATTTTATGATGATATATAGGATAACTTGAAGATGTTAGGTTGTTTTACATATTTTTCTAGAATGACTTGTATTATGTGTTAAAAGTGAAGTATGTGATGTCTTGTCTTAACTGATTTGTATTTGTTGCTTGATATGTATATGGTAATGAATATATGATGTCTTGATTTGAGGTGTTAGATCTCTTAGTCTTGAATGTGTGAATAACATGTAACTTTAAATGATTTTATGAGAGTCTCTTATGTGCAAACCTTGACTTAAGGGTAAGGTTAAGATTGATTGAAGTGTAAGACGTAATGGTGTCCTTCAAAGTAAAGGAATGATTGACTTAAGGTTAGGATGGAATGACATCATATTAATCCTAAGGAAAGTACTCATGAGCTTCTTGTCGCCATTGTGAGGTAGCCCTATTGGACCATCCTTGGTAGGGTAAATGTGATTGGGCTATGAACTTGTTATGGAACCTTTTTATATGAACCAAATGTATGAACTACTATATGAGAACGAAGGATATCACCAAGTGACTATCGTAAGGGAAAGTAGTTCTATTTTAGTATGAGACTAGATTTCAACGTATACCCTTCATATTCCTTAACCATGTGCCTACATGGGATGTGTATTAGTTTTACCATTGGCAATTCGAACAACCTCATCGGAATAGGATTGAACTTCGGATTCCACGTCTTTCTATCATAGTCTATGTCATTTCTTGACTATTCACATCATATTGAATCCCTATTAGCATTTGAGGAGTTTATGGAGTTTAGGTGGTGGTATTGCACGCTATCTAGACATTTCACTATAGAATTTGAAGGTGTTATATAAAGTTCCTAGGTCTTGTCCAAGAAAATTATTTTTATGTACTTTATGTGATGTATGAGTGTTAATGAACTAATGAACTAATGACTTATGTTAAAGAGTATGTAAATAAATGATTACCTAATCTAAAGTGACTTGAGGATTCCCTAGCTAAAGTGTGAACAGGACATAAGGGATGATCTTTTCATGTCTTATCTTTGGAAGTCTTGAGGATTACTCTAGTTTGGGATGTTGGTTGATTTTGAGAACATGATCTAAGCCTTAGGTAGTCTTAAGGAATATTCAGGTAATCAAGAAGAGGTCACTATGGACGTTAACATTTTGATTTACTTAAGTAGGTCTTTTGATAGACTTTTGGATGAGAATGTCATATCATCTATATTTTGGTGACTTAGTGAGAGTTATTCTATCTTACGGAGTCTATAGGTCTCTTAAGTGTGTGTGTGAGGGATTGTATGGGCGGTCGCTTCACAAATCACACTTGTTAGACTTAGATTTCACCTTTGGTAGAAGAATATTACGTTGATGTTAATAATTGCTTTTAAGTATGTATGTGACTCATTATAGGTAATCTTTAGGGTGGCTTAGGCACATCTACAGAGGGTGTATGGGCGGTCTCTCTTTTCGTGACTTAAGTGAATCTTTGGATGACTTTAAGTGAGAAAACTACATGCCAAAAGTATCTTATCTTTTTCTAAATGTATTAAAGATGTTATTATGATTAAAATATAATTTTTTAATGAAAAGATGCATATTTCCAATAAAGTTTGTTTTAATGATATTTATGCATATAGCCATACTTAGTACATGTGGTTGTACTAACTCCACGCTTTTATCTATCTATATAATTCTTGGTAGGTGAGAATATTTGAGAAGTGATTACTTGGAGTTATAAGATCGTTCAAGATAAGTTTAAGTATTTCCTCAATTGACTTGAGGGCATATATATGTCTTTTATGTTTTTTCAGTCAAATTATTCTAATAGACTATGTATTACTATATTCGTATTTTGAAGTATGAGTCCTGTCCCAGGTTTTCTTGTGTCTTTAGATGATGACATTTAGACTTAGTATTTCTTATTACTTTTATATGAAAGATATTTTCAAGACTATATTATGTTTTGAAAAGTTGTAATTTCACACTACTTATCACTATATATATGCAATAAATGATATGAAAGAGGCTTGTCTAATAACTATAGAGAGTTTGACGACGCTGTTAGAATCGAAGATTGTACCCAATCTTCTATGGTATGGTTTCGGTATGTGACAAGCTTGGTATAAGAGCATAGTTTCATGAAAGTAGTATTTGGAATGAAGAGGTTTCATCATGTCACGTCTAGTAGAGTCTTGACAATCGGTGTGAGTCGCAACACATCTATGGGCGACATACTATAGGACAATAGAGTTTCCCTTATTTTCTACTCCTATGTTTTGCAATAGAATAAATGTTTTGATTATCCTTCTTATGAGTTTCTTTCTATTTTCTAGGAGATGAATACTAAAAGGATGATCGCTACATGTTTGGAAGAGGAAAGGGTTAATGAGGAGGATCCCCCTCAAGTTGAGCAAGTTCTTCAAGGTGGGAAAGGAGTTCAACGTGCTCAAAATATCCAAGTGCCTCCCCAAGGTTATCCTATTCCTAATGTGAAAGGAGGTGTTGAGGTTCCGGAGATGTCTAATAGGGAGATTAGAAAGGCTTTGATTGTTATAGCCTGAGCCGTGACTATGCAAGCTAATTTAAGTGTGATGCCTAGGGTTGTGCAGAGCACTATGACATCTAAGGTGAGAGATTTTGTGAGGATGAATCCTCATATCTTTCTTGTCGCTAAGGTAAATGAGGATCCCCATAAATTTATTGAAAGAGTGTACACATTTTATAGTGCTATGGGGTTACATATAGGGAGAAGGCGGAGTTCGCTTCGTACCAATTGAGGGATGTTTTTTAAAATTTGGTACACTCATTGGAAGGATAGTAGGCCTGAAGGATCATGTCCTATTGTATGGGAAGGATTTAAGGAAGCTTTTCTTGGTATGTACTTCCCCCGAGAGAGGAGAGAATTTGAGGTGGAGGAGTTTATAAATATCAAGCAAGGAAATATGAGTTTTGAGGAGTACTCTTTGAAATTCTCAACTTTGTCTGGGTATGCCCCTTCTCTTCTGTCGAATCCAAGAGATTAAATTAGTCATTTGGTGACACGAGTGGCCGACTTAGTGGTGGAAGAATGTCGTATCGCTATGTTGCATGATGATATGAGCCTAGATAGACTCATGGTGTATGCACAATTAATTAAAGAGTAGAAACATAACAGGATGGAAATAAGTTGTAAAAGGAGTGGTGCTAATGATAAAGAGTAAACTAGGTTTAAGAAGAAGGTTCAATCTCAAGAAGAATCTAGGAGTGCAAAGTTCAAGGTTGAGAAATGAGGTTGTTCCAAGGATGGCAAGCTAACTTGTGCAAATTGTAACAAGAAACATTATGGTGAGTGTCTATTTAGTACCAGGAGTTGCTTAAGTTGTGGTAAAGATGGGTACAAAGTGAGAGATTGTCCTATTATTGCTTCTATAGGCAGAGAGGGTAAGAAAGTTGCTCCTAGTGTTCCAAAGGATGATGCTTCAACACAGAGGAGTTTCTATGCACTCCGTTCTAGAGTGGAGAAGACGGATGAGAAGGAGAGTGATCATGATGTTGGTAAGTTTTCCTTCTTTTGCTAAGATATGAGTTCCTTGTAAGTGGGGGAGTATGGTTTGTAGATAGGATAGAAGTCTTTGAAATTATTGCTTGTGCATGGTGCTTAGGAGTTTGAGTGAAATTGAATTTTTTTAACTTCATACATTGTGTGTTTTATGAAGTCACGATTATGTTGTAATATGTGTTTATATTATGTTACTTTGCTTGTTAATATGTTTATATCATGAACAGCTTAATGTGGATTTTTAAAAGATTGCTTAAAAATTCACTATTTCTTTAAAACTGCATGCTACCATACTTTTGAGAAAATGACTAAC
The DNA here is from genome assembly GCA_032847665.1 of Solanum chilense. Classification (NCBI taxonomy): domain Eukaryota; kingdom Viridiplantae; phylum Streptophyta; class Magnoliopsida; order Solanales; family Solanaceae; genus Solanum; species Solanum chilense. The sequence goes on along the minus strand of CM064972.1, from coordinate 37,750,679 downwards.
ATATTCGTTTTCCTAAAAAAATTGTAATGTTGTTAGAACTAATGTATATGAGTAGGTTATTGAGTATAAAATGTGTTTTTACTCTTTGGAATGAAGAATGCAAGTTTTGTAGCATAATGATTTATAGAATTGCTTTCTAATTTCTTGTTGTTTTGTGAATCTCTTTACAATGTAAAGCTGATGTTTTCTTGTGATTATGTGTCGTATGGAATTGTTATTATCTATTAGTTGAGTATCTAACCTTGGAAGTGTTCGGAGAATGTCAAGTGTCATTCGAGGACGAACGTTTTCCAAGTGGGGGAGATTGTAAGAACCCGAAGATGACCTAGGTTAACTAGATCCTAACATGTATGTATTGGTGTCATAAAGTGTCTAATATATGGTATAGAGAATAACCTAAAGTATTACAGGTGTTGGAAGTCAATCGTCAACAGACGACTAAGACATTTGACGATAAAGACAAAACTATTGGCATGGCAGTCACAGGCATACCCCAAATGACAGAGCAGTCGATGACTGGTAGGCCTATTAATGCCCCATAAAAAGGTTTAATCGATGGTGACTTAACCATAGGATTGAAAGGATATTGGCCATCCATTGTATCAAACGATGGAGAGATGTGACGCCCCGTCAAGGGCACACGTCGCACGTACCTGTCTTCCTGCGCAGGCTGCTGCCAAGTTAGGGGTGAATTGGTAAATTCACCCCACTACTAAATTAAGTTATTGGAGGTTTATTAAAGGTCTTTTGGGTATTTTAATGAAGTATAGAAAGGTTAATCACATGAAATACTTCATTCTTCAAAATCATAAACCCAAAACTCACAAAAATATCACAAAACCTCAAACGAAGTTCAACTTTAAGAGGCAACTTGGTGAGAGGTTTTAGAGTCGATAATCTTCATCAAAGTTAAAAATTTTCATCCTGAGGTATGGATATTTTATCCTTGAAACTCGTTTCATCAAGGATCCCAAATCTCATCATGTTTTTCATTGTTTTCTAAAAAGAAATGTCTAATTTGATGATTCTACCATGGGTCATTGCAAAAATGATTTTAAACATTGCATTGTGAACTAATTGATATTGTATTGATGATTTCAACATAAAATACCTATGAACCCATGAATTTTGATGAACCCTCGTTTTGACTATAACGTGAGTTACTTTATATTGAGCTCATATTGATGAGTTGTTATGCAGTTTCTTATGAGCTTTCTAATGATAAAAGAATTATATTCAATTGTTATCTAATTTATCCTAAATTTTTAAAACTAGATTGAATTAATAGGTATTTTGTTTGAATTTATGATTATTGCTTGAATTGTTGGTTATGGCCTTGAGTAAGGGCCTTTGATGTTGAATTGAACGATTTAGCATTGAATTGAAGTTTGAATAAGGGAATGAAGGTATGCTGCCCGGATTTATTTAATTTGATATTAATTATTATTTTATTCTATTGTGATTTGTATTGTCCACTTATGGTGGTGATTTTATATGCTTTACTTGTAATTGACGCGGCCTTCTCTGTGTTACTTTATGCAGTATTATGAGAATGGCCTTATTGGCAGCTACTAGAAGATATGAGGCTATTTGTGTAGTTTAGTTATGTGAAGAATTACATTATCTGTGTACATGTGAGGTTATATAGTAATATATGTATTCTTCTAGTTATGTAGCCTTAAGTGATCATGTTAGACTTTGACTTGACATTATGAGTATAGTGTTAGGTTAAGTGTTTGTTTTTCCTAATTGATTTTATGAGTCTATGTGGAGTATATTAATTATTTTATGTTGATATATAGGATGACTTGAAGATGTTAGGTTGTTTTAGAGATGTTTCTAGAATGACTTGTATTATATGTTTAAAGTGAAGTATGTAAAGTCTTGTCTTAGATGACTTGTATCTGTTGCTTGATATTTATATGGTTATGAATATGTGATGTCTTGATTTAGGGTGTTAGAGCTCTTAGTCTTGAATGTGTTAATGAGATGTGACTTTAAATGATGTTATGAGAGTCCTTATGTATAAACCTTGACATAAGGGTAAGGTTAAGATTTATTGAAGTGCAAGCCATAATGTTATCTTTCAAAGGAATGGAATGATGTAATTAAGGTTAGTTGGCTGGAACGACACAATATTAATCCTTAGGAAAGTTATCATGAGCTTCTTTTCCTCATTGTGCGGTAGCCATAGTGGACCTTCATTGGAAGGGTAAATGTGATTGGGTTATGAACTTGTTATGGAACCCTTTTATATGAACCAATGTATGAATTAATCTTATAGAACGAAGGCTAGTAACAAGTGGGTATGGTAAGCAAAAGTAATTCTAGTTATGTATGAGACTAGAATACAAAGTACACCCTTCATATTCCTTAACCATGTGCCTACATGGAAAGTATCTAAGTTCTACCATTGGCAAGTAGAACGACCTCATCGGAGTAGGATAGAACTCCAGATTCCATATCTATGTATCATGGTCTATGTCGGTTACTGCCTATTCTCATCTTATTGAATACCTATTAGCATTTGAAGAGTTATGGAGTTTAGGTAGTGGTAGGGGACGCTATAAAGATATTTCACTATAGACATTGAATGTGTTATGTGGAGTTCCTAGGTATTGTCCAAGACCATTATTAGAATGTCCTTTATGTTATGTATGATTCTAAATGAACTAATTAACTAATGACTTATGTTAAGGAGTATGTAAATAAATGAGTACCTCATCTAAAGTGACTTAAGGATTCCTTAGCTAAATTGTGAAGAGTGCATAAGGGATGATCTCTTCATGTCTTATCTTTGGAAGTTTTTATAATGACTAATTAGGGAAGTTTTTGATTTTCTAAACATGATCAAAGCCTTAGGTAGTCTTAATGACTATTAAGGTAATCTGGAAGAGGTCACTACAGACATTATCTTCTTGATTTACTTAAGTAGATCTTTTGGTAGCTTTTAGGAAGAGAATGTCATATCATCTATATGTTATGGATTTAGTGAGAGTGACTATATCTTAAGTAGTGTATATAATCTTTTAAGTGTGTGTGTAAGCGATTGTATGGGCGGTAGCTTCACAACTCACTCAAGTAAGACTTAGAGTTCATCTTTGGTAGAGAAATCTTACCATGACGTTTATGATTGCTTGTAAGTATATATGTGACTCATTATCGGTAATCTTAAGAGTCATTTAGGTACTTCTAGAGAGGGTGTATGAGTGTCTCTCTTTGTGTGACTTAAGTGAATCTTAGGATGTCTTTATGTGAGGAAATTACATGCTAAAAGTATTTTATCTGTTTCTAAATTAATTAATGATATTATTATGACTAAAATATGATTTATAAATGAAAAGATGCATATTTCTAATAATGTCCGTTTTCTTGATTTTTATGCATATAGCCATACTTAGTACATGTGGTTGTACTAACTACATGCTTTTATCTATCTCTATTGTTCTTAGTAGGTGAAGAGTTTTGATAAACAAAGGCTTGGGATTTGAAAATCGTTCGAGAGAAGTTGAAGTATGTCCTCACTTGACTCGAGGGCATATATATGTCTTTTATGTTTTCATTCAGAGTATTTTTATAGGCTAAGTATTTCTTGTGTCTTTAGATTCTGAGATTGAGATTTAGAATTTCCAATTACTTTTATATTAATGATATTTTGAAAAATATATTATGTGTTGTGGAAATTTTTTATTCCGCACTAGTTTTCACTATTTAGATGAAATGAACGATATGAAAAAGGCTTGTGTAAGAATTCTAAGAGTTCGACGACGCTTGTCACAATCTCCGATTGTACCCTATCTACTATGGTATGGTTTCAGGATGTGACATTGTCAAAATCAGTATTTGTATGGTTTGAATGGGTTCATAAGAATAATAGCTTTAAAAAGTTTCATTAACATCAATTCAATCAAAAAACATTGATTAATAATGTTTTATGCAAGAACCCATGGCTAGATCATGAAACTGGAAAAATAATGTTTTTGATCATATTTAAAGATCATTGGAATTGAATCCCTGAAAAAGAGATTTCAAGGATGAATAACAATACCTTAATTATGATGAAAAGCCCAAAAGATTGATGGAGAAAAAATTGAAACCTATCTTCTTCCTTGGAGCTTCAAACCCTCAACAATGAAGGTTTTGGAGAGAGTCAATGGAGAGGTTTTGTTTTGAGTTGAGGGTTTTTCTTTTATTGGTGAGGTTAGGGTTTTAAATAGGTCCTATAACCGTCCATAAGTCACCCCTAAATTAAACAAAAGAATCCTATATTTATTGGACAAATTAACTAACTTAAATTTGACTTAAAAACAAAGCAACAACATTTGGTACTTTATGGCGCGTCGCAGGGCAATAATTTTGGCTTCTGCTTGACAATTGCGCGTCGCGCAGAAGCATGCCAAATCTTTGAAGTTTTGCTGCTTCGCTGGCCAATGTTTGGGTCCTCCTTGAGGAGCGTCGTTCTCAGACGTTTCAACCCTTTGTATATCAGTATATGATTAGGAACTCGCTGTACTGAATATAAACTTCAATCAATCACCCAAAACATCACTACAAAGCAGTACAACACACTAGTTTTACTTCGACTAGTTTCCAAGCGTCTTGGACGTTCTTGGACGTTTGACCTTCACAAACTTCAAAACTCTATATACTGACTTTGAACACCATTTTTAACAATTTAATTACTTTAATCCATTATGAAACAAGTTTTAGGCTCTAGTTCAACTTAACTCGTTGAGGGACGTTACAATCGGTGTTAGTCGTGACACATCCATGGGATAGTTGCTATAGGACGATACAGTTCCCTTATTTTCTACTGCTATGTCATGACGTAGAGTAAAAACTTATGGATACTCTTTATTATGGTTTTAATTGTGTCATAGGATATTAATACGAGGAGGACACCGGCTAGGAGAGTTCACGAGAATGGTGTGAATGAGGAGATTCCACCTCAAGTTGAACAAGTTAATAAAGTTCCTGAAGGTGCTGAAGGGTATCAAGATGGTATAGATTCTCAAGTACCTACTGTGGAAGCAGGTGATGAGGTTCCGGTGGTTCCCACAGTTAAGGCTAGTGGGGAGATTAGAGAGGCTCTCTTTACTCTAGCAAGAGCTATGACTACACAAGTTAATAGAGACATAACCACTAAGGTTAATGCTTTGGAGAATACTACGGACTCAAGATTAAGGTAATTATTAAAGATGAATTCTCCTATCTTTCTTGGTTATAAGGTCGGAGAGGATCCCCAAGATTTATTGGATGAGTTGTATAAGATAGTGAATGCTATGGGAGTGACTTCTAAGGAGAAGACAGAGTTAGTGTCGTATCAATTGAAAGATGCTGCTAAAGTATTGTTGACTAAATGGAAGGACATTAGACCGGTTGAATTGGGTCCCTTAGAGTTGGAAGATTTTAAGGAAGCATTCTTAGAGAGATACTTTCTTTGTGAGAAGAGGAAGATTAAGATTGAAGAGTTCATAAACCTTACACAAGGTAACATGAATGTTGAGGAGTATTCGTTAAAGATTATCATATTGTCTAAGTATGTTCCATCGTTGGTGTCTAACTCTATGTTTGATATTAGTAGGTTCTTGACCAGTGTTTCGGATATTCTGAAGGAACAGTATTTTATAAGCATGATCCATGGTGACATTACACTATCTAGGCTTATGGTGTATTCTCAATCCATTAAAGAGTCTAAACTTGGGAGAAGAAGTAGAGGCGCTAAATGGGGAAGAACCAATGAGAAAATTCAACGTAATTTTAAAAATAAGATTCCAAATCAAGATGGTTGTAGTGCTCCTAATTATAATATGAGAGAGGTGGTGGTTCCGAAGTGGTTAAGCCTACTTGTGCTACTTCTCGGAAGAAGCACCTTGGGAAGTGTCTAGCCGGTACTAATGGGTGATTTATTTGTGGGAAGGATGATCATAAGGTGAGAGATTTTCCTACCATTATGGATAGAGGAAGAGTGGACAAGCAAGTTCCTTCTAATGTTCTGATTGTGGCGCTCCAAAAAGGAATTGCTTCTATGCTCTTATAGTTAAAGGAACAAGACCAGATGATGATGATGATGACGATAGGTTATAGTTTTATCTCTTTAGTTATATGAGTCCTTCTAAGTGGAGGAGTATGGTGATAGTAGAATGGTGATTTGTTGTCTCATTTTTTTTATTCAAATCAAGTTTGAGTAATAGAATGTCATAGTAGCAAGTAGCATGTTGCATTGTGATTAGAAGTCTTGTTGAAATAGAATTTTATTTATTCCTTGCATTGTGCATTTCACGAAGTGATTGTTATGTTTTACATTGTGTTTATATGGTTTTATCTCTCATATTTTCATTCTCTCATCATACATTGCTTATTAGATGCATTTTTTATTTTTGAAATTTGTGCATGAGTCACTATAAAGAAATTGGTGATTCATGTAAAGATTTTGAAAATTTTGCTAAACTGTTCTTCATGAATAATTATTATAATGTGTATTGTACTGATGTATAGGAGTATGAAAATATGTGGAGAAGGATTTCATCCTATATGAATTTTAAAAAAAAGTGAGTCTTATTGCATGATGACTCATAGAAGTAGTTTCTATCTTCTTGTTTAGTTTTGAGTTTCTCAAATTATGTTAAGTAAGGTTTATCCTATGTGTGTATTGAGGACTGTGTTGTATGGTTATGTGCTTCTATTGCTGAGTTTCTTATCTCTAGAAAAATCCTAAAGAATAGCAAGTGTAATTCGAGAACGAATATTGTCCAAGTGGGAAGTATTGTTACACCCTTAAAATGAGCTAGGTTGAACTCGATCATATGACTTGTTTCATGATGTTTTAAAGTCATTAAATGGTTAATAATTATGTTTAGAGGCAGTAGATAATGTTTGGAAGAGTTTGGAGGTAAACGTCCAAGACGTTCGGAAACTAGTCGAAGTTGAACGAGTGTGTCGTACTGTTTTGTTATGATATTTTGGGGAATGTTTTGAAGGTGAAATTTAGAAACAAGGATTCCTATGCATAGGCTTACATTCAAAGGGTCAAAAACGTCCGAGAACGACGCCTCGTGGAACATCAAAGGATCTCCAAGGAGGACCCAAAGATGGGACAGCGAAGCTTCCAAGATGCCAAGAATTGGCATGCTGCTGCCCGACGCGCAGCTGTCATGCAGTAGGAAGAAATTCTCTTCGCGAAGCGGGGCTGTCATGAACCATTCTGTCCAAATTTTTCGAAAAAACAGATTTGGAAGTGCCTCCGCTACGCATACGAATGTCCCAAATTTCGTTGCGTCATTTTTAAGTCAAACTTTAGTTGGTTTTTTTGTTCAATAAATGAAGTAGTATTTTGGGTAATTTAGGGGTTCATTATGGACGGTTATAGGACCTATTTAAACCACTAAACTAACCAATCAATGTAAAACCCTCAACTCAAAACAAAACCTCTCCATTCATTATCCCAAAGCTTCATTGTTGATGCTTTTAACCTACAAGTAAGAAGAAACAATTTCTCAAGTTTTCTCCATCAATTTTCGGGAATTTTATTCACAATTAAGGTATGGTTATTAATCCTTGAAATCTCTTTCTTGAAAGAGTCAATTCCAATGATTTTTCTAAGATGATCGAAACATGAATTCTCCAATTTTGTCATCTAGCAATGTTTTCTTGCATAAAGGATTTCAAATCATTGTATTATGATTATATTGATGTTAATTTGATTAATTTAACCTAAAAACTCTATGAACCCATGCAAACCATGCAATTCTCGTTTTGACTAATTTATGGTCTAAGTGATCTTATCTCAATGCTTATGAATTCTTGTGTAGTTTTCCTTAGGATATTGAATGAGGGCGAACTTGTATAGGATTGTTTTATAGGCTGTCATAGATTGACAAAACTATATTGAAATGATTAAGATTCATTGAGTATTATGACATTTGTATTGAATTGATGAGCACGACCATTGGTAAGGGCATTTTTTGTATTGTAATGATTGATTTTTCCATGGATTGAAGTGGTGAGAAATGATTGGTGGTACGCAACCCTAATTCTCTTTATGTTATATATTGTATCTCTTGAATAATGTTGTGGTTTGTATGGTCCACTTATGGTGGCGGTGCTATGTGCTTTACTTGTGAATGATGGCATCGTCGGTGTTACATTATGTATTATGATAATCATGGCCTTATAGGAAATTTCTTGAAGTATTATGATGATTTTTGTAGTTGATTATGTGAATTATTATAATACCTACCTACATTTTAATATTGTGAAAGTATGTGGTTCTTCTATTGATGTTAGGTTATCATGTTAGACTACGACTATGTCCTTGTATGTGTAGTCTTAGAGTTGATGCATGATTCTTTCTTCTTTACTATGTTAGTCTTATGATGTTTATTTTTATTAAATTATAGTAGCGAATAGGGTGACCAATAGATGATGTTTGGTATGCCTATGTGCTGATATAATCATATGCTATATGAAGATGGGTGTTTCTTGTCTTGGTAGACTTGTGTCCCTTACTTGATACATGTACATTATGAATATAAACATCTTGACTTAGTAGGTTGATGCACTTTTATCTTGTTTGTCTATGGATTAATGTTGAACAAAAGTCTAGGATCGTTAGACTAATGATGGTGCCCTTCTATTTATGGCTAATATGTGGAACCTCTTTTATGCAAAGAAGGTTAAGAATGATCTATCTTTCTATACCATTGAGTGGCAGCCCTACGGTACCCATCTTTTGCAGGTGCATTATAACTAGGTAATGAAGGAGATGGTACCTTTTCATATGACCCTTTTTAATGAACTTACTTATTAAGAACAAAGGCTAGCACCGCGTGAATATGTTACGGTTTTTATGTCTACTTAATAAGGAGACTAGTACAATATACCTCTACTTGAGAATGAGAGTTTAGTGCATAAAAGGCATTCATATTCCTTAACCATGTGCCCAAAAGGGATGTGTCCTAGTTCTACCCTTGTCAAGTAGAATACCCTCTATCGGAGAAGGTTTATGACTTTAGACTCCACGCCTAAATATTAAGGTCTATGTCGGTTATTCCCTATTCTCGTCATCTGGGATACATTATAGATTTAACAAGTCCTACAACGTTTAGGTAGTGGAATGGGACTCTATCTATGCATGGCAAGAGTAGGACTTGATGGCGCTAGAGTGTAGGTTCCCTAGGTCTTCTTAAAGACCATTATGTGAATATTCATAAGTGATTAATATTTCTAATTGACTTAATGAATGATTATGACCTTAAATAATGGGTGGCGACAACGAACGGCGGTGGATAATACATTGAGGTTCCGGCGATGGGGCTCGAAGGGAAATAAAAGAGAGAAAGAGAATAGGAAAATTTGGGGAAAACTCGTCAGTGCTATAACATAATTTAATAAAAAGCGACGTACAGTGTCTCTTTGTCGGTTGTTTTTAAAAAATGTTTGACCTACATTTTGACCAAAAAGCGTCGGACTAAATGACATTGTCCCTTTCTTATTCAATATGTTTACCATATATGTTTTACCAAGAAGCGACAGACTTAATGATGTCGTCTATCAATATGATAAAAAAAATTATTAATACAATAAAATATGTTAAAAGTGAAGCCTACGTTGGTTAAATTTTTAATTAATATTTAATTATATTTAATAAAAGCAACAGAAAGTATATATATATTCAATAAATAATTATTAATTATAAATATATTTTGCAAAAAATTCCGCAAAAAAATTAACAGTCTAAGAGATGTCATCTATCTATTTTGGCAAAATAATTTGATCAATAATAATTTAATCAAAAAGCAACGGACGACATGAGAAATGGCGATATTTTTTGGAGCGGCGCCATTCCTTTCTTTGTTGTGCATTCCTTTTTTGTCCGTCATTATTTTAATAGTTTTTTAAGTAGTGTCAGTTGGGTTACTGTATTATCGAAGATCACGTACACTTGAATTGGAAGTAATCTCATTCGTCACGATAAGCATCAAAATGGTACCAATGTTAGGGAGTGGTGTTACCTGAAAATGTAGTTAATTAGAGTTCTAGTTTTTCTTACTTTTGGTTTTACTAATCTTAGTTGTAGTTATGTTTGCTTATCTTATGATCAATGAAGGGAAGTAATAATGGGTTATCACTACGGGTATCACATAGATCATCCTCTCATGAAACTATTGAACCTCAAGGATAATCTACTAACGTTCAGATAAGAAGAGGAGGAGACAATTCCTTAATTTTGTCAAAAAATCAAAGCAATATTGTTCTGGGGATCACCCCCTAGAAGTAACTCAACGTACTCTACCTCTCTAAGGTCCTATACAAGACCTTAGACATCTTTCATTGCATAATCGAAAAAATAGTAGAAAATTTAAAACTTTTCATAGCATATAATAGGCTAGAATCATCACTTCATGTATATTTATATATATATATGTATATATATGTATATATAATATAATAAGTACATAAGTAGACTCTAAGTATCTTTGCAATCTTATGACACAACTCAATAGATTAGAATAGGGACACAACCCTTAAAAAATAAAATATAAGGGCCCCTTTACTTGAATTGGGGAGATCTTTTAAAGCTCTTCACTTAGGAGGCATCCTCTAGCCATCACGTCTAAAAATTTTGTAAAAAGATGTAGAAGAATCGTATTAGTACAAGAATGTAATGAGTATGACAACCATGCAAACATGCACTTAAAGTGGACATTTCATTTGAAATCACGCAGATGTCATTTTAGTAAACTTCATGAACATAGGTACATAGAAGCAAAAAAAATCCACATACATCATATAGACATGGATACTACTCATAATAGGACATAAAGTTAATTATCCTACTTCGAGGCATATTCAATATATAAAATACACTGTTTATGTTTTTATCTCGCCATGTTTCCTTAAGTAACCCCTATTGTATAATTATTACCATGTATCACGTTGAGGTCACCTAATATAGTCTTAATAAATATGTTTCATAAAGAAACTACATATATTGACACGTTATAAGCAAATAATAGACTTTAACGTTACATAAGGACCATTACCTAATAAAACCCTCTAGTCACACTTGTGCAATGTGTAGGTAAAATACCAAAATACTACATCCACAAAGTGTACCTAAGAAGACACCCTATACTAGCAAGATCATACTCAACAAGTCATAACACTTTCATTTATAACTAGACATAAGACCGCATACTTCATAGCATCATATAAATACTATTTCCTTTGCTATAATCTTAGTAATAAATAATTCAGTTCATACCATAAGTAAACCACCCTCACAACACCTTCATAAGATTACCCGTGCAATGTACACATGAAGTCTCATACCTCCCCTCCCATATATACTAAGTAACCCACTTAGAAGCCATATGTGAAAATTTTCAGATACATAATCATAATTCATGTCTTGACATAGAAAAATCACTTAACATAAATTCATACAATTGATATAAAACATCAGCTAAGTATTACTTTCGAACATGTACTAATCTGATCCTTTCTTGGAGTTCACTACTGCAATGCATCATTAGGCCATAGTCCAACCTATACTAAGTAACCGCCTCAAGTAGTTGTGATTAGAATCCATAACTAGTTTATTTCTTATTTTTGTAGACATAGCCATAATCGACATAGAACATGTGAGCTACATGTAATCCGGTGTTCTCCTCCCAGCCGTAATATAGAAGGTTAGCAACTGCATAAGGTTTAACCAATAGTACATAGCTATATAAGTGGAATTCAGTAGCTATAACCTACGGCGGCACGTAGTTATGGAATATGGAGATTTTTAATTGAAACCTTGGATTACTATCGTGGAGGTTTCAATCTCATGAGATAACATCTATGTTGGGAACCCAGACTTGCTAAATGTGAAGATTCTCTTATTGGAAGTACGACTTTCTTAACGTGAAACCCTCACTCTCATTTTTCATATTCACTCGGTGCTAGGCACTCTCCTTTTAAATATATTAAAGGCTATAATACAGTAATTCATAAAGAAGGCTCTAGATATTCCATTCATTCGGGACGAGAGAACCATGGACGAAGCCTATTGGTGGAATGGTATGAAAATGAACATGCCAGAATTTGTTTCTACATTCCCAAATTGCAAAAAAGTTAAAGTAGTGAATTGTCATGACCCAAAATCATCCTAATTGGCGCCTACATATATAAGTTGGTGGTAGAACCACTACTTTTATCCAACTAAAGCAATTACTATAAAACAAATTCATTCAAGTTACAGGAGAAAGTTAACTGACTAATAGTGAAGTTCTATTACTAAACAAAAGATCCTACAACTATACTTTGTTGAAGTTAAACCTACTATGTGAAAGTAAATATACCAAAACTATTAGATGATATCCAAGTATAAACAAGAGAATAATATTGTACTATTCAACTAACTAATCAATAGTCTAAGTCTTTAAATGGTAAAAATAAACGAAAGAAAACTTTGTGGAAGCTCGTACGATGCATCTCACTCCAGAAGTCGATGCTATGATTTTTAGTCTCATATGCAGCGTTTGTTAAAAGCTTCATCAAGATTTCCTATACTCAACAAAAATAAGAGAAACTACATAATCAGTACACAACCACCGTGTATTGGTAGGATCACACGTCAATCCCACTAGTGAAATATAATAATGTCGAACAAACATTATAATCACATTCATATATATCAACATAAACAACATTATCAAATATGACAGTTCGAGAACACATTTAACATGTTTAATACATCATTATACCTATCACTGAAACCAATCCCAAATATTCATCTTGACAGAACGTGGCAATCCTGTTCAAACGTATAGCGCAACATGGGAATTGGTCCAAAATTATGTTGGAACGTGGCAACCGAACACAATTAGAACAACGTGATCACTATTACTATATTCATATACATACAAGTATCATAATAAAGCAAAAACATGCAACATCACATAATTATAAAATCACAATAATTGTAATATCTCTTAAATTTAAATGACTAGGAAGAAGCTTAAATTTTGAAATTTAGTTAAGTCAGTAAAAGTGATATTTCGTAAACTTCAAATGACCACAACTTCTAGCCCAAGATTAGTTAGTTATACTTTTAAATTATTTTTAAATATCATGGATTAATCTTTCTAACACCGCAAATTTTGGGCAATTCTCAGTTAGGATTAGTGATTTATGCCCTATTTAAAATAGGTTGTTGGTATAAAGAAAGTCCAATCCTAATTTTTAACGGGTAGTTTGTTATTTTCCTTACCCTACTTAATTAATTAATTTTTGGTGATACTTTTAGGGTCAAAATTGATTAGGTTCATTTTACACATTAGAAAAATGGAGTTCTTGTTTTTAGAGAAAGAACGAAAGAGTAACAAGAAAAACAAAATTCAGCATTTTTAAAGGATTTCTTCAAGGACTAAATCGCACCTGGTATGTGAGTCTCTCGTAGCGTTGGGTTCGTTCACCCATGCACCAAGCATGTTTAATTCAACAAAATACATCTTAAAGAAGTTGGAAAATTGATGTTCACTACATATATTCTTCAATTCAAATTTTGTTATTGAATTAAGATTAATTAGGAAGATTATAAGATCCATACATTAAGTTTCTGGTTGCTTTGAGTTTGTTTCTTTAGTATACATGTTGAGCATTGTGATTTAAAATGAATCAGATAAAGATAGTCCAGTTAGGAGAATTGGAAATGAAAGAAAAATAAGGAGAAAGTCGATTAAGGATAATGAAACAAGTCTGCATCGGGGACTTGTTCCTCAGTGAACAAAAATATTATCTATGTCACGGAAAGGAAGCGGAGTCCACTTTCTCAAAATTTAATTTATTGAATAATTATTTAGGAACATCTCTGCATCGCGGACTTGTTCCAAGACAGTGATTTCATAACTTTTCTCATGTTTAGCTATTCAAAATCATGATTCTTGAGTCGAATTGATCGTGTCATGTGAAACGTCCATCGATGATGATTCATTAATATCTGTTGATTTATAATCTTTCCCCTTTTTGTACTACGAAAAAGATCGAGAGGGGCCCGAAATCCCCCAACGAATAAAAATGAAATTCTATTCACTCCTCTTTATCTCTAAAATAAATAAAGCTCGCCCTAGGCCGAGTGTTTCCCTATTGTTCTTTTCCCACCATGATAAAGAAGAATGGAAGAGGTATTACCAGTACGCGGAGGATCCGTTGAGAATTTGTCTCGGTAGGGAACTGTACAACCTTTTCCCCTATAGTATTGATACATTATAAATAAGTGATCAGTGCTACGACCCCCTATTGTTTGATACAATACTACCTGGGGAAGATCCCCCACATGCATATATGCTTGGTTTGACCTCTCATAGTGGTCCTTGATTTTAAAAAAAATGGAGCCGGGACAATTTCTTGTACTTGCTTAGTGTGCCCCGCTTTCATGTATTGCCCCGCCCAGTTTGCTGTGTTGTTGGCATACCAAGCACTTGCCTGCTTCTCAGTCCTACTGTTTAGTGGGCGAAGCGCTTGTTATTGACATAGGCTATGGAATCTTCAGCTCGTAACCACATGGTCCTGCCACGCGAGACCAGAGTGAGCACAACGGTGAGCCTCCATTCGAATTATTTTAGGGGGTCTTTTGCTTTTTCAAGATCTAGAGAGATACTACAAGTCCTCCGTCCTAGATAATATCTCTGTGGCCATCTAGTTCACCGGTACAACAAAAAGGTCATATTTTACTTTACTATTATTGATTATTTGTTTGTCTTGGACCATGAGGGTCCGACTCGTGCTGTTGCTTTCGATTCCAATCATCATATTAATGATAAATCTCCTCGTGCTTTTCCATAAACACATGGAGTCTGTATCATGTTAAAGATAAGGTAACCCTCTGATTCTTCCTTAAAAAAAAGACCGAACGCCTTCGAGTTATTGGCTCGTCCAACACAGCAAGATTTATGAGTCGCTACTTCAACTATCCCTCGGAGATAAGGTCGAGAAGTACCATGCATGGTTGCCCCTGTCCTTTCTTTCTATTAGTCTCACCCAACAAAAAACCCCAACCCTACAACCAAAAAAAGTTAAGCGCCTAGCGCGAGCCTTATTTATTAGTTTAGTAAATTCATTTTTTTTCTCCCTAAAGATTGAAGAAATGGATAGAAAAGGATGTTGGACTTATGCAACGGCTATGCCAACCAAACCAATTGAGGGAAGTCTCCTCCGTCCCCTCACAAGAAACTACAATGTTATGATATCGTTTTCACCCTAGTTTCTTTGGTATTTTAAGTTACAGTGTCCCTCTAACAAGAAAACATATAAATATGAAACCATATGATTATATAGCTTAATGGAATAGGCCGCGCCTAAAATCATCCCAAGTGCTGATAATGTGCCTACTAAGATATTTCTTTTGAAAACTCCTACTCATATGAGAAATTCCCCGATAAAGCTTCTAGTATCAGGTGAACTCATATTTGCCAAAGTGGAAGAA
Organism: Solanum chilense; assembly: GCA_032847665.1. NCBI lineage: Eukaryota > Viridiplantae > Streptophyta > Magnoliopsida > Solanales > Solanaceae > Solanum > Solanum chilense. The sequence continues at coordinate 37,735,204 of CM064972.1, read as the reverse complement.
GAAAATGGTAGAGAGATTCCGCATGGTGATCATTGAACCTTCGTAATATCTAACAAGATGAGTCTTATGTTAGTTATATAGTACACCAACACATATAAAAATGGTGAAGAAACTAGTCCATGTCTTTACTTCACTAGAATGCTACCTCCAATTCCCTTTATGTTCGATAGAGACAAAGATTCCCCCAACTAATCGAAGTACGATGATTACCCCCCGAACCGTACAAGATAGTTACAACCTATCATACGACTTTCAAACTTAAATTCTTCTAGTCGTTCCTCTCTGTCGATCGATGGTAGTATAAGAGATATGTACCCCCCCCCCAAAAAAAAAATTCATAAAGATTCCTTCTTGCTACCCATAGTTAGCATGTATCTCCCCTGGTCATACTTTAGTATCACATCGTAAATCCCCACTTCAACTCTATCTTCGTTATCAGTAAATCGGAACATAGTGCATAGGTACTTTTAGATGTAGCGGGGACGAGAAGATGTGACATACTACGATCACATACAGAAGTGTTGTCCTTCGTCTTGGCAATATGGAACCTCTCAATAGCTCCCGTTTTTTGAGGGGTCCTATAAGGATAGGTAGGCCCTAGCCTTTGCCCTCCCCCTCCCTCCATAAGATCCTCTTTCTCTTTCCCGAGAGTGAAAGAAGATAAGAAAAGATTAATTGGTTTCTTTCACGTGAATGGCCCTATCTTGTGTAAAAAGGTTTTCTTGATATAGACCACGTTAAGAAAGAAAAACCTCCTATGTACCATAGTCTTTTTGTACCTCGAAAAGGGGGGGGGGTCCATCTCATGATGCTATGGACAGCTGTCCGAATTGAAAGGGGAAAACGCAGACTCCGATAAAATAGGATTGTGTGTGCCGGGCCCTTTGGGTCTCATATTTTGGCTGAGTTTACCCTACCTCTGTCCTTTATGTTAGACGACTATAAAATTTTATTACATTCTACCGTTGTTATGCCAGAATAAAAGGTTCCACACTATATCCTGTTCGGTGGCGTGGTGGCAGGACCGCTAGAGGAGTAGATCCGAGTATAGATAGGGTAAAATCTGCAGGGGTCATGCAAATACATAGGCCCCTTCCCTTATCTTTTGGATAAATAGGGTGGTTTAGAAGGTGCTTTCCAATCTACAGTCCCTCGGAGCGAAGGATTAGGAAAGTAGTATGGGCCCTTTGTCATCCAGCTATGTGTTGTGCAACTAATTTTATGTTGTCGTGAGTCTTCGGTTAGGCCGACTACTATAGGCTAGCTACTTCTTGCTTCTATATAATCCCTTACATTTTAGTGTAGTTTTTGTTTGTATATGTACTGAATTAACATATCAAACAAAGGCAAGCAATATAATCCCTTCTTCGGCCATCCATGGAAAAGGAGCGAACTTTAGAAGCTAGGGCTTTTTAAACATTAGGACACGAACACTTTTCCTTTCTCAGCGGAAACTTACCTTAGAGATTGAACGGCAATAAGATAGGTGAACGTTAAGTCTAAGACAGAGCTGAGCTCTGATAGCTTGTAGTCGACAACCCCATTATGAAACAAATCGAAAGCACACTTTGGTACTTATGTAGTTAAGGTCTTGAACCTTTGAAACTATGATAGAAAGACATATTCTTTCTGCCAAACCCTTTGTCTTTATTTTGAATCAAAGATGGACGCCACTGTTTTATTTTACTTGGTCGGGGGAAGCGTTAGCTTCGTGCTCCGGTTCTCTCGCGCTTGCATGCATGAAGGCGAAGAGCAGTTTTCGCTAGGTCCAAAAGCATCCCAATAGATCAGATCTAATAGAAATGCCACATTGAGCTTTGCTGATATGCGGCTACGGCTAGCCAATCATATCATTCCATAAAATAAATCTATATGTATAGAGAGATCCCTCAATATACAGATAGAATAGATATTCATGTATAGACATACATTCCATGGATTCTTAGTTTTTGGGCTTAAAAAGCTTGTCGATCCAAATGAATCCATCTTCCGATCTCTCTAAGATCCCCAACTCTGAAAGTGACCCATGGGATAGATCCCATCCGCATCACGTGTTGGAAGGCAACGAAGTTCAGTTCATGTGATCAGAGCGCAACAGAGTGGAGCAGCCGCGATTATTCCTTGCTGGATCTCGCTGGTGGACATCAAAATTGTAGGTAGATGGTGGATGTGTGACGTTTGGAGTTATCATTCGTGAATATGTCCCCAATAGAAAAATGAGTGATATGTTCCGTTGTGGAACATGGCCTTGCAACTCGGTCACTAATGGCTATGAGATTCGAAATAGTAGCTCAGTTTCGTTAGCGCTTTGCTTTTTGGCTGGACTGAACATATGTTAGCTATAGGAAGTATGATTCCGAAAGTGACTGTCGTTCACTAGTTTTGGCTCAACTCCTCGCTCTATGTTAGCGGACCTACAGGTTTGCCTAGGGCTCTGCACTCTTTCTTTATGGGTGGGACGATACCGGCGAGAGAGGGGAATGCGTATAGGCAGCAAGCAATACAACTATATTTTGGATTCTCCCTCCATGAGATTAGCCTATTGTATTTTTGACAGATAGATAAGGGAATTGATATGGCCTAAAAACCACTTGGGCATTCTGAGTACGATGTATACTCCATGAGATACATATCGATTTCTTTCTGATAGATCAAGAATTGATAGTTGTCTCATCAATAGATAGAGTAGGAGATTTCCCCCTATTGTTGAGAGATTCCCACTCTATCTCTTCTTATATATCAGAAATGATCTAAATTTATCAATCAATTTGAAAATAGCACCCTCATATGGCTTTTCGTTCATTTTCACCATAAAAATAGAGCAGCCATAATAAGAAGCAGGCGAAGGAAATAGTAGTCGCTTAACGCCCTTGAATTATTATTCACGAATGAATTGGGAAAGCCAACATCATGATTCAATTCTAACTTCGTAGAGATAATGATGTTGTTAGCTGCGCGTATGGCCATCCCGCACTCCCGTCCCGAGGCGGTAAAGGGCTTTTGTTATTCGAACAGACAGCAGTGTTTTGCTAACGCCTCGAATCAAGCTTCTATTGTGACATGATATACTTTATCCCCAATTGCTAGTATGTTGATGGGTAGCGCGCCCATCACACATTTTTGTCCTTGTGTGTCCATAACTCAAAATAGGTATGATAATAACCGCCTCCCGACTAAACATACCAAAAGTCACCAGATTCATATGAGCTACTAAGGAGTAAGCAATAATCTTCTTAAGATCGATCAGCCTTAAAGTTTTCTAGGAATTATATATTATAGCAATCGCGTATAAAGTATAAACGAAAGGAGTGGAACAAACCGTCTCTTCGGGAAACATGGGTATTGAATATCATAAAAACTCATAGGTTCCAAATTTTAAAGCAATTCCTGCCAAAATGACGGATCATCTCGTAGGTCCCTCTACATGAGCTTGCGGTGAAAAAATATAAACTGGTACTATAGGCACTTTGACAACGAAAAAGGCGAAAGAACCAATTCATAGAATGATTTGGCGCCACTCACTAAATTTTGTGGTTAATAAGATTTGTAAAACAGTTGTCCCTATTTGGAAAAGAATCAAAAAAATAAATAATAGCATAAACAAGATCCATGTAAAGTATAATGGAATAATTGATATGTTGCCTTTATCATCTTTTGTCTCGAACCCCATTCCCCGATAATAATGGTAAAGTCAGGTGTGGCCCCAAAGCAAAACTGACCGGTGGTACTTGGTCGAAGCTCCAGTAGGTAGCCACTACCTTCTCAGAGAATCGTACATGAGACTTCCGCCTCATACAACTTTGTCCCGAACTTTCATCATTGACCTTGGCATTAAACAACTATCTATGCATATATTTTATGCTTGGACTTACAAATGTTTTGCTTCTCAGGTTGTGTCAAATAATGGTTCATGTATTGCGGGAGATGCCCTCCCGTAGGGTCTGGCCTGCTTCCCGCCCAAAATAATTGCTCACACTCTAGACGGACTAGTGGGGGCCCTATCTGGAGGCATAATTAAAACCATGCCTTTCAAACTGAAAGCAATGCTCGTCGTCCAAATTAAAAAAAAATTCTAGTTGCAGAGAAATATTATGTGCGGCCTATAGAGCACAGGTAAGACACATTCGACTTGCTCACGTAGCAGATCACTCTCTTAGAGAGAGATAAAGGTGTAAAGAAAATAGCCTTATGTTATGGCCGGCCCCCGACTTATGGCCTTTACACTACTACTATTCTGAAGTAAGCGGTTCAAATTGGTTGAATATTTCTCAATCATCCTGGCCTGAACAGATATGCAACACTTGCATAAAGCATAAAGTCTTGGAACTATTTTATCATTTGAATCTTAAGGAGACGAACCTACGGTATTCTTGAACCCTCTGTCGAGATCTACCATGCCAGCAATTCCTTGTGATTTGAAGAGGAAAAAAAACACTCTACCTGCTTCCAACAGTCTTTCGTCGGAACTATCTGAACGGGTCTATCCTCCCATTTTATTTGTTTTAAGCGACTTATCCTAAGGTCTCCTCTCTAATACCTCCATGTGACGATAGGGGAAGCAACCCATCGGCTGTGGCGGGGCAACTTTCTTTTAGTCACAATAAGTCCTGCAAGATTATACCTACCTTCGATAGCTTACAAGTTTACGCCCATTCAATGTCGGGTACAATTTCCTTTAAATTTCTCCGTTGTAGTCTTTACCCGAATTCATGCAAGTGTGTTCACACCCACAAATAATCACGAGGAATCCTTTCTCGCAAACAAACAAAACCCCTACAGACACATAGGAGAACCCCGTATTGGATATCTATATAAGACCGAAGTAGTATGGTCGAGGTCCTCTGAGTTACCCACTACTCGGAGTACCCTACCTAAAGGAAAAAGATGTGTTCCCAGGTTTGGTTCTTCTTAGTTTGGATGGGAAGGTTCAACCAGAAGTGCTATGCTTACACATAAGACTACCCCTCTTTTCGAAAGCTTCACAAGGACTACTTTAGGACGATGGATGGCCGCCTGTAAGGGTTTTATTGCTCAAGGCCCTTGCACAAGAAAGGCTTTATCCCAGCGAATAGAATATACTCAGCTCTGTACAACATAGGGATTAGGACACTTTCGGGAAGAACATAGAATAGTAGAAGATCCAGCATGCAGAGCATGGTGATCGTCATAAATTCACGAATTAGAAATGTTGTAATATACTCCTTCCCATAGTTATCATACAAGACCAACCCACTAAAATGCAAATGGGGATCAGAAATGCGGTCAATATCATGAAGAATGTTGAGATTCTGTCTATACCCAAATAATAATTGATGTTTTCATAAAGAAGCCAATGATGGTTTTCCACAAATTGAGATTTGGTCATAGAAGAATCAAAATGTATCCGAAGAGTAAGGGATTTAAAAAAGTAATAAGAGAGGAGAACATACCAATTAATTGTATCGGTCCTATTATTTAATTTTGAATGAGAAGAGGTGTAATACTTCCTAGATACGGGACAAAGAATAAGACCACTTAGATAAGAATAGCATTGAATTAAATGTTCTCATATAGAGTAGCATCGAACATGGAAGAGATTCATTGACAACTATAAAAATATAGGCGTCTAATTCAAATACAATAGGAGTCTATCAGTACATTTCCGGTGAGCACCATTATTATGAGTGGGTAGGTGGGTTAGGTGCATTCCTCGCCTAGTGGGAAGTAATGAGGCTATTCTCCCCCTTTCCCCCTATCCGTGTGTGGGCCAATATTTTGAAAGGCGAAAAAGCAGGAAAACCCACTTAGACCCAATAGTGGGCAGCATGAAGCACCTTAAGTCAGGGCACACTCTGCTACATGTCATCCCGCTCGACCTAGAACAAATACCTATTTAAGTTATTAAAGAGAGAGTCGCCCCACCCCTAGTAGAGTTGTTAAAGAGGAGGTTGTGGATATTTTACCGCCGAGCCAGAACTATCTGAAGGGGAAACCCATCCCCCACCAATGTGGCCTTGACCCTTTTTTCAAAGAGGAACTGCTTCTCAAGGATACCCAAAAAGAGTTGGAGGTTCCTGGGCTCGTTCCTCCCGATAAAATAGAAGGAAACCCGATGTTGAAGCTACTTTATTCTTTTGATATCAAAAAGGAGAGGGAGTTCTAATTCTGAAAGTAGAACAATGCGTGGAATGGTGCAACCTTGGGCTGGGGAATGTGCGGCTGTGCTTCTCAACCAGGAGGGTAAAAAGGGCTAGACGGGGAACCCCTTCTCGTGTCTCACGCAACAAGGAAGTCTTCATGATCCCCGCTCGAATATTAATTGAGAAATAGGAGAGGGATAAGAACGAATACCAAAAGATATTTTGTACTCTTTGTTTTGACTCCTCAAATAGTAAAGGTAGAAAAAGGAAAAATAATAATACACTGTATAAGAAAAAGCGAGAATCCGATCATTGAAATAATTGACTCAAGCTCATCATACCCTTTTTAGTGATAGACTCAAGGTTATCATAATGCTTTTTGTGACTTGAAACAAGCTAATCATGCATAATTTGGTTTCCACTTACTCGTCTTTTATTGATCAGAAGTATTAAGCAACGCCTCTCCGGTTTAATATTCAAACACAAAAAACCATACATAAAAAATCTTCTCATTCTTCTTGTTTCTTAGTTGAAGTTCCCCTTCTCCGGTAGCTAGTTTAACGGTTTCTAAGTTGGCAGACTGGTATATTCTGGACGGACGGTAAATCCACGTATGTTGTTGGTCCTTAGAAGGACAAAGGGCATCAATCCTAGTCTTTTCTCCTAATGAATTTCTATTTTGCTACTCCCTTTTTCTACCTTGAGCCTGGTTATTTCTTATTATAGATAACGTACGCACACATTATCTATCTAATTAATGGACTATTTTCACTATGAATCATTCGATCTTCTATAACGACTTTTGAGGCATTCCATTAATTGACTTCTTCTCAACCTCTCCTAGGTCAATGATCTTTTTTAATGAACTCCACCTTCTTGGAATCTCATTTCAGAAAGTCACGTCAAAGGAAAATGGATTCCATTGCTTGAGAAATTAAAAAGTCTATGATTCTCACCTTGGGAAAAAGATTATTAGGCTACGACACCTTCTATAACTACACCACCAAGACTAGGTTACTGAATAGTGGCCAGAGTAGCAGATTCCATAGCCTGAGTTCTTCCTCTATCAAAACTCTCTAAGCCTGCTACGTAGCTAGAGTAAAAGATTGATTCTCTGATGATAGAAAGAGAGATAATAGAGGATCACGCTTACAAGCAACATTTTCATAATTTTTTACTGACCCTGGTTCTATCAGACCCACTTTTTCAATACAAGTGTGAATTTCTTCCTGTCTTCTTACTCAAGAGCTCTTACTCCGCTTAAATAAAAGAAGATCTTCTTCCTTTCTCTTTCGAATAAGCATTTTCAAAACTTTCTTAAACATCTACTTCAATGAGCTAAACCCCTATCTCATGGAACTGGGTCAAAGAACTACCTTCCTGGAGCTAACTCCATACTTGGATCGTTCGTTCCCCAATTTAAACTTGAATCAGTTAGAATGTGGATTTGGTGCCTAGGTACGACACTCTAAATGCAAACTTCAATCAGTTAAGTAGGATAGCATTTATCTACGCTAGGATTCGACCTACATAAACTTCTTTCTTCTATTATGATATTTATAGAGAGCGAAAAAATTAAATAATAGGGAATAGAATACAAATGTTGAGTACCATCTTCTACTCTTGTGTAAGGAGGGCCTGACCTCTAACTTTCTTATTAGAAAGTGAATGTCCTTGCTGGTGTAGACAGTGCTCTTCTTTTTCGGGGTTCATTATTAGTTCTATTGAATCCGCAGTTAAGAAGTATCTCCAGTTCTCTGAAAAAGAGTTCTTCTCAGGAATCCTTTGAGGGAGGTTTATCATAGCCTTCAGTTCCTACAAAAAAATGGATCTTACTGGTTTGTGAAATAGAGAAATAGATGTCTTACAAAGATTTTATGGAATATAATGAAGGGTAAGGGTTCTTGCACTAAGATGGTCAAACCGGGTCTGTAGTGGTCTTTATCTTATCACTGACACATGGAGACATCGCAAACAGGAAAATTTGTTTGGGAAGACGGGGGAAAAACATTCATCATTTAGGTTTCTAAGTAGCTAAAGTTAAGATAGAATAAGTCATCACATTCTGGGGTTGAAAAATTGGCAGCTTTTAAAAGGAAATGGCAAGAAAGAATGAGAGTAGTAACGTCGTATTATCAATCTGAAGTAGTAGATGGCAAGGCACATGTCTTTCTATCTTCTGGCTGTTCCAGAAGAGATTTTTGGTCTTTTGAAATAATAGTTGTGGCACTCTCTTTCTTCCATAGATAGGGAATGTATCCATAGACTTTTGGGTCTTTGGCTTTGGTTTGAACCTGTACTAGTCCGAGAAGTGAGAGCACCATGTTGGAAGATGTTGCTTCGAGAGGACCTGGAAAAATACTAGTATGAAAGAGGCTAGTTTGCTAGGTTGCAGATCTTCTCCCTTATTCTTTATAGAGGAATCCCCTAAATTCAAATAAGATCTTTCTTCGCTTAGTGAAAAGCGTAATTGAGACAAATCATCTCTTAATGTTATCCGGTCTTTGCTCTTGAAGGTCCGCTCTTGAGAACCTCTATTTCTTTATTCAAAGCCTTATTCAAAGCCTGTCTGTCTTACATATAGTATAATACCTGTAGTCAAGAATCAAAGTTCCAACTGGTTCTGAAACATCAGAGATGGCCTTACATCCAATTTAAAGAAAACAGGTGGACATAAAAAAGAATGAAATTGATAGATTTGAGGAAGATTAATGTGCATCTGATTCTATACTAGCAAATTTAATTGTTTACCCACTTAAAAAAATTACTATTATGGCTATGTAAGGGGATCAAATTCCCCTTTTTCAATCACCTCCTACACTAAGGTAGGCCCACTAATGAATACCCTCAATTGAAAGGTAAAGGAGATTATATAACCCCATAGTACAAAGAGCTACTCGGGGGATCACACCCCTTCGCATAGGGTATACATTCATATCTAGAGCCATATCTAATTAATAATAAGTGCAGAGATATCCTCTATCCTTTGAACGCTGTACCTCTACTTCCCTTCCCCTCAGAAGTAGCCTTCCAACAAGGATAAAGAGATAAAGAAGAAAATTCTCAAATTACCATTAATTTTTTGAATAAGCATTCCTTAGAGAGGGAATGTCGGGATGAGACACTATTTGGCTTTCTTTCAGGAGTAGTAGCTGGTAGCTAACAAAGAAGTTATCCCCTATCAATGTATATATTAAAGGGAAAACCAAGGGTTCACCTGCAACTTCAGTGCATGAATCCTCTTTCGCATGGGAGCAGGGAGAATCGTCTCTTGTTTACGGTATAATATATGTGTTGAAGAGAGGATTATATTGCAGTGGATATGGGGCATGACACTAAGCCTATTGATTCAATTGCTTGCAATTCATGTCTCTCTCCTTCACTTAAGACACAACCTATGAGGATTCTTAGTTCTGTTTTTTTGAAACTTCAGTAGGCTCCTCCTTCTTTGGCAATAAGGCTCATCAGTAGATTGACTACGAGGCTGAAGAGTCTTACTACAGGGCTAACCACTCCAGTAAGACTTCTTTGGGTTCCAGAGTTGTTATTTTCATGACCCTCATTCTTGTATCCATATCGAGACCGGCATCGTTGACCTCTCAGAGGTCGCAGACAAGACTCTTCTTGCATTGTTCACATTCATATGGTTAATTTCGTTGGAAAATTAAAAACTTTTTGCATGTATGAAGTATACATATACTACGTATAGTTATTTTATATTTACATAATATACTAAGCTCAACATTAATGTAACAAACATCTATCATAAGAATCAAATCGAAATAGGACAAGAATATACCATAAATACGTTTGCCAACCATGAACTTATTAGAAAATCTTCGAAATGAATGTACAAAAGAAAAGATAGGGACATCATTCACTAGCTATTTCTAAAACTAAAGCTAGACAAAAATTGTAGCATCCTAGTAATCAGAAGGACCTACAAAATGGTCTTAAGAAACGTTGATGTCCAAACCGTTGCAAGAGTCTTCAATCTGTGCTATTTAGCTGCATGGATAAAATAGTAAATACTAGGGATTATTGCATAACTTGTACTAATTATGGGTGTATGCACATATATATATAAATATATGCATGACAAATGAAAGCTCTTTCTTAGAAACATGCCATTTCTTGAAAGTATAGTCATTAGACTATCCTAATTCGTTATTTGTGCATTGTGGTATGAATATGATGTACTTTAATGCATTAAAAGTACACAAATAATTTTCCATATGATTACAAGACATTAGTATCATCAACATAAATTTAGGACAACTCAGGTGAAAATCTGGGATTTTGATCCTCTTAGGACCAGAACTCCCCTTTGAACACTTAGTTTATTTTTCTTTCTTTTTTTCATCTTATTGTTGTGTCGTTCAGTAATTCCTTTGGTCTGATGTTTTAATTACAAGTTGAATGGTTCATTGTAGTCCCATTCCCACAATGAATCAATTTAAGTAATCCAAGGATTAAGGAATAATTTCCCTACCGTATAGTGAGTCATTATTTACACTATATATTTATAACATTTAATAAGCCATTCTCTATTGATCATACCATTTATTTCATTACTTTCATGTTACGGAAGTTATGAGGTTTTGAGTTGTTCTGTTTCTACTGCCCTGTATTGGCATCATATAACAAGTCATTATAAGTAATTTTTTTTTTGGTTTTGCCCATATTTTTTGAAACATCATGAAAGTGATATTGGCAATTGACAGTCTTAAGCTCTTCTTCATAACTCACTTTGAACATACGTTCCATCATCATTCTTTATTATTTTTATATAGACACAGTTAGGAATAATATCATAAGAACTAACATGAAATCCAGTGTCTACCCTACACTGAAAAGAGGTGATTCACCGATTAAAACTAATCTACATCATGTGAGCTACTTAGTAAATCCCCTGTCTACCTCACACTAAAAAGGGGTGATTAAGAGTAATGGTGAATCCATGACAAGTGTTCACTCCATATCGAAAAGAGTGGCTCACGACTATTGTAAACCAAGAACATGGTTTATATATTATACATTTCATATTTATGAGACCTTGGAATCGTAGATGTATCATCAAGACATCTCTAGTGAGGGCCATCATATGGGACCTCAAACCGAGGGACTACTTTAGCACACAGAGTTTGGTTCATTCAATTATTATACATCACATATTCGTTTAATTTATTCATAGGCTGACATAAATACCAGTTATACCTAGGAGGAAGTTTAAGACTCTCATCGAGATCATGAACTGCAATGACCAAGAATGACCTAATGTCATTACATGAATACGGTTTCACCTCCTGATTGTGTTGCATAAACACCTCCGGTATCGTTCATTTAATTATCTTTCATACTTTGAGGAACTCCAACCTTAACAGATATAGATCATCTGAGCATCATGAAATCCAGTGTCTACCCCACACCGAAAAGAGGTGAAATCTTTTGCCAAAGTGACCCAAAACATGCTAGGGTATATGGGAATTGAACCACGCCAGATCTTGAAGTATAGGTTCGAAGACTAGGAGATATAAGGAAACCCATACCCGGATTGCCAGACATTTTCATCTCATGTTAGTTACATGAAGCTCTACCCTTCCCGAAAAAAGGCATCACTGCTCATAGCTAGCCTATCGGTGCTCTACATAAAGTTTTATGTAATTCAACTCATACGTCTAGTATGAGGACATCATAGCTCAGTAGAAAATTTCTCATCTCATCACTACGATTATGTATACATCAGTCTCATTACTTTTATTAGAGTGTACGTAGAGACTAGTCTCTTCCTTATCTTTACCCTCTCATAGGTGAGTACATTTTGGTAACATTTACTTAGTCTCATTTTAGATTGCTCTCATCTTTCACTTTAGCCTTTTATCGTATTGTCACCACATTCATTTGTATTAGCACCTTGCTTTTCATAATTACTCATCCTGTTTACGTAAATTTTCATTTCATAATATGCCAATGCACTTGGCTATTTAGTGTCTTTCACACTCTTACTTAACCCTTCTAGGGTTTTATCATTTCATAACATACATCTTAGATACTTATTCCTTTTTACGTAAATGTTCATTTCATCATCTTTTAGTGTTTACTCATGTATTTTGGATGTCATGACCCGAATTCTGGAATTCGGATCGCAACCGGCGTCATTGACCTCTTAGAGGTCGCAGACAAGCCTTATCTTTCATTCATCACATTCATGTAGTTATATTTGTGTAATATTTAAATCTTTTTATATGTATCAATTATACATAGACTTCATATAATTATTAACCAGATATATCATATACTAACCATTTAACATAAAGAATCAATTCGAAACTAAAGATGAATATATCATAAATAGTTTGCCAACATAGCCTTATTCCAAATCTTCGAAATAAAGGTGCGAAAGAATATCTACTAACATCCACTAGCTATGTGTAAAACTAAGTCTAGACTAAATCTGTAGCATCCTCGAAATCATGACGACCTATTAAATAGTTTGGAGAAACGCTGATGTCCAAACCTCTACAAGTGTCATCAACCTGTCCTCTAACCCACACCTATAAAAATAGTAAATAGTAGGGTGTTAGTACCGCACTTGTACTATGTATGGGTGCAAGCACACATACACATAAATCTATGCATGATCAATGAAAGCTCTTCTTAAAGGACATGTTATTTATTGAAAGTCTAGTCACTAGACTATCTTAATTCATTGGTTGTGAATTGTGGTATGATATATTGTATTTTAATGCATTCAAAGCACACTAATAATTTTCCATATGATTAAAATATATTAATATCATCAACATAATTTTAGAACAACTCGATCGAAGATTTAAGATTTTGATCCCCTCAGGCCGAGAGATCCTCTTTTTACACTTAGATTATTTTTCATTATTTTTCTTCTTCTTGTTGTGTAGTTAAATAAATCCTTTTATCCTATATTTTATTTAAAGTGCAATTATTCATTATCCCATACCCACAATGAATCTATGTAAGTAATCGAAATACTATAGAATGATTTCCCTACCTTATAGTGAATCATTCTTTACACTATATATTCATTACCTTTCATGAGAAATTCTCTATTGATCATGCCATTTATTTCATTACATTCATGTTTTACATATTATACATTTCATATGCATGAGACTTTGGAATCGTTGATGTAGCATAAGACATCTCAAGTGAGGGACCAACATATGGGACATTAACCCTAGGGGCCTTCTTTAGCAAACACAGAGCACGCTTCATTTGTTCATTCGTACTTTTATTTAATTCATTCGTAGGGTTATGTAAACACCAGCTATACCTAGGATGAAGTTTAAGACTCATTGGGATCATTAAGTGCAATGACCAAGAATGACCTAATGTTATTATATGAATCTGATTTTACCTCATGAATGTCTTGCACAAACACTTTCCATATCATTCATTTCATTATATTTCACACTTTTAGGAACTCCAACCATAATCGGCATATATCATGTGATCATCATGAAATCCAGTGTCTACCCCACAATGAAAAGAGGTGAAATCACTGGCCAACGTGACCCAAAACATGCTAGGGTACATGGGAATTGAAGCCCGCCAGATCCCTATATAAGCAATATATGTTCGAAGACTAGGAGATATAAGGAGAACCATACCCGTCATGCCGGATAGTCTGATCTCATATGAGGTACGTGAACCTCCGCCCTTCCTGAAAGAAGAGATCACCGCTCATAGCTAGCCTATCGGTGCTAAGTATAAAATTCCATTTCATTCAACTCATACTTATGAAAGCAGACTTCTAGTATGATTACCTCATATCTCAATAGATGATTTATCATCTCATCATTAGTTTTAAGTATACATCAGTCTCAATACTTTAATTAGAGTGTACATAGAGATTGGTATCATCATTAGCTTTACACTCTCATAGGTGAGTAAGTTTTGGTAACATTTACTTAGGCTCATTTGATATTGCTCTCATATTTCCCATTAGCCTCTTATATATCGTCACCACATTCATTAGCATTAGCACATTTGCTTTTCATAATTACTCATCCCTTTACGCGAATGTTCATTTCATCATATGCCAATGCAATTGGCCATTTAGTGTGTTTCACACTCTTACTTAACCCTTCAAGGGTTTCTTCATTTCATTACATAAATCTTAGTTACTCAACCATATTTACGTGAATGTGCTATCATCTTTTATAGTTGATTCAAGCATTATGGAGGCTTGCTTCTAGATTGAGATCTACTTACTGTAATGATGACTGCTCATCCTTACTGTACATTTATGAAATGTGAATTATTCTTTCATATCATCCATAATTTACTTTAATGAATGTGAGTTGTCCTTACATATAATTCTTAGGTGTGAATGAGTCTGATTTCACACATTGTAACACCTTTATTCGTGAGTATTCTTTTTAAAAGATTAGCTTTGGTGTAAGTAAGACTTTTCTCACTTCCTTTAACACCCCATTCTTGTCACTTACTTAATTTAGACCCCTTTTATTATGTTATAACTCACGTTACTTACTTACTTTAGTGTAGTAGCTTCATATCACCGTTTATGGACGATGAACACTTCATTCCATGAGTTTCATGTGTTCATAGTTCATTCTTGTGGAGCATGTTGGGAGTTTTCCAAATGAATGGCATTCCCTTGGTTATGAATTCATTGATATTACTTTAGAAGTGCTTAATATATATTTGATACACTTGCTACACAACTATTGGCATATGATTAGTATTGGCTCAAGATTTGAGACGTTAGATCATTCTTATTGGCATAAACCAATTTAACGGATATTCATATTTAATTTGCCATATGTATGAACCCTTAGACAATCTTTTAATAATTTACAAATAAGTTTCTAGCCATTAGCATATATTCATTTTGACAGATAGAGTTACCCTATTTTATTGGAACAAGATAGACAATTCATTCAAGATATGATATCATAGTGGCCTTTTTAAGCCAATCTTAATTTATGACTTTAGAGTGTCGTTTTTAAGTCGTAATGGACAGCATCATATTAACATTTGACGACTTCAACATCTTCATAATGTCGTATTAACAGCAAGTATGCATAACAGACTATATCATCTTCATACATAACATTTTTCGGACATATCTTTAACATAGTATCATTCGTTTAATTGACATAATAAAACTTAGCATCAAAGAACTCCAATTTATAGGTTCATTCAATAATTATTTAATCAAAAACCATACACATTAAGATCATACAGAACCACATACCAACAACATGATTTCTAACCTATTTAATATTTAAATCCTATCAAGGATACTAGGGAAAGGAGTTCGACAAGAACTACGGGAAACAACCCTAGTTTTCAAGATCATTCAATAATTTGAAAGAAATTTCTCTTGGAGAAAGAATTCCAGGAGAAAAACCCATACCTTAAGACGAAACATGAAGAAACTTTGAAGAAACCTTGAAAATCATCTAAGATATTTTCTATTTTTTTTCTTGCGTTTTGTTCATTGTTTTTCTCACGCTTGTTTTCTGGCTTTAGTCGTGTATTTGTTTGAGTTTTAACGTGGTTTTTAGGTTTAGGAACTGACCATGAATAATTAAACTAAGGGTTCAATAAGTTAGTTAAATAAATTAAGTAACAAATTCCTAAAAAAACCCTCCTAAGTTGACTAAACATAGGAGAATGTTGACTTGACCAAAAATCTGAAATCTGTGTGTTGACTATGGTTTAGGTCAAAATTTTGACTTTATATAAATTAATTAAAACCTTAATTTAATTAATATATGGACCTAGGGTAAGTACTAATCTACCCTTAAGTCATTGGAACCATAATCAACTCTTTAGGACCATCCTAGGTTAAGTACTAGGATGTTTCGTGCATTATACTATGTTAGCACAAGAATTTCAGCTTTACACCTTTAATTTAATTAATTAAATTGATAATTTAATTTATTAAGTAACCTTGGGTAATTACTAAAGTACCTTTAAGTCGTTATAACCATACCTAATCCTTTGGTCCATCCTAGGTTAAATACTAGGTTGTCGTTTTGTTGTCTCAACAGAAATCTTGAAACTTGTTTGTGATTTCCGTTTTTACCCTTTAATCTAATTAATTAAGATGATAAATTAATTAATTAAGTAGACTAGGGTACTTATTAATGTAGCCCCAAGCTGTGAGGACCTTAACTAACTCTTTGGACCATCCTAGGTTAGTACTTGGTAGTCCCTTTCTTGTCTTAACCAAAATCTTAAAATTTCCTTTGTAGTTTTGTTTTTAGCCCTTTTAAATTAATTAATTAATTTTATAAATAAATTAATAAGGTAACCTGGGGAATTACTAAAGTATCCCTTAATTGATAGGACCATAACTAACCTTTTGGACCATCCTATGTTAGGTACTAGGTTGTCTCTTTAACTAGTACTAGGTTAGTGTCAACCCGGTTTTTGTCCTAGGTTGTCGGGTGCACTAATGGTTTCAATTCGGTTAGTACTAGGTTATATACTTATAAAAGAATGTAGTTTATAGTCTAGAATTTGTAGGGAGGCTAGGCCCAACATGGAGTGGTGTCTTATGCACTCTTTTCCCCCTAACTACCCTAACCGAATTCGGTTAGGGTGGTCCCCTCCTTTGGCATCTTATTCACATGTCTTGAACATGTTCTTGAACATTGGTTAGTTGCACTTTCCTAACTAACTATTATTTATGGTTCATTTAGAAATGTTTACTTATCGTCCCTACGACCCCCACTAAGTCCTTGGGCATTGCTTAATTTACATGATCATTTTAAGTGGTTATGTGGAATGGTAATAGGCTTGACACTTGGATGCCTAGTACATTGTGTGAAACTATTCATAACGGATTTTATTTTAGATTAGGGTCTTCATTGCAGGTACATTTATTTAACATAAACTAAGATTGGTGTATGACAACCGAAAAACATAATTTCTTATTCATATATAAAAAATTGTATAATATCCCTTAGCAAATTTTTCTATACTATTCCCAATGTTTCATAATATTGGGCATTGGTGTGCCGATGTACCCCTAATAGGCTATCCTAAGGGCACACATGCTATTCATTTGACATGATTTTCCGGAATGTTATAATGGAGGCTTTCTTCTAGTTGAGATTTACATACTCTATTGATAACTGCTCATCCTTACTTTACATTGAGTGAATATGAATTGTTGTTTCACATCATTCTTAATTTACATTGATGAATGTGAATTGTCCTTACATATCATCCTTAGGTTTTAATGAGACTAGTTTCACATATTCTAACACCTTCATTCGTGAGTATTCTTTTAACGAATTAGCTTCGGTGCAACTACGACTTTCCTCACTTTCATTAACACCACCTTCTGCTCACTTACTTAATTAGACACCTTTAATTATGTTATAACTCACGTTACTTACTTACTTTAGTATAATAATTTCGTATCACCATTTATTGACGATTAGCACATCATTCAATGAGTTTCATGTTTTCATACTTCATTCTTGTGGAGCATGTTCAGAGTTGGCCCAATTAATGTAATGCCCTCAGTTTTGGATTCAGTGATATTACTTTAGAAATTCTTAAAATATATTTGATACTTTTAGTACACAAGAATTGGCATATGACTAGTATTTACTCAAGATTTGGGATGTTAGACTAGCAAATTAATCTTTTTTGCCTTAAGCCAATTTTTACGTATGTTCATATTTATATTTCCATGTATATGAAACCTTAACCAATCCTTAAATTATTTACAGAAGTTCCTACCCATTAGCATATATTCATTTTGACCAAATAGAGTTAGCCAACTTTATTGGAACTAGATAATCAATTTATTCAAGATATGATTTCATGGATGTCTTTTAGCCAATTCTTAATTTATGGATTTTAGTGTAACATTTTAAGAACATATTGGACAGCATTAAATTAATATTTTATGTATTTAACATCTTCATAACATAACCACAACAGAAAGTGAACATTTATCCAAAGACACATATTCACTTAACACATCACGGACTTAACTTAGAATATTATCGATCCTTAATTATCATGATCAAATTAAATTTACGCAATTAAAAGTTCATAAGTTCATTTGATACTCATCATTAAAAAACAATACATGTTAAGGACAGCCAGCTCCACATACCAAAAACATGATATCTAACATATTCAACATTGAGATCGAAAAGGATACTAGGGAAGGGAAGTTGGACGAGAATGACGGGAACAACCCTAGATTTCAAGATCTTGTGAATCGTTTGAAGGAAAATACTTTTGGAGAAATAATTAAAAAGAGAAACCCATTCTTTAACTATAACTTAATCTACGAATACCACCTTGAACCTATATATAAGAAACCTTGAATACCGTCTAATTATTTTTTTTTTTTGCATTTTATTCACTATTTTTCTCACGCTTGTGTTTTTGTTTTAGGCATGTATTTGTTTGAGTTTGAACGTGGTTTTTAGATTTATAAACTGACCTTGTCTTATGAAACTTAGGGTTCAATAAGTTAATTAAAGAATTTAATCAATTAATTACTAACAAAAACACCTAATTTGACTAAAACATAGGAGAATGTTGAATTGACCTAAAATCTGAAATTTTCGTGTTAACTATGGTTTCGGTCAAATTTTTGACTTTATATTAATTAATTAAATCCTTAATTTCATTCATTTAGGGACCTAGGGTAAGTACTAAAGTACCTCTAAGTTATTGGAACTATAACCAACCCTTTAATACCATCCTAGGTTGAGTACTACAATCTTTCTGGAATTATACTAGGTTGCAATAAGAATTTGGGTTTGACCCCTTTAATTAAATTAATTAAATGTCTAATTTAACAAATTATGTTACCTAATGTAATAACTACAGTACCCTTATGTCTTTATAACCATAACTAATCCTTTGGACCATCCTAGGTTAGTTACTAGGTTGTCGCTTTCTTGTCTTAACCAAAATCTGGAAATTTTCTTTGTAGTTTTGGTTTTATCCCTTTAAAATTAATTAATTAATTTGCTAAATTAATTAGTTAGGTAACATAGGGTAATTAATAAATTACCCCTAAATTTATAGGACCATAAGTAACCCTTTGGACCATCCTAGGTTAGGTACTAGGTTGTCTCTTTAACTAGTACTAGGTAAGTGGCAACCCGGTTTTGGTCCTAGGTTGTCGGGTGCACTAGTGGGTCCATTACGGTTAGTACTAGGTTAGTTAGCTATTTGGGGCAGTAGGTTAGAATATAAAACTGGTTAGGAAGTTAGGCCCCACATGGAGTGGTCCCTTAATCTCATTTTCCCCCCTTAACTACCCTAACCGAATTCGGTTAGGGTGGTTCCCTCTTTTGGTGATTCTTCACATGTCTTCTACATGTTCTTGCACATGGGTTGGTTGTAATTTCCTAACTAACTATTTTTTATGGTTCCTTTGGGAATGTTAACTTATTGTCCCAATGATCCGCACTATGTCCTTAAGCATTGCTTAGTCTACACGATCATTTTAATTGATCATGTGACATGGTATCTAGTCTTGATACTTGGCTGCCTCATACATTTTTTTGAGTTAAAGGAAAAAGTATTTTAGTTTAGGGTCTTCATTGCACGTACAATTTCTAAACAAGTTTATAAATACATAGATATATGGCTAACACCCTTTAAGGCAATATTTGTAATATGCCCAATATTTTGCATATTTGGGTATTATATAGAAATTGGATGACACACCTTAGCCATTTTTCTATACTATGCACAATATTTTCAATATTAGCATTGGAATTCCTATGTATCCCCATTAAGCACTCTTAAAGACCTATTGTGCTCTTCACTAGACATATGTTTTTTCTGGAATGTTACAGTTAAAAGCAGGGGAAGGCGAGAGGAGGAAGCTACTACTACCGGGAGAGATGTTAGCGTAAAAGAATAGGATTCAGAGGAGAGTTCACAAGCTACCACTACTACATAATCTACTTCTACTACGACTTTAAAAATTTATTCTCTTTTATGACTCTCTTTCTCATTCTCTTTCAACCAGTAGTTAGAAATAGACTAGAGCATTCCTTGGAACAGGCCGTAGAGAGGTATTCGACAAGCGCCACTTAATTGCGCTAACTAAGCCTTCTATAGAAGTTGTAGGAATAAAAGCTACATACTACAGAAAATTGATGGGATTTCTCTTCTTTATTTCCTTCGACTACTGATTTCGGGTTGAGACTTTGCTTGCTTACTTTAAGCTTCCATCAATGAGCTACTTAAGGTTTAATTTAAGGGGCACTTCTATCATATATTACCATTCTAACCTTTATTTGATGGTAGATAGATGCACTTAATTAGTTACCATTCTAGAATATCTTTGCTGGTAGATAGATGCACTTAATTAGTTACCTTAATTAAAGGGGACTCTTGAGTAAGTTGACTTCTCCTGGGCGTTATCTTTCATTTCATTAAAAAGTTGAGTACTTGTTTCCAGCTCTTCTTGTTCGATACTGCTTCCCTCCGTTGTAAATATCATCTCTTACCACTATTATTGATCATTCGATCAACTCTAGGAAACTGTCCAATTGTTTTTAACTGGTATTGGTACAACTACAAATCTCTTGTTTTCTTTGTTTAATGCTGGCCTTACTTAAATAGGACTTCCTTCTTCTAGCTAGCTCAATCAGTGCGCTGGATTTCCAATGTTTCAATATCTCAACCAGCACTATGGAAGCTCTCTTCGGGCTGAGGTCCAATCCATCTCGTAGGCGTATTGTAGAAAGGATATATATATATATATATATATATATATATATATATATATATATATATATATATATACATATATATATATATATATTTATTTATTTATTTATTTATATGAGAGAAGTGGGAAAGTCTTCCCTTAGTACAGCGATAGAGGAACGAAGCATTTTCTTGATCACCAAACAGCTAAACTCATCGAATTAGTCAGCAAATTAGTAAGTCCATCAATTAGTAGTGGAATAGTATCACCATTCCGTAGACTAGTCCAGTAGTGGGTGAGTAGAGTCTTTGCTTTTGTGGTCATCGGGCATCAAGTGAGAAGAAGTAGCTCCGCCAACAACGCACCCAAGTTTCTCAGGAAAAGCACAACTTTAACTAGCGAAGGGAGGTGATAAGATCAATTAAAACGGATGGATATTCGCCTCTTTTCCATGAAAGCGTTGGGAGTCCATGTTTGTGTGGGGCCGAGTACTTCTTCTTTATCGCTTGTCTTGCTTTTTTGCTCGGCCACTCTTTGTTCTTAAGTAAGGTTTCCCCTTTCTAAAAAAAGAATATGTTAATATTTACCGATACCAGACAGAGTTTATTTTCCTTTCTCAAGAGGAGATTGTTATTTGTAGAGTCGCATTAAACCCCATCTTTTTTCCCTTAGGCTGGTTATCATATCGTACATAAGGTGGTCTATCACCTCGTTAGGGGAGAAAAACTTTTTTGTTGTAAAAAAAATTCCTCTCCACTTTATTAAATTCTTCTCGTACATGAGAGCGCTTTCAATTCCTTTGTAAACTTTTTCAAAACTCTGCTTTCCTTAGAGTGATTTTGTTTTAAATGAAAGTATGTTTCATCTTGTACTTTTTCGGCGACAGTTACGGGGTCTGGGTCAGTTGATATGATTAATGGGAAATCCAAAAATGTTGCTACATTAAAGTCCCTCATGTAAGAAGAATTCGCTGATGTAGATGGTAATTTGTTATTGTATCTATCACATAGTTTACATACTCAGACAGGCTTACTCCAGCACTCCCTTATAGCAAGTGCTAGCGCTATTTATTCTATTGGGATTGGAGCAAGAGTGGAAAGGAAGAAATAAAGCTATCCGTAACTTCTTCTTCTTCTCCTCCTGACGTAAATAAATGCCTAATAATCCTTCGAGGGCTGGTACGTCCTTTAAGTTCTAGTCTGAGGAACGCCAATCAGATAAAGCACTCCTATATTTCCTGGCGTTGATTCGGTAATTTGTGTCTAGTGTGGAGCTTTGTCATCTCAAAGAATAAGCTGATCTTCTCTTGAATGCGGATCTCAAAGTTGTGGATATTTTGTTGGCCGGTAACTGCTTTCTGCTCTACTTATTAGTGCAAACTCCCCTAGGTATAGGGAGGGAGTATTTTACAAGTCGCATTACTAGTAGATGACGTTACATTGGAAGCACTTGAGATGCCTTTCCTGAGGGAACCCTTTCTTGCATTCTTTTATTATATTTGCTTCAATCCCTCCTGAATTGGCGAATCAAAAATCGGAAGACATTCCTTTGCCCTTACTCTATTAACAAGGAAATTTACTGGTCTTCACTCTTCGATCCCAACTTATTTACGCTTTTTGAATTGAGTGAAAATTTCATACAGATCCTCCTATATTGAACTCTCGGCTCACGCAATGATCAGATCGGAAGAACTCTTTTAAACTGCATATGATTGAGACAAGCGTAAATAAGAAGAAATTCTTTTTCTTTGGTTGATTTACCTTATTAGTCATATGACCTAAAGGTTTACTGTCTGGATGGTACTTTTCTACAGATAAGTGAATCGCGCTCAAGTGGTCGTTGAGGAAAATCTTTCTGGTGTGGTCTTCCGCCGTCCCTTTCTGCTTCACGCAATAGAACTCTTCGAAGTAAGCAGGCTTCGCCGGTAGCAGCCTCCTAAATTTGTCGAAAAGCTTCTTTCCGAAAAAGATTTACCAATCCTACACTCCTTTCTTCTATGTGTGGTGGAGCTATTCTAAGATAGCCTGAGAGCTGAGTAAGGATCGTATTTGACAATTTTTTTTCCTTCCAAAGTGAAATAATCACTTGTGCAACTTATTGCGCTTGATCAACATCCTACTTAACTCGATTTAAATTTTCTTCTTACACAAAAGTTTTTTACTCTCGTATTGCTGATTTTGCACTTTTTTCAGTTACATTAGGGGTTATACAACTCTACCTTGGTGATTAAGTTCCATTTTATTTGGTGTGAACTGAGCGGATTCTGGCATATGATGTTTTGTTATTATAGAACCTACCCTTCCGTAATGAAGGATTTTCTTCCTATATCCGAGTGCTTTAATTTTGTTTAGAGTTGAGTGATGAAGCTCATGATTCAGCCATCAGTCATAAGAAATTAAACTCTATAGCCCTAAACTAAATGAGCAGGTCAAGTTCTTCAGCATGAGGGATAAATTACGTGGCTGACCTGCAAGTCCATCAAATATCGTAGTTCATCCTTAAAAGAAGAAGGTTCCTTGTGTGAAACATAGATGTTGAAGCACGCACCTCAATCACCCTGCCCGTGTGAATTGAACGAACTTCAAAGTACAACAAACTTAAGCTGGTTTTCCATCGATTTTTTAGTGTTTCGCCATTTCTACCAAAGTCTAAAGGAAATATTTGTTGCCAGTTTGGGTTTCCGATGGAAGAAATGTTGAGGTTATACACAAAGTACATGTGTGATTCACCTTTTGAAGAAGTGAACGTGCAATTCATCTTTGGAAAAACTCGTTGACGTCTAGAGAAAGAAGAAGTTTATAGTCAACCTCTGCCTCTCCGATAGCTTTCTTTTCCAACACATCAATGTGGAGATTTATGTAATATTAATACGATCGATTGTTTCGTTTTACTATTTGAAGATTTCCATATCTCCAATAAGTTCTTGCCTTGTTTCGTGGTAAATTTATGGATTTGAACACTTCTAGCACTGAATTTCTTTTTGTAAATTGATCTTCAATTGTACCTGCAACAGAGAAAAAGGGTATCCAATTGCAATGCAGACACTTTTTTCTATTTTTTGCTTACATGTGCTCGGCAGATGCTAAAGCCAGAGCGTTATGGCAAGAATTGATCCAGCGAAGAATCAGCTTTCTTAGTTATCAAATTCAAAAAGACTACTAGCCTAATTTCACTCAATTTAATAAAGTATACCTTTACAAAAATTATGGTACTCCTACACAGTTGTTCAATTTTAATGTTAGTCTCCACTCTATCCCTGACTGGGTTTTTGATTTCAGGTCCTTTTGAGGAGGGTATGTTTTTGGTTAATATCTGCCCGGACATTCTTAGTTCACAAGTGTTTTTATTGCAGTTTGAAGTTCTTTAGTTACTCCTTCACAAGCAACAATAGTTACGGATTTGATTGAGGGGCCCTGGAAAGAATAGATCGGGGAGATTCCCTTTAACATTACCTACCCAACTCTTGAATGACATGATTGGAGAATTCTCATCAGAATTGATCGAAAAAAGAAAGGTCAGGGTTACCTTATTTGTGAGTCTTGGTCCGGTTAGTATTTAAGGAAGAAAACCTTATTGTAGGTTATTTCTCATTTAAATAGTGCCAAGTTCAAAAATAAAAGGAAAGGGATGCTTGTACGCATATTAGATTTGCTGACTCAATTGATCCTACTGTATCTAATCAAGGTTACCATTTACGAAAGTTTTTTATGTTTTTACTGGCTCCCATATTACTTATCGAGGCCGTTAGTTGAATAGCGATCAAAATTGTTTGCAATTTTGAGACTTTTTCAATAAATAATTATTCATTATGTTTAATAACCCGAAAAGCATAAACCTCTTATTCTTCTCCATAGAAAAACTACAACTAGTAAGGAATTTCATAATAGGAGAGATGTCGCAAGAAAAAATTGGTCAAAAGCAGGCGGCGGATATCCCGAAAAGGTAACCGGATGCTTGGAGCTTCCGAAAAGGATTTTCCGTAGTCTCTTAGTGAAGTACAAAGAAAAATTTATATCGTGTTTACGCAAATTGGATTTCAAAAAGTCCTTTGCTCCTTATCTTCTCCTCTATCTTTTTTATCTTTTTATTAGATCGACTGCCTTCTTTCAAGCCCTACTTTAAAGGCTTGCTTTCTTACAAAAATCACTTTTTATTAAGAGTCCTTTAAGAAGAAAAACTTCTTCAAATAGTAAGATTCAATTAACATTAAATCTCCAAGAGCTCGTTACTATAATCAGAAAGTGACTTCGCTTTCCTTTTAGACTAAAAAAGGAAAACACAAAGATTGAGCATAAAAATATATCAAGAATGAGAAATTACGTGCAAACATTAGAATTTCAATAATAAGAGACTGATCTTCTCTCTTAAGAATATGTGATTCCTCTGGAGTGAAGTTGTTGGGGGAAGAGAAGATGAGGAAGCTAGTTTAATTGAGGAAGCAACTTTCTTTAATGTATACTATCTGGCCTACAAAAACATGACGCATGACGCTTCTCCTTATTTTAGTCCACTCTCTCTTAGAAAACGGAGTTTCTTTAAAGGATATTTAGAAATTAAATAGGTGAATGTAGAGATCACCGGTGTTCGACTCGAGATGAAATTTTTGTCGTCCCCAAACCAAAAGGGATGACGGAGAAAGGCTCGAGAAAAAATTCTTCGAAGGGGGAATATCTGAAAAATTGTAAGCGTGAAGACCATCCTTCTCGTAATTATAGAAGACATAAGGGGGAATGGAAGACGGACGCAAAGTGGGGAAAAATCCTTTTTCTATGTTCTCTCCATAGAGGAAGGAATGCACCGCCAATACAAAAATAAAGAACAAACTACATGAGGTAAGACAAAGGAGGTTGCCTTGTGCGCCATGCAAGAGATTATGAGGGGTCTCTATTTCAGGAGGCGCGGTAACAAGAAACTCCAGTAAATAAAATAAAGGCAATAGGAGTCCTCTAAATAGCCTAGGGCCCACTTATTTATATGCACTTACGGAAGGGGAAAAGCAAGATTCTCATAGATAGACAAAACACATCTGCAATCAAGAAAATAAAACAATGTTCTAGGTAGATTGACGAACAAGAAGAGATCTATTAAGAGAAAGTTGTATTCTAGAGAAAATATTATAAGTTACATCGAATCACAAACTACACCAAAGTTCTCGCTTTTCATGGAGATTTACCCATCACAGAGATGCACATATGAAGGGAAAGAACTTCATATATCCCCTTTCTACTCAATCCAGAAAGAAGGTCAGATGTTACCCCGATCATCTCCACTTTTATGAAAGTATTCCTCAAGGAAGGCAGCCGATTACTTATCGAAGGGTTTGTGCGAATAATGGAATGGTTAAACTCTCCCACGGTGATATAATATCTTTTCTATAAAATAATGTTAGTATCCGCAGTGAAGAAATATTTTATAATGAATTCTCAATTTACAAAATAATAGGAAAATTCCTAGTCACCCGTGTAGAAGAAACCAAACAGAATGGTTCTGTCTACTAAAAAATAAGAGGGGATGCCGCCTGCTACTAATTTCCTGGTTTTTGCAACAGTTGTCTTCTTCTATTAAAGAAGAAGACTTAGAAAGAACAACGAAGTTTAGATCAAAAAAAGTATGCTTAGGCAGTTTTTTGCTGAGCACAACTGAATAAAGAGGAATATGTTATCAATTCAATCCCAATTCTTATCGAAGAGAATGAATGAGAAAAACCTAAATATTCCTAATCAAATAAGAATTCTATAGTTCATAAATCTTCTTTTTATAGTAAAAATATCAAAATAAAGAAAATCGAACTACCTACATAATGTTCGAAGGTTAATTAAAGAACACCAAAGGCTATGGTATCTTATGGACCTAACATAGGTCACATACCTCACAACATAAGATTGACAGATCCAAACTTTCTTCATTGGAGCGGAAAGGGTCGTGGCCAAAACATATAAAGATCGGCGTAGTCGATCATAGGGACATATCTATCAAGATAAAGGATAGTCTAGGAAGATTCGTAGATAGATCTTCTCCATATATATTGGTATCTCCGCAATAGAGATAAAGATAGGGAACCATATTGATCTTCATTGCCTTTTTTTTTTTTACAATTTTTCATTTTCTATCTTAACGGTTGGGCAGAAATACACTTGATTTGAAGGAAAGGAAACATCATTTTTCAATATTTAGTTGCTCGGGCGGAGCTTAGACATGCGAGAAGATCCAAGGAAAGAGGGAAGCCTGCCATAGAGAAGTCGACTAGAGGTATAGGACTGCTGATAAGAGAGAAGGAGGCCTTTCTCGGGAAAGATGGCTCAATTTCTCTTCTTTCTTTTTGATTTAAGCTTTATTTTTTTCAGGGATCCAGAAGGCTTAAAGGTGGAGAGAAGGAAGCCGAACCTCTAATCAATCTAGAAACACAAAGAATTCTCGGCGTCGAGAGAGATTTGATATTTCGTAAATAACTTAGTGAATAGTTTAAAGAAGGGCTTAGAACAAGAAAATGAAATAGGAATAACCGCGCTGGTCTTAATAGATCGATTTCATGGTAGTTCTTGCTCCAACATGAAATTTTCATTTTAGGGAAGGACTACGTACAATGATACTTTCCGTTTTGTCGATCCCTACTTTATTTTTTTGTTTAATAGTTGTACGTGCTAAAAGTACTATACATTCCATTTTGTTTCTCATCCCAATCTTCTGCAACACTTAAGCTTTACTTGTTTTGTTATGTCTCGACTTCTTCGCTTTGATCTTTCTAGTAGTTTCATTCCTATTCATTGTTATGATGTTCCATATTCAAATAGCGAATATTCACAAAGAAGTATTGCACTACTTACCTGTGAGTGGTATTATTGGACTTATCTTTTTGTGGGAGATGTTCTTTGTTTTAGATAATGAAAGCATTCCATTACTACCAACCCAAAGAAATACGTCCTCTCTGAGATATACAGTTTATGACAGAAAGGTAGAAGTGGACTAATTTGGAAACATTGGGCAATTTACTTTATACCTACTATTTCGTTTGGTTTTTGGTTTTAGTCTTATTTTATTAGTATCCATGATTGGGGCTATAATATTGACTATGCACAGGACTACTATTGTGAAAATACATGATGTATTTTGATGAAATGATATTGATTCTAGGAGGACTATAATGAGGAGTACGACAGACCCGCTCACAATAATAAAGAGAAACAGAAATTTGAATCCACATCGTTAGATTTTTTGCACAAGTCGTCGAATCTTTTGGGGCAAGGTCTCGACGATAAGTTGTGCCTGCAGTTGTTCATGCACATCTTAAGAAGCTCCCATGCTTCAAGATTGAAGTTTTCACCAGAAATCTCTGTTAAAAAAAGAATGTTGTAACGAGATCGCGTAATTTGAACATAATCCTCCCAACACGCAGCCAAAGATAGGCGAGGATCAATTAGTTTGCTAACGAAGTTTATGTAGAAGTAGAAAGAAGGCTAATAAATAGGAACTGAGTCAGGGAATTCTAATTCTTAACTTGCTCCTGCGACGTCCTTTTAATTCGGTAGGACATGCCAACGAGATCTCGTGAGAGATTTTCAAGGTATCCACCTAGACACCCGGGTAAAACAGATCTATCAATTTTAGCCACCCTTTCCATTACAGATCTAGTTTCTCTTTCTACCTAAGCCTCTACTTTATTATATGCTCTTTTATTGACCTCAAAAAATCATTTTTTTCCTTTTTCTCGAGCCGACTTTATACATTCTTTTACTTATAAAAATAGTAATGCAATTATTCTCTGTAAAGAAGAACTTGATACGCTCAAATAATACTTCCCTAAAGAAGTATAAGTGGTTGAATAACTAGAGAACCAAATTATTAGCTCAGGGTCGATTCAATGAGGAAAATGGTTTAGACTTAACTTTAAGATATGATTACCTCTATTTAGTCAAGTCCTTTCCGAAAAGTATTTATTATAGGGGTTTTTTTTGAAACAAAAGTATTGCAATATCGTGAAATCTAACAAGTAGCAAGAGTAAATTATTGGTATTTATCAAGGAGTGAGAAAAACTAGGGCGTAAGTGTTTCCCATAGGTTCATAACGCCATAATCCTAGCCTATAAAAATTATTTCCTAAGATTTTGAATGCAAAGTGATAAGTTATGTATCTCTAAATTCTTAGTCCGGTATTAAGATAATTTCACACCGTACCTTGGTCCAGCTACGTGTGTCTAAGTTACTTACCCTTGCCTTCTACAACATATTAAGCATGATATTCGATGATTGGCTTAGCTATAACGTTGCACCAATAAAAACTAGCCTATCAGATATAATCCACTAAATCTATGTCGATAATGCTTTTACTATTAACTATCCCCTTGGTCCGGCAAATAGCAATAAGGTGAGTTCTAATGCGTTCACTCGTTAAAATGAATTCTAGACGAAAGAATTATCGATGCATGCAATAACCTAGTGGAGAATTTTTAATTTGCTAGGGTTATTTTGTTAATCACCTATGGTTCCCACAACCCTAGTTGTGGATTTAGTTACCCATGCTTAGAAGAACACAATTCATTTTTTTTGAATAATAAATCATTAACTTACTTTCACAAGCTTGAAGAAAATCTTGAAATTCTACTTGACATAAAAAAATTCACTTGAAAATCGAAACGAAAAACTTTAATTTATTGCCAAGTTCCAAAGTCAACTCTCCAAGAACTAAAGTATGAAAAATAATAAAGAATCCAAACCCAAAAACGAGGTTTTACGCCAAATTTATAAAGACATTTTCTCAAAATAAAAGTAAAACAAATAAGGAATGTTTGTCTAGAAAACAAAACTTCTCTCAACGACCCCCCACAGAGAGTCCGTCGACTGCCTCCGTCGGTCCACACATAGCTTTTTCTTCAGCCTTCATTTTTGAATCTTTTCTGATCCAAACAATGGACCAACAATACATACCGTTTATGGAATCATGGGTCATCCATGCTTCTCGTCGCATCATAGTTAGCTTTTCTTCAACACCTTGTAGTGGGACACATCTTTCATCTGATCCACACCTTGACAAGATGGTCTGTCGATCCTTCCATAGCCCCACACTTGGTAAGAATTCTTTGAGTTGCTTATAGATTCTTGTACCTCCAGTCAACGATCACCAACTATCGACCGTTGATGGGACGACGGGCCGTTGATGGCTTGGTGTGTCATTTGTAAAATGATTTCTGCACAACCTTCTTCTTTTTCGTTTTGGACAACTTTCCTGCAAAACATAGATAAAACACATTGAATTTACTACAAAAACGACCTACACACACTCTAAAGTTAAGAAAAATGCATTGAAACAACCATGAAATAACGGTACATCAACACCCTCAACTTAAATTCGTTGTTTGTCCTAACGTGACGCACTATGATTCACCATTACACCTTTGTAAAAAAGTATCCTCTTTTAAGCTTTCACAATCATATGAATATCAATTCCTATTATTTTCATTTCTTCACCGCATGATTTCACAGTAAGTCTCAGTAGTCTCATTCATGGGGATTAGACCATGACACATACTCACCACGCACCGACACCTCAACTCTTTTATCTCTCACCAAGGTACAAACTTTCCAATAATGGAACTAGTGTCTTTGCTTCAAAAGATATCCTCTTTCTTCGCACAGTGATTTTGAATTTGGGTATAAGGATCATTATTCAAGGCTTACGCTGAAAACAACTTCACACCTAGTTGGTAATTGTCCCCATAGGCTTGCCCTTATTTTCACTTCTTAGTTTACCATATTAGACTCTTAGGATAACAATTGGACTTTCTTGGCTTGTAACATAGGCTATAGGTCAGTGTTGATACATGTGGATACATTTTAGTGACTTGTGGCCCTCCTCAACATTACGGCTAAGTTTCCTACCTCTTTTATTGTTAATTATGTCCTAATCTTCCTTTTCTTGTATTCTTTGCCTCATTTTATCTTTTATTTCTCCTTTTTGTGCAAAAGACTCTCACGCAAACTTTTCTTATATTTTTATTTATTATTCTTTTTTTTTCACTTGAATTCCACTTTGAATGAGTCACTTCACTTATTCACTATTTCTCAATTTTTTTCTCTTTTATTGTTTTTTTTACATTAATCCTTTCAACCCCACTTTTTGGCACATTACTCATAATAGCCACCCTTAACTTATGGTTTTTTCCATGAGTCGAGGTACACAATAGCCATGGTTGGGTTAGGGCACAGACGAGATCAATTTCTGCATTAGTCACCCTCAACTTATGCTTTTCGCCTAAGTTGAGGTTAACATGTCCAAGGAGGGACTAAGTCCAACACATTATATGCGAGGAAGATGAGTTGGGTAGGAAAACAATATCCATTGTAACCTCAAAATGTTTGGATCAAAAAGGGATCAATTTTATTTGGTTTTATTTTATTTATGCAAACGATTGGCTAATTTTAACAAGGGCCTGTGATCCTTTACTAAATGTGTAACACATATTTTATTTTCGCATGACTAACCGGGTAAGTTCTAGATTGGTACCAATAGTGGAAGAATCAATTTTCCTCGCACTGTCTTAACACCACATTACGGTAAAAAAAATTCATACACTTAGTACGAGTGTTAGATTGAGGGTCATGTAATGATGCATCTCTATGTCATGTTAAGAGCAAACACATTAAACATTCATTAAACCTAATCATGAAACAATTCTCTTTAGAACGCGATATCATATTTAGCCATCATGCTTCACATTTCACATTAATTATTTGTACAAGATACTAAAAATGTCCGTTCAACAGTAAAATAACCAGTCTCTTGGAGGAAAAGAACACAGGACAGAAAACCACAAAGATAGGATCGTGAGTTGGGCTACTCAGAATTCACCCTTACACTCACTTTCCACTTACACCCCCCCCCCTCCAAAAAAAAACATACGTGCAATTGTCCCCCAATGCATAAAAATATAAAGTAAAGGTTGTAGGGGAAGCAAACCTGAGTCGCAGAGCGTCGAAAATCAACAAGCTGGCGTGTTCGGATTCAAGGAACCCTCGCCCTCAGTAGTAGGGCCACTCTCAGTTGTACCTACAACATTCTATCCACCGTCCATCAACATCCGCAAACCTGGAGCAAGACGCCCCAGCAGCTAACTCATTAGTCCTCATCCGCTGAGCCTCCTTATCAAGAAATGAAGCTCTCCTCGCAGCCTCCATCTCAGTATGCTCATTCTACCTATCCTGAGTCTCCTATTTCACTTTGGACCAGTGCTTCTTTGCACGCTCACATGTCGGGGGCAACGGTGCAGTAGCAGTAATAAACAATGCAGCAATCACTGTATCCTAAACAAGATCCGCAAGTGTGCACGAAGTCTCGGGTACCCTAATCTCTATGATAGCATCAACATAAGCCCTCTTACTCGTCTCATCCGCATGAAGAGTTATCAAATCAATAGTAGGATTGGGTGTGCAAGGACTCTAAAAGCAAAAACATCAAGGAGCTAGTGTACCTACTGAATGATCCTCTCTGTCTAATGAGCTACCTTCTTCTCAATCCGATCCTCAGCTTCTGCAATGGATCACTCCATCCAAGGCTGGATATGGTGTAACAAGGTAGCTATTTGGGCTTCTATGTTCTGGACCCTAGCAAGGGCGACCTGTGCTACTGATGGAGGTGTAGAGCGGGAGGAACTAAGTGCCCTACTAGTGCCTCGGCATGCTTGATCGGGGTAGGGGGTATCGGTAGGCTTTTATGTAGCATGATCATCCCCTTGGTCTTGCTCTACCGTAATCGCAAATTTCTCACCTAGCGTCTTCAGCTGTACTCTAGGCCTTCTCCGTGGTGACGCCTCATTGGTCTTATCCCATATAAGAATAATATCCGTAGACCTGGTAGGAGTACATAATACATCAAAGTGTCAGATGGGCACTATAACAATCCTGCACATGTGAAAGATCATGCACGCAAATGGGTAAGTGGCAGAACATTTGAAAGCCATCTTATGAATAATGGAGATCAACAATTTTGGAAAGTCAATGTTAAACTCGGTCATATGTAAGTGGTGCCGATTTCACGGTGTTATCCCACCTATCAAAAACATCTTAGAGAGCCGCTACATAGGAGGTGTAGAACTCTCGAACCATCTCCTAACTTTAAGGTCCACGCTGCTAGCCAACCAATTGAGACCGTGGCGGGTGAATAAGGTATATATCGCAGGGACTGTGTGAAGAATACCTGGCAGAACCCGCCGCTCCACTACTAATGTCCTAGTCATCACCTCTTATCATTCAACAACCTAATATCCCTAAAAACGTTGTATTGGACATCTACGCACCACCGGTCGAGTGTATCAACAAACGATGCAGGGACCTTAAATTAGGGTGCCGGAGTCCAGTCCTCGTAGTAGGCCTCATAAGGTGAAGCATCGCGGGCAGGCTCGATTGGAAGAGTGTCTCTATGGGATCAATAGGCAAAGACAGTGGCATCATTTGACCCTGTAAAGCGGGCCGACTCACAATTAGATGCTTCTTTGGAGCCAGATGCTCCATCAGAACTCGAGGCATACCTAGGGGGTGTGCCGGTCAGTGTTCTCTCCTCATCAGACTATGTGGCAGTGAATACGTCGGGCTCCACCTTCTTAAGCATGACCCGAGTGACTCGAGCAGTAGGTGTCGGGGTCTAGGTGCCTGATGACACATGATCAGGATCTCTCTCATCATCGGATAAGCTAATGAAACACTGGGATGGTGCGATGGACTTGGAATGTCCCCTAGAATAGAAAATATCTTATTTGTGGGTCATTAGTACCTAAAAAGAGAGTTATCAATTTATTATAATAAGACTACACACACAAAAGAAGAAAAACAAAATATGGAACCAAAAGAGACAATGAAGTAAAGAACTGCAGAACTGGGCGACGGGCAATATTAATGGTTCGTCGATAGGGTCCGTAAGTTAATACTTAGAAAATTTCAGAAGTTATAGGTCCACAGAACATGCAGTAAGAAACGAAGGACATGCAACACCGCCATCGATTAATCGACGGATAGTAGTCCATTTCAGTCGTTGCACGCTTAGAAAAATTCAAAATACTTCATAGATAAGGCTTTTAACTAGGAACGACGGATGTGAAGAACACCCTGTCGATCAATCGATGGACCGTAGTCCACTTCCATCTTATCAGAGATAAGCAAATACATGGTGGAGCTATGGACAGACCACATCAATGATTTGATGATCGACCGACAGTCCATAGGCGGGGTCTCGTGATTATGGTCAGAGACAGGTTTTTTACACTTTTTTTGAACCCCCCAAATAGACAATATCAAGCATATACGATGACACAAGAACTTTCAATAACAATCAGCAAACAACTTTGTAATTCCTAGGGCTTTGATTATGCAAATTGTGATCCTAGATTCGAAGAGATTATCAAGCCCAAAGTTGGAAAAACATCAAACCAAACAACGCACATTTCATGGAGAAAGTTTGAAATCCCAACCCATGCATTTTGTATCATTCCAAGGGATATGGATCTCAATTATTTGCAACTTACTCACGTAATGTTTTCCCCAAGTCAAGACCTACATACAATCTTTTAATTTTTTCAAATAAATGAACGAGAATTCATTAACCTATGGTTCCCACAAACCTAGTTATGGAGTTTGGTTACCCATAGTCAAAATCGTAATATTCTTACATGTAATATAAGAATTCATGCACTTACTTCAATGAGAAAGAATAAAATCCAGAGATTTACTTGATTAATCGACAAAATCACCAACAATCAGCTTCAGAGAAAATTGTAACAATCCAATGTCTAATATCCAAAATAATCTACTAACAAAGAATCTAACATTAAAGTGTTTAACAAACAAAGACTCTAACTATAAGAGATTCTTACCCCAAAAACAAAATATTTCAAAATATTTATAAAAAACAAAAACCTAATCAAAGAAGGACTCTATTTTCTTAAAATCTTTAACAACGCGGCTCGATCGACGGATCTCGCGATGGGTCGTCGTGGTCACGACATGCTATCATTGACTACGTCGTCCCATACTTTGCAAATTCTTCTGCTACTCTCTTCATTACCCTCGAAGGCAGGTATGGCGGATCGTCATAGGAACAACAGTCCGTCAAGGGTCTCCGTTCGATAACAATTAAACTCTTGGAATTTTGGTACTGAGAGTACTTCTCTAATAATCACGACGAACAAGCAGGACGGACCGTCATGGCTACGATGGTCCATCATCCACTTCGTAACCCCACAGTTGGTCAGACTTCCCCATCTTCCTTCAGCAACTTCACTACTACGCCACCTACGGAGAGTCACAGGCACGAAGGACCGTCACAAGATCTGTAGGTGGTAACTACTCTGCATTTGTTGATCAAAAACTTCCGCGTTCATCCGTAGACAGATTTCCTGCAAATAAAGGGAAACTTACATAAAAAACAATACAAAAAGGCTTTTGGATACACAATAAACTTAAGGAAAAAGCATTAAAAATACTGTGAAACCACGGTACATCAACGCCATTAACTTAAATTTGTTGTTTGTCCTCAAGCGACGCACTATGAATCACTACAAATTCATTGTACAATAGTATCCATGTTTTAGCTTTTGCAATCATTAGGCTACCAATCCCGATCACTCTAATCATATTTATGCATGTCATCACTATTAAGCTTCAATTATGTGGAATCACACCATGACACAGACTCACCACGCACTAACACCTATCCTCTTCAATATCTCATAGAGGTGCTAATATTTCTGGTATTGCAACTAGCGTCCTCACTTGAAAACAACATCCTCATTTTCCACACCATGATTTCAGTTTGAGTATAAGCACTTGTTTTAAACTCTCACTCAAAAAAAAAAATCACAACTCATTCATAAATATTGCCATAAGCTTGCCCATATTTTCAATGCTTTCAGTTCGCTGTTCAACTTTAGGATCACGATAGGACATTCTTAGATTGTATCATAGGCTCATGGTAAGGTAGGGTATATTTAGGTATATTTCAGTGAATTTTTTCCCTCCTTGACATATCGGCTAAACATACCTCTTTTCATCATTTTTATTTCACCCCATTTCTCATATTCTTATACCTTGCTATTTTCCCCTCTTTCTCTATTTGTGTAAGTGACACTCTTCTTTTCTTGCTGGTATTTGTTGAATTTTACTATTACTATTATTTTACTTTTATTTCAACTGATTCATGAGTCACTTTACTTTTGTTCTTACTATCTCTTTGTAATTTCAACCCCACTTTCAAAAGCATTCCTCATTATAGTCACTCTCAACTCATGGCTTTGCCATGAGTCAAAGTACACAATACCCAAAGTTGTGTCAGGGCCATAAAAAGGTTGTTTACTGTATTCGCCACCCTCAACTTATGCTTTTGGCATAAGCTGAGGTGCAAATGTCCAAAGAGGGATAGGGGCCAACACCTTATTCCTAGAAAAGATCAGTTGGGGTGAATAAGAAAGGTCTAGTTTAAGCTCAAATCATTTGGATAAATGAAGGACTAATGTCATATTTTTTATTAATTTATTTACGCTAAAAATGAGCTATATTGAACAAGGGCCTATGATAGTTTCCAAATTTTCTGTTACAA
The DNA here is from genome assembly GCA_032847665.1 of Solanum chilense. Lineage (NCBI taxonomy): Eukaryota > Viridiplantae > Streptophyta > Magnoliopsida > Solanales > Solanaceae > Solanum > Solanum chilense. The sequence goes on along the minus strand of CM064972.1, from coordinate 37,698,792 downwards.
CTTACTTTTAGCAGGACTAACCAGGCAAGTTCTACCTCAATACAAATAATGACTATTCAAATCATCCTCACACTCACTTGAGATCTCATTACTCTACCAGATTATCAAACACCTAGTTTTAATTTAGACTTAGGGTCATGCAGTGGTGTATCTGTATGTCATACTTAGAGCCACACATTTATTAATTTCTATGCCTAGTCATGAATCTTTTTCATTTCATCAGGATATCATTTTAGACATCATGCTTCAGAGTTAAACTATGTACACAAGATATATACATGTCAGTTCAACAATAAAAATAATCAGTCTCTTGATGAAAAGAAACACAGGCAAGAAAACCCCAAAAGAGGATAGTGAATTGGTCTACTAAGACTTCACCATAACACTAACTTTCAATTTACCCCATCCCCAACAAAAAGATATGCAATTATCCCCAATGCATTAAAAATGAAATTACAAGAGTGCTAAGTGAACGAAACCTTGGGAAAAAAGTGCCGAGGATCAGCAAGATGGTGGTTCCAGTTCCCCGGAACCCACTACCTCTGTAATCTACACACCCTAAGTAGTTCCTCATCAACAACAACACTATCAGCAGTGCCTCCCTCTTTCTCCACATCTCGGGAGCTAGATGCCCCAGAAGTTGACTCAACAACCCTGATCCGACACGCCTCCTCATCAGAAAGCAAGGCTCTTCATGCAGCCTTAATCCATGCTCTAGCTTCATCCTCCTCTCGACTCTTATGCCTCTTGGAATGCTCTCGAGGTGGAGGTGGATGAATCTCAGCAGTGGCAAATAAGGCTGCCATTACTGTGTCCTTAGTAGCCTCTGCAGAAGGGGCCTCAAACTTAGGCACCCTAGCTCTACCATCATATAAATTTCCTCTCGAAGACTCTTTACGACAGACTAAAGGGTCGACACGTCCACCAGGAGGGGCTGGTCCTGTTAGAACCCACAAATCAAAACCAGCCACGCGCTGAAGAACCTCACCAATCTTCCGCTCTATCAACTGGACCATTTTCCACTCCAAAAGTTCTTCTGCCTCGGCAATAGACCTCTGCATCCAAGGCTTGATGTGATGCAGAAGTGTAGCCATCTTTGCCTCTACATTCTGGACCCTAGCAAGCGGGAATAGAGCGGAGAAAGGGGCTTAGCGAGAGGAGCTCGGGGCAGTGCTACTACCCAGGATAGACTCGACCGGGGTAGTATCAGTGGTTTCCGAAGCATCATGTGTAGCCGTGCGAGCCTGTGCTACCGTATCAGCCAGATTGTCACCAAGTGGAGGCAACTCTGGATGGGGCCCTCTGCATGGAGCAAACACATTGGTCTCATCCCTAATGATGCCGATGTCAACATTGCCCACCGGAGTCTTGAGTTGATCAGTGTGCCAGATGGCCACACCTGCGTACCTGAATAAAGAAAATATCATGCACGGAAAAGGGTAAGTATTTCTGACCTTAAAAGCCCTCTCGTGCATGACCGCCTGTAGAAGCCAAGCAAAGTCCACCTCAAACCCGGCTATTATCGCCGCCATCAGAACTACACTATCCCATCTTACTACATTATCTGTAGATGTGGGGGAAAGGCATTGGCGGACAATCAACCATAAAACATAGCCATGAAGGTCAGGTTAGTCTTCTTGATAGCTCCCTTTGACTCGTTTACCCATTCGGCACCCTCTCCATCAACAAACAACAATTGCCATCCACCTCTTGGTTGTCTCTTTCAGCGATGGCTCATGAAAGAATTGGCCATTTTTGACAATTTTCCACTAGTAGTCGAACTCGGTGGTGAAAGGTGTCTAGTTGGAATAAACATCCTCACCGTATAGATACTGCGGATTGCAAGCAAGAAGATATCAACCTTAATGCCATGTACTCGGACATGCTCAAGTGGGGCCTATTCGGCGGGGGCAGCCTGCCTATAAATCTGTGATCTGAGAGTATCCACGTAGGAGGCGTAGAACTCTCGGACCAACTCTTCACTATAACGGCCCAAAGAATGTGCTGTCCACTCAAGTCGATGTCTGGTGTAGAGATTGTGGATACCTGACATAGTAGGGATACTTCCTGTAAGGAACCGCCTCTCTAATGTAAGGGTTCGTGTCATGACTATTTTATCATTCAAAACTTTGTATCAGAATACACTTGATATTGACCATCAACGCACCACTGGTTGTGTTGGTCGGCAACTGGGGTAAGAGCATGAGTCGGTGAACTGGGAGTGGACTCACAACTGTCAGCCTCATCAGAGGAGGACGACTCTGTAGCTCTAGCTGGTGTAGCGACTTCAGCAGACCCAGAGGATTCCTCCAACCACAAAACTCCTAATAATCTAGACTCTCCTTCTTAATGATTAGTTGACCCAGAAGGTGTGCCGGTCAGTGTGCGATCGTCATAAGACTAGGAGATAGTGACTACACTGGATGCCACCTGTTTGGGTGTAGCATTGGCAGCACGTGCAGCTCGGGATGTAGCGGCAGTGCCTTGGGGAACGTACTCGGGGTTACTCTCATCATCAAAGCCAATGACCAGACGGGCAGACGGGGTGACACAGTTTGATCACCCACGTGTGTAAACTCGATCTTGTTTTGGTTCCATAATAGATAGTACATGTAAAGAATCAATATTAGTACAAGAAGGAGCAAAGAAGACAAGAAAAAATGAAACAAAATAAATATAAGAGCTATGTTTTAATGACTTTTTTGTAGTAACAGTGAAACACGGTGGACCAGGTGACGGCTCGTTGTGAGTACGACGGACCGTCATGGGGTTTGTCATGTCTTACTTGAACTATGTTAATGTGTAGATCCCTAAAGGAAAGTCTCTGGAAAGTATGACTGATAAGCAGTACGAACCCTCATGATAATGACGGTCCGTCATCGATGTCCGTCATGAAGACCCTTGGGGGATGGGTCTCTGACCGACAGGACGGTTATGTAGGACGGACCGTCAAGGGTATGATGGTCCGTCGTAGATGTCCTTTAGAGGACACTTAGAATAAGTGGTAGACCCTTAGGACAAGGGTCTCTAACAACCATGATGGTTGTGCAGGACGGACCGTCAAGGATGTGACGGTCCGTCGTAGATGTCCGCTAGAGGACACTGAGAAAAAGTATAAAGACCCGTAGGAGAGGGGTCTTTGACCATCACGAAGGTTTTGAAGGACGGATCATAGAGTATGTGACAGTCCATTGTAGATGTCCGTCACAGGACACTTAGAAAAAGTATGGAGACCCTTAGGAGAAGGGTGCGTGACCGTTATGAAGGTTGTGGAGTACGGACCGTCATGACGGTTGTGGAGTACGGACCGTCAAGGATGTGATGGTCCGTCAAAGATGTTTGTTAAAGGACACTTAGAAAAAGTAGGAGACCCTTAGAAAAAAGGGTCTCTGACAACCAGAACAGTTGTGAAAGACGGGCCGTTGTGGTTACGACGGTTTGTCATATGTATCCGTTGGTGGACACTTGGAGAGAAACATACAGTGGGATATGGGAACAGACGCTATGACGGTCCGTCGTGGGTACGACGGTCCCTCATCAGGGTCTCATTCTGTCATTCAGTATATGAACTGGGAATGCCACAATCTTCCCCTATGACTCATATTGAATACTTAGTGATAAACTATATGTTTCTAACCTAAATAACTAGTAAACTAGCAATGCTAAAGCACCTATTTCTAAAGTTTTAACAAAGCAATTTTGAGGATTCTAAACCTATGTCAGACCAATTTTGTATTAAAGAATAAACCAATCAATAAAAAGTAGGCTAATACTAATTAAAAAACAAAAATGCAATATATATGGGTAGAAATCAGAGACACATACCTGAGAACAGGAGAAAGTCAATCAATTGTGACCCTTGGTTAGCAAGAACTGAACCACATTAGCAGACTCCAACTAGTAGAGAGTGGATTTTAGGAATTGGGGAATTTGGGGAATGATCGGTCGAAAGAGAGGTAGGAAGTGGGTAGTTTAAAAGGGAGGGAATGGGTGAAAGTGGGAAAGAAACTGTTCAAATTAACGGGTGGGGGGGTTTATAGGTCAAAAATTCTTAGAAGTTCCCAGCCGGGTTGGGTCGGGTACGCTTATTAATAATGCGATGAGTCCCCTATGACGGTCCGTCATTGGTTCCTTCGTGTGTGCCCTAGTTTGGAAAATAACTGAAAGAAGTACCTGGCACGACGGACTCATGCGACGGTCAGTCGCGTGCATGACGGTCCGTCAGTATGCCTGAAATAGATTCTTATGCGCTGTCCATTCACGTTGAACCGCACACCTTCCTTAGTTTCCAACTCATATGCTCCATGAGGGAATAGTTGGGTAACCCAGTAAGGACCAGTCCATTCAGACTTGAGCTTGCCCGTAAAAAATGTGCAACCTAGAATTGAATAAAAGCACCAAATCCCAAACCATAAAGTGTTGTTTTTCAATTTTTAGTTCATGGTACATTTTCATCTTTTCTTTGTAGAGGGCTAACCTTTCATAAGATTTCAGGCGAAATGATCGAGTTCATTCAACCCAATTAAATGTTGTTCTGCAGCTTCGTTCCAATCCATTTTGAACTTTTTCGTAGCCCACATGGGTTTATGCTGTAATTCAACCGGAAGATTACAAGTTTTCCGATATACAAGTGGTTATCGGGACATACCTATGGGAGTTTTATACGCTGTCCTGTAGGACCAAAGAGCACCATTAAGCCTCCTTGACCAATCCGTTCTACTACCGTTCTTTGTTTTTGACAAATTATTTTTTGATCTCCCTATTTGACACTCAAAATTGCCTACTTGTTTGAGGGTGGTAAGGAGTGGCCACATTATGGCGAACCCCATATTTCTCCAATAAACCATTGAACAATCTGTTGAAGAAGTTGGAGCCACAATCACTAATAATTGCCCTTGGGGTGCAAAAACGAGAGAATATATTCTTTTTTCAGAACGCAGTTATACTCTTCCTTTAATTGTTTGCAAGGGTGACAGCTTCCACCAATTTAGATTCATATTCAACCGCTACTAAAATATACTTCATTTCATGAGAACTCACAAAAGGACCCACAAAGTCAATACCCCAAACATCAAATAACGCAATCATCATAATGGGGCTTAGAGGGAGATCTTGCTTTCTTGAAATTCCGCCAACTCTTTGGCATCTATCACATGATTTATCAAACTCATGAGCATCTTGATGAAGGGTTGTACCATAGTTACCACATTGTAATATCTTATGAGTGGTTCGGATACCACTATGATGTCCACCAACGGGTGAGGAATGGCGTGCCTCCTAAATGCTCAACATCTCACATTTTGGCACACAACTCCAAATAAGCCCGCCACTATAAATCCTATATAAATATTGTTCATCCCAAAAGAACTTCTTCACATCATACATGAACTTTTTTCTTTGATGAAAGGAAAATTCTGATAAAATAATATCACAAGCCAGATAATTCGCGAAATCTGTGAACCATTGAATAAAGTCCTGTGAGGCAGCCAATACATGCTAATCAGGGAAAGTATCATCAATATCAAATTTATCCCCTAACTCTCTCATAGTTTCATCTTCTAGTCGGGAGAAGTGATTGGCAACTTCATTTTCGGTCCCTTTTCTATCCCTCACTTTAAAATCAATTTCTTGTAGCAATAATATCGAAGGAATCAACCTCGGTTTTGCATCCTTCTTTACCTTCAAATACCCCAATGCTGAATGGTCAGTATGCACAATAACTCTAGTACCTAGCAAATAGGAGCGAAAATTTTCAAAAGCAAAGACTACTGCAAGGATTTCTTGCTCTGTCACTGTGTAGTTCTTCTGAGCTTCATTTAGGGCTTTACTCACATACTAAATCGGGTGAAGGATTTTGTACTTTCTTTCTCTCAACACTAAACCAAGAGAAACCCCACTACCTTCACGCATCACGTATAATGGGCTGTTCCAATCCGGAGAAATAATGATAGGTGCAGACACAAATTTTTCTTTTAGCTCGCCGAATGATTAAGACAGGATTCATCAAAATAAAATTTACAATCTTTTTCCTGTAGTTTGCACAATGGTTGTGTAATTTTTATAAAATCTTTGATGAATCTCAGATAAAAACCTGCAAGCCCTAGAAAGCTTCTCACACCTTATACAGAGATAGGTGGGGGAAGTCACTCTATTACCTCAACTTTAGCTCGATCAACCTCTATTCCCTTTTCTGAAATGCGATGACCCAAAAAAAAGCCTTTTTTCATCATGAAGTGGCATTTGTCCCAACTTATGAGGTAGGGATAATTCCCACGAGGAAAATAGTTCAGACTTAACATCAATCTATTATTACTATTATTTAGTCAATTATTTCCTTTGAAAACAAAGACAATAAAAGGGGGGTTTTTATTTCTAAAGAATGAAAATAACTAGCTAAATTAAAGTAGACAACTAACAGAGTCAAATGTTGGAGTTTAAGCAATTAATAAAAGTAACTAGGGTTTAAGTGTTCCCCACAGGTTCCTAACTTGATAATTCTAACTATAACAATTCTTTCCTAGTATCTTGCATGCAAAGCTATAAGTTATGCATTTCTAAATCCTTGGTCCGATATCTAGAAAATTATACTCCGCACCTTGGTACGGCTATATGTGTTGCTATACTTACCCTTACCTTTACCTCATACTAAGCATTCTATTCAATATTTTACTAAGTTGTTACCTCGTACCAATCAATAGTAGCCTATTAGATAGAATACACTAAATTCATGTTGATAATTTTTTTCCTATTATCTACCTTGGTCCGGCAAGTAGCATTAAGGCGAGTTCGAATGTTGGCCATCCGTTAAAAAGACTTCTAAGCGAAAGAATTATCAATATATTCAAGACACTATTCTAGAATTGTTATTTTAGTTAGGTTTTAACTCATTAATTTCCTATGGTTCCTACTATCCTAGTTATGGAGTTTAGTTACCCATAGTCATAGTCATAATATTCATATATGTAATATAAGAATCATGCACTTACTTCAATGAGAAAGAATAAAATCCAGAGATTTACTTGATTAATCGACAAAATCAACAACAATGAACTTCAGAGAAAATGTTTAACAATCCACAGTCTAATATCAAAAATACTCTACTAATAAAGAATCTAACATAAAAGTGTTTAACCAACAAAGAGTCTAACTATAAGAGAGTCTAACCCCAATAAAGAGGTTTTTCGAACTATTTATAAAAAAACAAAAACCTAATCAAAGAAGAACTCTATTTGCTGAAAATCAGTCAAAACGCGGCTGGGTCGACGGACCTCGCGATGTGTAGTCGTGGTCACGACGGGCCGTCATGGACTCGGTCATCCCATACAATGCAAATTCTTCTTCTTCTCTCTTTATTACCGTTGGCGGCATGTATGACAGATTGTCACAAGCTTAACAGTCCATCTAGGGTCTCCGTTCCGTAACACTTAAACTCTTGGAATTTAGGTACTGGACTACTTCTCTGATCATCACAACGAACCACCAGGACGTACCGTCATGGCTACAACGGTCTGTCATGCACTTCGTAACCCCATACTTGGTCAGACTTCCCAATCTTTCTTCAGCAACTTTACTACGATGCCACCTACGGACCGTCACAAGCAGGACATACCGTCACAAGCTCCGTAAGTGGTAACTTTTCTACATTTCTTGCTGAAATATTTCACGTTCATTCATAGATTGATTTCCTGTAAATAAAGGGAAACATACATTAAAATCAATACAATAAACTTAAGGAAAAAACAAAGAAAATACCCTAAAACCACGGTATATCATAGCTCCAAACTAAAGCTGCCCTCTATATCGCATATAGAAATTGTTGACAGGCATACCTATTCATGACATTAAACAAGAATGATAAATAACAGCTGATACATATATTCCATGATAGGATGAGCTACACTTTCAACAGCATAAGCAACCTCCCAAGTGGCTTCCCTAAAGTGCCTTTGGCTATTGTTAAGGTCATCGACCATAACATTGAATTGAGACTTTCCGCATTGCTTTGGACTTGAATGGATCTACATCTCCTATTCCAAATCGATTTGAATTAAGAAGGTCAACCCAATCTATTACTCTACCTCCTCTCCTTGCGTTATGTTAGATTTTTAATACCTATTGGATTTCCTTCTCAAGAAAAAATAGACTAATAAACAATAACGTGCACACATACATGCATTTGGAATTCTTGACTTCCAGCCCTAACTCTTAATCGCACATCCGCTGTGAATGGAAGAAGTTTATGTGGCATATAAGATCTTCCTTTCGGTTAAACCTTAGTAGAATTCATTATGTGTCAGCCCGGTATTTTGCCTTAAGTTTTATGTCTCACTGCTCGATTAGGTTTGAATGGAAATAGTAGTCCCTTTTACTTGAAACTCACTAGCTTGATTTTTGGGCTTTAGCAAAAAACACATCCCACTTTTGGATTGGCTCCAAAACACCAGTTACTCAAGCAGCAGATTACAGTTCTTCCTTTAAGAAAGAAAGTCTACTTGCTTGTTTACGTAGTTTATTTTCTTCCGCATCGATGAGAAAGAGAATTCCTATTTTATATAGCTATTTGTGCAGTTATTTTACAGTTAAGAATGAACTCTCTCTTTTACAAATCGTGCATTAATATATTATAACTATAGCATATACTTCCCTTCTATTATAACTATAGGATATTTCCCTTTTTCAAATTACTGCATTTCTCCAAGCGATCCACAAAAGATGAAAATCTCTCTCATTCTCTACTCATGAGTACTCCTCGTGAGTAGAGAATGAGTACTCAGTAGAAATCTCCTTATCCCTTAACTATGCAGCTGCATAGGTGTAGCTATGGGGAAAGAAATGTAAAAGATAAAAAGAACAACCTTAAACTAGGAATGTGGGGATCCCTCATCCGGTAGGGGTCAATGTCGAGATTTCATGTTTAGCTCTCATGGTCTATGTAGGTTAAGCTAAACGTACACAAAATAAGTCATTTAAGTAAGCCTTCTAATAGAATGTACTACATAGGGCAGGTGGTGGTATGGGACACTATCTACTTATTGATCTAGGTAGGACCTTCCGTAAGGGATGACATGGTGCAAAACCTTCTAAAAGAATGCACTACTTAGGGTTGGTGGTGGTATCCGACGCTATCTACTCATTGAATTAATTAGTAATTCCTAAAGAGAAGACTTTGGTGGTTTGTTGGTTGTCTTTTAATGTCTTTGCATTGATTGAGGGTATTGTTTCTCCTGAGTTGAGCAAGATGAAAGGGGTAGTCTTGAGGATTGCTTTGGTGTGTTTTGAAGGAGGAATATGCATACTTCCTTCATGTCTTACCTTAGTGAGTCATAGGATAATCGCGACTTAGGTAAAATCTAACGGAAAATGAGTTGACTCTCTCTTTCGCTTGGACTTGGAAGTACAGTCATTTAGGATAGGATAGTATTCATTGTTAAAATTCCAATTTGTTCACTGTAATATTGATTGGAGTTTACTGTAATTTTTGTAAGTTTATTATAAATGGTCACTTTTGGTGTATAAATATGGATTCTCTTATCTAAGTATTAAATGATGTTCCTTATGATATTTTGCTTCTATATTTTACTTAAATTGCATGAAATGTTATTTTACTAAAATGTCCCTTTTCGCATGTTTTTGCATATGCCATACTTAGTACATTATTCGTACTAACCCCATACTTCTATACATTATAAGTTTAGGCGGAAGTCTTTTTCGAAGTTTCAAACGCGAAAATTGGGAAATTCACTCCCTCAAGAATTGGTATGTCCTCATATATTCGAGGGCATAGTCGATTGTCTCCTAGATTTATTATTAAGACTTGTTATGTATATGATTTAAATGTAAAGGACCGTGTCCCTAAGATATTATATTTTGTGTCTGATGTTTGGCTTATGAGGATAAGATTGTAAATATTTATGAAAGATTTCATTTTTATTAAATTATTCGTGAAAAGTTTTAATTTCGTACTATTTTTATGTCTTTTGTAATGTATGCTAGTTGAAATACTTGTACAAGACCCCTTAGGGTCAAGTACGCTTGGCTACGAAATGAGGGTTCTTCCTAACTCTTATGGGGTACTTTCGGGTTGTCACATAATAGACGAATTCGCACGGTTCCGAGTGCACTTGAGTCAGCCGCTGGCGCCTGACAACGTCTTCAACCCAATCAAATTTTTTGTCCAATTCCCTCTTCGTACTACCATAAAATGAGATTCTTGCCGAATCTGAGTTTTCTGCTCCAACAATTGAATAACTAATACATATTCTTTTTAGTACTTCAGGTTCTTATGTAGCGCATAATGTTAATACTGTAGCGGATCAATTCCAGTGAGCCTTTCAAACTAGTACTATTAGTAATCGACTCTATAGCCTCTTCAATAAACACTTGTTTTTCAACCATGTTTTGAATGACTTTCCAGTCAGATCGTTTTCGCGTTACGGATATGAAGTCTTCTTTAAAGCTTTAGACAACTGTGCTATTTAGATATTGTTCCCTTATGGTATCTCGTATTCATTCAGTTGACTGGCCGAGCGAATAAGCCAACTTCAAAGTGGATTTGTTGTGCGAAGAGCGCGATGTGAACCGTGGCCACCTGCCTGGTGGAGGCGGCTCCTCCGTTGTGGGTAAACGGGAAACCCGACTCAACGAACCTGACGAAAGGCTACACAGTAGTAGTAGGGGTGTTAAGACCAGAGCTTTTTATTGTTCTAGGAGGAATGCAAGTGACTGAATCCCATCCCCTAGAGAGTGAAGTGCTTACGCCCCTTTCGAGAACGTTCTTCCATTTGAAGATCTTTAGATTCGTAAGATCCTAATAGATTCCCTTTACTTTCTATTATATTAGTCAAGCACTAGCTCCCTACAACTAGTATATTATTGAAGATAAGCCAACATCAAAGCTTACCTGATTCAGAAAAAAAAAGTATTCTAAAAAAAGTGGAAGTTTAGGGTGCTGAGAAGCTCTTGCTTGCTGCTTGTTTTCTACTTCGCGAGCCTTCAGTGCCTTTTTTTTCACATCGCTTATTTCGTCCATCCACAAGGCTGTAAAAAGAGAGAAAGGGGCGGCTAACTAGCGGTATTCATTTCGTTTTTTTGCCACGAGGTCCTTATAGATGTCGGGACAAGTGAATCATCGCTTTAGGGCACTGGCAGCCCTCTACCATCTATCCCATTGCTTTTCATCATCTTGTATTGTACTGTGTCATATCAGACAAAATAGATTTATTGACAGACAGAAAGAGAGAAAACTCTAATTAGATATTCTTTTTCTATTGATAAGGATCCCCATTCATTAATAGATTCTTGTCATTACGAACTTATTGCCCGTACATAACTTCATGGTAGTTCTCTAGGTAGCGCAACTATTATGGCATGGGAAAATTAAGAGTAATGATTTCAGCAAGAGTAGCCAGACTGACTACTATATTATGTCTAGTGACTACTAAAGTAGAGTTAAGTCAAAGCGTATGGTATAATAGCCTTTCCGAGTGATCCTCTAGAATGTCCTATAAACCTCCATGATTTTGAAAAGGGAGGATATTAGGAGACACAGTAAGTGGAGATTCTCCTGCAGAGAGCCGGATGAGGGGATATCCTCACGTCCAGTTCGGCGGGCGGGGATATCCCGACCCTACAATCATTATGCCTTTGCAATGTTACTTGGTTCAACTATATTTGTGACCTTTTCTTGTATGTTGGACTTCTATCTTCTTAGGTAGATACTCGATCGTCTTTCATTTAAATAGTTAGTAGTTTTTATAATAATAAGTCAAGTGAATAATAATAGAACTGGGTGAGTGAAAGCCACTTGACTGTAAGGAGAGGAGAGAAAAGCCAAGATTGCTTTGTAAGCAAGCAACCTGTTATGTGGTCGCCAACTCCATGTGTCTTCTGTTCTTTCTTTTTTCAAGTCACATTCAGAATGATGACATTTGTTTTTTGCTTTAGAAAGGAGAAAGGAAAAGGCCAATTTTCATCACCATCCTTCCCCAATGATTCGGTTAGTGTGCATAGATTCAACTTTTCTTAGGAGACTTTCTTGACTTACGAAAAGAATTTCATTTGATTTTCCCTGGAATTTTGGAAAAAAGGCGGTTCTTCAACCTTGATGGCCTAAGGAAGAGCCTATTCATGTGCAGTTGATTCTCGAATGAAGCAATGAATGAAAACAACTCTCTCTTTAAGTAGCATGCGAGTTAAAAAAGACCGGTAACGCCCATTGCATTTCCCTCTTTGAGTTGGCCTATAGGAAAGAAAAAATGAGTGAATGCGCTAGATGTCTATCATTTTTTCAAAGTACTCATACTGCTTAGAGTCAGAACATAGTAAATAGCATTACTAACCCATTATTAGTCCAATTATTTCTCTACCACTACCTTAAAATTAAATAAAATACATAGAAGAAATACAGTATCTACAAATCCAATAAGTAGATACAATAGTAGAAAAAGTTCTGAACAAGATTGACTGAGACTTTAACCTGCAAGAGAAAGGAGAAACCAATTTGGAAAGTTCGAACTTGATTACAGACAGAATGCCTTCCTCTGATTCCTTGAATGAGAGTGAGCTTGCTTCTTCGATGTCGTAGTCTTAGACTAGGAATGCGCTAGTAAACTGTAGCAAAATAGATGGAAATGAGAGAGATGTGAGTGTCAATCATTCTGTCAGCATTCTTAAAGAGTGCTTTCCAGAAGATAAAGAAGGAGAGAATGCACTTACAACCTCTCTCTCATACTCACCTGTCAAGGCATGTCATAGATAGTAGACAGTGAGCTCTCTTACAGCCAGTTACTGTGATTAATTTGGGAGAGAGTACTAGTCTAACTATTAGTAGGATTATGCTAATAGATAGAGGATCTTTATTCCTAGAATAACAAAGTAGCTTGTCTGTCGTACTGGCTGCCTCATTCAATGTGTCTATATACATTCTATAAAAGGAGTTGATTTGCATCCTTTTCTGGAACATAGCTAAGGTAGAAGCTGTGATCGAGGAAGGCACGCCCAGTTTTGCCTCTACTCTACTAGTCCTAGTACTAGATACTAGATAGATAGGCCGGTCGCCGGTGGCATAAGATTATTCTCTGCTTGTCTAACTTAATCCAGAGAGCAAAAATCACTCAAAATAGTCATGTAATACATACAAGTCCAGATTGAAAGATAAGGAAGATAAATCAAAGCAGGAAGAAAGCCTTAGCTAGAGCAGTAGCCAAAGAAGCAAGAGCAGCAAGACTAAAAGTGTCCTCAGGCATTTCAACTGCATGAACTCATAACTTATCTATGTCACAGGTTTGATGATCGCTAACGCACACAAAACAAATCTCATAATTTTGTTGCTGGAATAAGGAAAGAGAAAACAAACCATACGAAGTGGAGCGAGGGGGGGAGGATCTACTTGGAATTGGATGTCAGTGAATCCCAAGTATGACTTAGATAAAGGAAAGAAAATCTAATACATGCCGAAGGTACATTTGAGACCTTCCATCCAAGGAACTATGACATAGATAGACAGATGTTGGTGTATTTCAGGAAACTAGCATATATTTTAATTCGTATGAAAGGAATATTATCCTAATGAAAGTCTAATTCTTCCCTTTATCAATGTATGAGATGCCTGATTGTGCCGATTTCCCTAGTTGACAATATGACTTTTATGACATGCAGCAACTTGGATCTTATGTTCTTTAGATGCCCAACTTATCCGCCAGTTGTTTGGCTGTAAAAGGAAGAGCTGAGTTCACAACTCTTAAAGGCGAAGATGAAGTGAGGAACGCAGCTACAGAGCACCAGATGAGAAAGATATTAAGGAAACTCAATTGACCTATCGGACTATAAATAAATGGTACCACTTATTTGGAAATTCGAAACTTGCCGATTTGCAAGTGAAACTATTTCTACTTTAACAAACTGGAGAAGGTGTTCTTTTAGTGAAATTGGTCCATTGACACCTATAATTTTTTAAAGAAAGGACGAGCACTCTTCTCAAATTTGTGGACGCACTCTCTCTTTAAGTAGCTGAAACCTCTATATGGAAATGTTTTTTTCTGCGAAATGAATGGCATTGTAGAAGCTCTCACTCAAAAAAGGGATTCTTCTACTGTACTAAATTGAGTTAGTGGATATAGAGTATGTCCCCCTCTTAATTTTTACCTAGCGGGGGAACTCTCAATAGCGATTGTTGATCCTTATGCCTGGTTCCGATCAACTCTCCCTTCAGAGCTACCCTTTCCTAAAAGTAGAAGAGGTATCTTACAAACCTAATGGAGTAAGTAGTCTTGTCTAAATGACTTTGGCGAGATGAAAGCTTAAAAAATAACAAGGTTCTGAAAGAAAGACAGGCCTTAAGGAAACTGAAGCTACGAATATAGGTTAAAGTCACTAGTCTATCTCGTCTAAAAGAAGGCAATACAACAAGGGTGGTTTTAGGCAACTCGTTGGTTTTGAGATGGGTTTCCTCGCGAGTGTGTCAACTTGTTTTCCTATTCAAGTTCTTAACACAATCAGGTGCACCCCCTAGAATTAACATGGCATACTTGACATCTAGGAAGGCTTATACAAGCCCACAGTTATCATTCATCGCATTGACATAGTAAATTTAATGGAAAATTTTAAGCATTTGATAGCACATCATATGTTAGATATTTCATTTCTTATATATAAAATAACATAAGTCATAAATACATATAAGACCCTAATTATCTATGCCATTATAGACTCAACATCATTAGAATACATTAGGGACACAACCCTTAAGACATAATACAAACTATACAATATTTAATAGACTTTACAGTAAGTACACATTAGGACACACTTGGATTTATGGATTACTTTCCTTGAGCTTGGGAATAACCTATCAAGCTCCTCAATCATGTAGACACCCTTTTGCGCATCCATAACCTACCTTTTGTATAAAAAGTAGAGAAGAATAGGATTAGTACAAGAATGCACTAACTATGGTAACCGTGCAAAACTATGTATTTAACATTGAAATAATACCTCATGACTTATAAAACCTTTAAACAATAGCATTTACATAATTTTCATACATCATAGAAACACAATAAAAGGCCAAACACCACAGAAAATAATATGTACAAATTAAGTCCAATTTGAGGTCACATTACACTGAGCTCAATTCCCTTGATAGTGAACTCTTGCTTATAATTCATTAGTCTTCCAAGTAATCCTTTAGGTATACTTGGCGCAATATATCACCTTAGGACCACATGGAAAACCGTACGCATCATCTACACAAGACAACACATACAATCATAGAAGTCTAATACAACATAGACATAATTAAGCCGAGACTATAAGAATATTACAGTGAACATTTAGTCATTATTCACATATACTTATTTTACTTCACATAGAACCTTATAATACCAAACTCATGCCCCTAATCGATGTGTAATAGTGAAATGTACATGTAAGGTCCCATATCATCACACATACATAGTAAACCTATCATGAGACCACAAGCCTTTACATCCATGTTATATATAAACATAGTCAAAGGAAACATTTATCAAATAGTCAACAAGATCAAGATCATGCATAAAGACTCATTACATGCACATCTTCATAACAAGTAGAACAATACTACAAATACATGCATAAAGAAAATATACTAAGTCATACATACTAGGCCACCTTCCTAGTATTTCCTAAGGATCAACTTGTGAAATGTCTACATGGGTTCATTGCTTCCACCTATCCTAAGTAATGTACCTTAAGTCCTCCCAGTAAGGATCCTATTCATTTACTTCCATCATCCATTTCACTTTAGGGAAAAAATATCCTTAATCGACATTTAGACCATAGGTAGTAAGCATGAAATTTTGTGTTGTAGAACCTTACACAAAGGGAAGGTGTTCCTACCTAGCCAAGGAATAACATTAACATATATCCTAGCATATTAGGTGATATCAATTGCTAGATCCTATGTGGAAAGCATAATTTGTAGAACTAAGATATAAGTATTTCTCTTTGTACCATTTTATAATTGGGCCTCTTCTAATGAGAAAACATGGGTGAATCTTCCTACAAGGAAATCCAACACCTCATGTGGGTTCATAGGTGATTATTCCTCTAAGGGAAGTCAACACTCTATAAAGAACAATGGTGAATCTTCCTCCAACTAAAGCCAACACCTATCAATTTCAAGTTCAGTCTATGGTAAGCTAAGTTCCCTTTATTGAAAATTTTTTATTACATTTATTTATAAAACATAGGCTTAGGATGTTCATTGCTCATATGCTTGTAGCGTATTCAAGCACCTATCAAGTTTTAGAGTATTCTTGGGTACACCATTAAATGTCCCTCTATTAACTTGATCATCATTCATGTGTGTGTGTGTGTATTTATATGTGAGAAAACCTTTCACATAACACATTAAATCACACATGATCATATATACATATTCATACATATAGAAACAAAAACAAATACAATCCTATCAAGGTACACATGTGCAATGCATAGGCAAAGTCCCATACCCTTAACCATACTAGTACACCTAACAAGTCATCCTAGTAAGGAATACATAACTTAAATCACATACATATACTTTACATAAATAGTTGTATACACTAGTGAATATGACTACAACCTTTGATTAGACAATATGAAAATTCACTACATTGTAAGAATGCATAATCAATAACTCATTAAGGAAGCCACCCTCTTAGACCATATTACACATTCAAGCATAGAAAACACAACACATAATATCATAGGAAGCAAGACAATCTACACATTAAAATCAAGACTCCTACTTTAGATATTTACACCATCATATAAATGGTACATGGGTAGGGGTCATAAATCGTTAGGAATTCTTTAATGGAAGCATCTACACATGATATTACTTAACCCTTTACATGCTCATTACAATACTAATATAATCTAGATTGACAATTATAATAGAAGATTAGGCACAAGTTACACAAAAAGGTTATCATCATAATCACTCAATCATATATTCAAAACTTTGCCTTCACGTCCATGGTAAACAAATATATATTGACATAAAGTAAACACCGGTACCATAGGTTGACCATACAAAAGATTGCCATACAAGGCTTCATAAACAACATTAGTATAGAAAAGTAGAGGAGATAAGCATCCTTACCAACTTCTCAACCTTTGATAATCATTTATCAATAAACCTTGTGTATAAACAATTGATATATAGGGATGTGGATGTATGTAATTTAATCGTAAAAGAAACCATGTACAACTCGCTAAGAGATTATTCTATAACATAATGCAAAGCACCTCATATATACTAGAAAATAGAGAGTTCTAGTTCATAAACTATCTTCTTTAGTATAGTTCATCAACAATATTTTATAATAATTGTACACTTAAAGCAGTAGCTAAAGAAATCATAGAGTAGATGAGATCCTACTAAAAGTGTCAATGAATACCGAATCACTGTGAACATGCTTCATATAAGGATTGCTTGGAAGAGGAAGTTGCTCTAGTTAATCCAATTTAAACTATCATGAATTGATCCACATTGAATCCTTTACATATAACTCATAGTCACATTACATTATTGGCAGTAGCTATGGACAATTAACCATAATCAATACATATAAAAACTATCCTACCTGCAAGATCACAAGTTACATTACTATAGACTAGAAGAGATTAGGTCAATTCATGTAAGTATATCTTTAATTATGTAATGAACGATTTAAACACACAATTCTTTCATAATATTAACTTAAGGAAGTATCTACGATGATCAAAACCCACTCAAATTCAAAACATTAAATCATCAAAGGACCAACATTATAGTGAATCATGGAAAACAAGACTTAACATGTTTGAATATTTATACATTGATCCAAATGGATCCATTAACATCTATTCTAATTTAATTAACTTAAATTACATAATATATAGACAATTCAACCTAACAAAATAACAAATCAATCGACGACAAGTCATGATAATTATGCCCACGCAAGGGCTAAATGGATTTAAGGAAGGATCATGGGTTCATTATCCAATTGGAGTGAAATCATGTTCAAACCAGCATATTAACATCAATTAATTATGATTTAACCATTAAAAAGGTTTTGAGAAAGAACCCATGGCTATATTGAATAATTTGAAAATTGATCGTAAAAATATCTTTGAAAACACTGAGAAGAACTCTAAGTGAAAGGTTACTTAGCGATGAAGGATCACAATGCCTTTGTCTAGTTGAAAACCACTAAAACTTGATGATTCATCCATGTAAATCCCAGCTTCAATCTGTTCTTGAGCTTCACCAACAATGGCGGTTTCTAGGGAGAATGTTTTTGGAGGGAAAGTTTTGTTCATATAGAGGGATTTGAGAATGGGTTGATCACGTATTATATGACTTATATACACCTAAAGGTATCTAAATAAACCTATTAAATTCAGTTAAGTACGTGGGTTGAATTTCCCATTCACCCGTTTAATCAAACAGACGCAGACAGAAACTTATAGGCCACCATCGACGGAGCCATCTACTGGCCGTTGGCCAGTCGACGGGCCGTGCATTGGCTTCCGTAGTATGGTAATTTGCCAAATTTTGAATTTATACATTCCCAAGATAAGTATTAGTAGATGAGACCTCACCTACGGGCAGTTGGTTGACCAACTGGCCCTCATTTAGTCCGTAGATTGGCACTGTCAACACAGTGTCTCAACCAGCCTTGGGTCCTTCTAGTGGGGATTTTTGAAGGTCCCTTTAGAAGTGTTACCCGGATGTTTCCAACATAAATAAGACCGTTAAAATTTTTATACCTTACACATAAGTTTAACCCAAAACAAATACCTGCAAGTCGTCCTAACAGGGAAGACCCAATCAAGACACATGTTGAGCGTCTGAAGGACTATCTTTCGAACACCTTTGACGTTTTTGGTATTTTTATCTCCAAACATATAGAAATTGAATATAACACCATTAAAAATCATTATAACTAATTTAATGACTTGATAAGCTCATGACATACAACTATAAACATGCCTAGACACATGAGGCACATAGACTAGTCCTCAAATGTGTTGGTCGTCCCTTGACGTTCGACATCAAAATCACTTCAAAAAATTACACATTGCATATAAAACATATTATAAGTTATTTTAGGACCAGATAAACTTAATACTAACATGTTAGGCTCTAGACACCCGATCTCGTTTTTGGGTCTTACATTTGTAGTTCCTATTTCAGAAAGTTAAGATTCTTATTGCCACTACTTAGCATACAATGTTAAAGAGTTAAATGATAATTTTTTCATTACTTTTGATGAGTTAGGTTATTTACACAAAGAATCCATGTGAAAAGCGAACATGAAGATCTGAAATAATATGTGAAAATCAAATAAGCGACAAGATGTTTATCAGAGAGATTTTATTATGGAATACAATCGAAGGGCTCATAAAATTCAATACTTGAGAAGTAAAGGAATATCAATCGATTAGTTGAACAGAGAGCAAATTGATGGCAAGTGACTTTGATCCTTATGTTGAACTTTACTTTGGCTACTAATAAGAGGGTTCAGGTTTGACATGATATGCAAAAATTGTGCCTTTTTTTGTGCCTTTTTTTTTTTTTAATAGAGTGACATGATATGCTTATCCTGTGTTGCTTTGATATAGAACTGGATAAGCAAAAATTGTGCCTTTTTTTTTTTTTAATAGAGTGACATGATATGCTTAAATGGGTGCTAGCTTGAAAACCGCCACAGAACGAAGCAAGGTTATTGATTGACGACTCACTAGGCTTTCATAAATCAATCTCTCAACAATCAGTATTTCTTATGAATAGTAGGGAACTAAGGGAGAACTAATGGACGACAGAAAAGTCGAGGTTTCTATTGGAGGGCTGTTGACGCCCCTAGTGAAATGGAATTGAAAATAATTTCTATTTCAAAGTTGCATGACGAAAGTGCTGCTAGTCATTTTAATCATGGAATATCTAAAAATCTTTGTCTAATGCGTATCTTTTATTAGAAAAAGATTCCCTAGAACATGTTATTGAATTGAGTGATAGGTCCCTTTCTTTCCTACTATTGAACCTAGAAATTGTGTAGATTGCTTTCCTTGGTATTCCCTCATTAAACAAACCAATCCCTGTAATTTAACACGAAAAATTCTCTATTCTGAGAGTTTCTGATCTGAGCATTCATAGTTGTCAAAAAATCATCATACATAATCGAGTTTCATGCCATCATGTCTTTCTGCCTAGTAGCGCTGGAAATTGCTTTCATTTTTCTTTGTTGTTATTTGAGAAGAAAACTTGCCTGAAAACAAAGATTCTATTTTTAAAGTTTTCAAAGTCTTGAAGGAGCGTAGCCTTATTCAAAAGGAATTGATAGGATTTTCTATCTCCGATTATATCCTACAATAAGATAACAGGTAAGAAGCAAGGAAGACTGTTTATGAATAGCCCTTTTCAGTTCCAATGAACGGAATAAAAAAAGACTATCATTTTTCGAGGTCATGATCAGATAATTCCCTATTTCAAGCTTCCTTACACTCAGAAGAGTTAGAAAAGGTTCAGACAGTCCAATCTAGGCAGTAAGCAAGCATGTCCGCTTTCTATTAAGTATCTTTCTTAACACCAAGAAAATTATATGCCACTATAGTAGTCTATAACGGAATGCAGGTATTTCTGAGGGATAGCTATATTTGCTTGGCCACCTGCCTGATCAGTGTTTCCATCTGAACTAGTTCCTTAAGCAAGAAGGCAAATGCAATTTTGTTGTATGGTATCATATATAAAAGGTTTAAAAGTGATCCTTCACTTTTGTTGAGGAGATATAAAACAACCTTACATAATAATAAAACGGCAACAAGAACCTTATTTTCTTTCTAATATGAAAGTAAGCTTTCTCCCCTTTTACTAGAAGTTAAGTGCTCATTGTGGTTTCGATCTTCACCGAATCCGAGATTCCCAACCTCTATGATGTTGGGGAATTATTCAAGGTTCATACAACCTTCTTGATTTACTAAATTTGAGTCTTTTGAGTACTTAAGGTTGATATTCCGCGATGAGGATTTCTGCTTGTGGGCCGGGGTGAATATTGAAGACTAGCGAATCCGCTGGTCAATAATCATTCTGAGTTGGTAAAGTCTCTCGCAGCACATGTAGTAGGATATAGGATTTAACGTGATGCCAACAGACCAATTTATGATGTCTCTGTTGTTAATGTTTCTCAAGCACGCCACATGGATTGGCTAGAGTATTCTTCAGCAAATAAGACCTCCATCATAAAGCCTTTGAAATATCGCTTTGATAGATGCTACTATTTGTATATAAAATTCACACTTGATAGAGCTTGGCTAGTGTCCCCCTCCTTCACCCGCCGCCTTCCGACCCGTTCAAGTATACAATGACAATGTCGGGGAGTGATTACCCGATAAAGAGACTACTTGTTAAAGAATGCGATGGAACCTTAATTCAACCTGAGCTATGCAAGAACGAGATCTCCCTTTATCCTTTCCGTATGTGCTTGACAGCCCCCAAAATATGCTCATTTGGGGACTTATTACTCTAGCTGTTCGAAGAGTCTCCGCAAGTTCAAACGGGTCCAGTAAACTCCCTCTTTTGCATATCCCCTTCGTCATTTCTTTGACAGGGATACTATTACATAGGTTCCTAAACATGGAATATATAGTGGAGCGTAGGTGGCAAGCTTTTATATAGATACGGTGTTTTTCCCGTAGATGCTTCTCTAGCTCTCGCAAGAATAGTATGGGAGTCGCTCTCAGAAGGACTTCCTGATTGACCATACCGAGGAATTCTACGGCACTTCGTGCAGCTTTGGTTGTTGATTTTCGAGTGTTTACCCAATGATTCAAGACATATTGTAGGATGTGGGAAATATGTTTTTGTATTTCGATGCGAAGCTCGATGGAACCCGTGATTCCCAGTAGTAAGTGGTCGGCATATCAAGCTTAGAAAATCCTTTTTATGTTATAGGTTTGCAAGGGGGAAATCTTATGGTTCAGACCTATCTTTATCCCGATAACTAGTATCCTCTCACCGCCCAACTCTTTTAGAGGGCCCTTCCTTTTTCAATACTTAAAACAGTCTCTCATGGCCCAATTATTATAACATCATTCTCTACCATAGAATTTGGACTTCTGCATAAACCTGGCATCTTCTAGGAATAAGGCGGTGCAAACGAGGCTCGAGGACTTGTTAAAGAATGCGCCAAGGGTGTACGAAGGGTGGAAAACGAAAGGCATTTTCAGGTCCCCCCCAAGCCAGAGGGTATATGTGGGGGGGGGGGGTGCCACGACGAAACAATGGATTGAAAGGCCCTTTGTGTTTGATGCTCTTTAACCTCCCTAAAATGATGGATCTTTTTTCTTAGGAAGCATTGAAGCTTGCTTCTTCGAATGACATTTTTTGGTCATCAGTACGACCTATTCTCAATATAACCGATCTTGTTCTCTGAACAATAACAATTTGTACTACTGTCGGATCCGCCCTATCCCCTTATCTGGCTTGTGTAGGTAGATGTTTCCTAGTAGGGCCGATAGAAATACACTATGCCGGACAAAGTAAGGGCCCTTCTAACCTCCTAAGAGTTTTCCGGCGGAAAATACTTCATGAATGGGGTAAAAGAACTTGAGATCATCGATCTCTTCCATAAAGTTTGGAATGAGTCGATGCCATTCGATGGTGTGAAAACACTTTCTGTTGTCAAATTTCAAAAACCTGCGAGAGGTTCCCCATTCTTCTTTGATCTGTCTGAGGACGGAGCGGAAGCCTCGACCAGGGCGGAAGTTCAATGTGTGTGGAAACTGTAGATTGTAAATGGACTAAAGTACCATTCTGATCGCCTCTATAATGATCGTTTCTATAGGTAGAACTATTGTAAGTGGTCTAAACTTCAAACCTTATTTTTTTTCTTCATACTGTAAAAGGGGTTGAAAGCCCATTTTTTGCTCCGTCTATTGATAGAGAAACGAAACTCCTGTCGTCGTTTAAATGACTCATTGGGCTTTCCTCAGCGCAGTATTTTTCGTTCTTGAGAATGGGCGCCACTTTTACCAGGACAAAAATGATTATCCGTGCCCAATGGGTCTACATCAATCCCCTAATGTTGTCGGATACTGTTAACTTTCCCTCCATTCTTATAACTGTCACCTTTAATCCGCGTAAAGAAAGGATTTCTTGAAGAATCTCCCTAGGTTCCAAACCAAGGAGTCAACTTTCCTTTATAAGCATTCGGTACATGTATCAATCTGTGGAAAGTGAAAGGGTCACCACCACTAAGGTTCCCCCCCCTAATCTTAGATTGGTCGTCTGAGGGTTCGCCGAGGTTCATTGATCTACTTACACACAAGGCTACCCTTTATGGAGAACTCCGATGGACCAGCTACCACTAGTAATCGGCAGGAGGGGTTACTGCACAAAAAGGTCGGGGCACAGGCTTCAGAAGAGAGAAGCCCAACGAATTTAAGATGCAATGCCCCACACCTCAGTAGGATCATATTGGAATACTCTCTCTAAAAAGGAAAGAGTACACCCCATTGAAGATGAGAGTGAGGTACAACAAGGACATTTATGTCCACTGTACTTCACAAAGAGCCAGCAAGCGGTTAGTCTTCCTCTACAAGGAAAGGAAGTGTGGATGAATCAACATCAAATATAGTATTATTGTAGTACACAATCTCCATTTTAGTAGTCCTAGCTATCCACTCCACTATGTGGTAGAGTGTTCGTCTCAACCCCTTCGCAGGGGTTACCTTCCCTTTTAATTGAGAGAAGGACTCGAAATTGACTCCCCTCTATTCAAGATCCGAAAGAAGGGTATAGATATTATCCAAGGAATGCTCTCGCGTGGCTGTACATGGATTCTCAAGTGCCCGAGCTCCCCGTACCAGCCAATCACCCATTAGATCAAGGACACCCATGATCCTTAGAATCTCGACATTGACCTTTAATAGGTCTTTTGCCTCTATTTTCGGCTTGGTAGATGATCCCGATACTGGGAGTATAGGAGTGTATATATATATATATATATATATATATATATTTATTTAGCGATATGTATATGTTTTTTGATCATAAATTTTAAATATAGTTTGAAGCTAATTTTTAAAATGATATTTTTATAGATATGTATATATCTTGAAGCTAATTTTTAAAGGAAAGAATTTTAGAGATATGTTTGACCATAGATAAAAAATAATAGATTGAAAATATATCCTTAAAAGGCTTTGAAATATCTTTGCCTATCATTATGTTATATTATGTGTAGATATGTCTATGTACATTCTATTACAAAACTATACCCCAATTTTAAGCATTATTAAACTATTCTTAGCATTTGGACAATATTTTAATATTTTAAAGCTTTTTAAGGAGAAATTTACAAACTCTTATTTGTAATATATGGTCAAACATATCTTTAAAAATCTTTTATTTTCTATAAATTTCTTCAAATATATAGAAACTCTCATGCCACAAATTTAAACACTATTTATCCCTTCTTAACAAACTGTTCGTATAGTTGAGAACTTTTTAAGATTTTTTTTTAAAAAAATCTAACATATCTTAGAAAATGTTTCTGGTTCAAACAACATATATACATCCATCAAAATTTTAAGCATACCTAAGCTTGAAGGGAAATAAGGTTCAAGTGGGAAAAATTTTTCTATTGGTTCAGTGCAAGACAATGAAGAATGGGAAAATTTTGGCCCAAAGAACAAGCTTGCAATCACAAGAATTTAATACTTCGTTCCTTTAAAGTTTAGTGACATTATTGGTGCACAATTGAAGAGCCTTCTAAAAGTGAGAGGGAATAGCGTCATTCTAAAAATTCAACAATTTTTCGTATTCTTTATATTTCAGACAAAGTTGTTAATAACATTCAACATGCTCTAAAGCCTACTTTCTACTCTTGAGGAATTCGAGGGATATAGAAGTACCGTTAATGGTTGGAGTGGATAATGCTACGAAATCCATCACCATACAGACACTTTCTAAGATGATGATTTTACACCTATAGAGGTTTGGTTATGGAAACTATGGAAGTACCAAATTTCATAAACTTGTTCATTTTCCTAGTTTAGGGCTTATCACTTCTTCAAGAGGAAAATGCACAAGCTTATGCAATTTTGTACTTCCATAGCTTCAAAAATCAAACTGCTTCAGGTGTAAAATAATCATCATAGAAGTGTCTGTTGTATGGTGATGTATTTCGTAGAAGTAGCCACTCTAACCATTCCTACGGTAGTTCTATATCCCTCGAGTGTCTCCAGGGCAGAAAATAGGTGGAGAACATCTTCAATGTTATGAACAACATTATATGAAATATTAAGATTGAATACCAAAAATGGTTGAACTATCGCGGAGGCTCTAATTTGTTCACTCTCACTTTGACAAGGCTCTTCAATTGCCCACTAATAATTGTACTTTAGTTTGATGGAACAAAGCCCTGAATTCTTGTGACTACAGACTTGTTCTTTGCACAAACAATTTCCCATTCTTCATCGTATTTCGGTGAAACAACACATGAATTTTTCCCGCTTGAACCTTATTGCCCTTCAAGCTTTAGCATGTTTAAAATGTGGATAGAAGTTCATATTTTTTTTGAATTAGATTTTAAAAAATAAAATAATTTCAAAGATATATTTGACGATAGATTTTTTTTTTTAAAAAAAGATCCTTAAAAAGTTAGCAAGTATCAAAAATGGGTCCGAAAAGTTGCTGAGAAGGGCTTAATAGTCGTTAATTTTGTGGCAAGAGAGTTTTTATATATTTTGAAGCAAATTCTGAAAAATAAAATATTTTTGTCCAAAGATTTCAAATAATAGTTTGAAATTTTTTTCTTAAAACACTTTGAATTCGAAAATGGGTACAAAATTTGCTATGAATGTCTTAATAATGCTTCAAGTTAGGGTATAATTTTTTTAGTGACAATATCTACACATAATATAGCATAATAATTGGTAGAGATATTTAAATAGTTTTTCAGATTGATTCTCCTTAGATAGCTACAAATAAATTTCTTATTAAATGAAACTATTGTTAAGCTCACTAAATTAATATAGGTGAGACTAAATAATGTTATAAATTTGTAGAACTTTTTTAATCGATAAATTAATATTTATAAATTTAAAGAGTCTTTTGAGATTCAAGAAATGTTAAATTTCATTACATCAAAGTTATTTTTCCTAATAATTTAGATATTTTCATTATTTTATTTATGTAAAAATAATAATTTACGATAAATAAGTACAATGTATACATCAAAAGATTATATATTACAATATTTGTTTCCTATTTATTGAATTGAATGTTTTATATTTATGCGTCAATTCAAGACTTCAGTTTTTTGTCAACAGTGAATAGTAGTCCATTCACCCAAGTTTTAATGCTTTTGTAGTTAACATATGCGACACATTTAGGGTAAGAAAAACTAAAAACTAGTTCTATTATAAAGCTAATAAATTATATGTTACATACAAATAATATAAGCATAATCAATTAAACAAATAATATATTTTTGGTGGAAAACAATTTAAGATATTTACACATGACGGGAAATGATATACATCACGAGTAATTATACTTACAACTTTAATATAACATATTTGGTGTTTGTCTTTTTGCATGCACAATTGCATGATAGATACAAAATTTTCTTGCATAGAGTAATGGTTAACAACAAGACTCCTAGAAAATCACTGGCTTTAGTTCTTTGTCTTGACAAAGATACGGTAGTGAGTCCACTGTCTAAATTTGTGTACTACAACAACCCTCGACTATAACTAACTTCAGAGGTCCTGCTCGTCTTGAGTTTAGTCAAAATCACCACTAAGTTAATATGAATAATCTTTAAGCTTTCTCGATATGCCTTCAAGTAAATAATGTAGAATCTTAAGATATTTACACGTGACATTCAAGATTAAAGGACTTCAAATCTTTTGTGTCTATGTTTAATCTTTGATTTAGAATATTATATATTCTTTTTGCAATATTTCTACTAAGTTAGAAACCTTGTATTTTTGAGTTGATTTCGCTTTCAATTTGGTTTTTTATCTATCAATACATGTCATTTATTAGACATTAACAATATAAATTTCCATTGTGAAATACCTAATTTATCCTTCAAATCTTCCTTCTTTATTATTTTCTCATATTTAT
Source organism: Solanum chilense (assembly GCA_032847665.1). NCBI lineage: Eukaryota > Viridiplantae > Streptophyta > Magnoliopsida > Solanales > Solanaceae > Solanum > Solanum chilense. Next base: position 37,671,644 of record CM064972.1, on the reverse strand, counting down.
TTTATTTCAAAAATTGATAAGGTGGGATCTAGAGTTATTTTTAGCGTACCTTTAAGTGAAGCGATGGATGTCAATAAACATTTTCATGAATGCCTCATGCTGTTTTGAGGAATGAAAATTACAAATTAGGAGTTGTGTTGACATAATATTACTTTGAGACCATTGATATTTAAAAAGGAACCATGAAAGAGGATTGTGAAATTAATCTGTGACAAAATAATCGAACCATAGCACTAATCAAGAGTCACATGGAAAATAAAATCTATGAAGCCCAAAATGAATTAAATTGTGTTTGTTGATGTCTCAAAAACTATTTTAAAGAGAATTATATTTCTCTCATCACACAACTATATTTTTAATTGTGTTTAGAAAGAATATGTTGGAGGTTAAGGAATTCAGGTTGAACAGAATAAACGAGTTCAAGAAAATGAAATAATGTTTTGATAGATTGTTTGGTATTTATAACAAGGTAAGATTTTTATACACTAGATTATAAGAGGTAAGAGATAAATATAAACAGAAGAACCAAAGGTTGATTCATTCAATAATTTGACTTTAGAGAAAAAATCCAGAAAGTCATTATTTCCATATAATATTAAAGACTCCCTTAATTAAGAGGAAATTGAGTGAATGCTAGAATCCTAAGAAACAACTTTCCCCCAAGATATTATAGAAGAGATATTTGATGAAAGTAATATAAAAGAAAAGAAGCCAGAGGTTTCAAAATTTATGGAGAAAGACTTAAGTAGAAGCAGTGGTAGTGAAGAGACTGATGGAAAATCTAGAAGTAAGAAGAGAGAGTGACTCGGACAAGATGTAGCTTTCACTCTTTCCCACGATAGTGTAGATGCTGAAGATTCTTCAAGAAAAGGAAGCTAAGTCTAAAAGATTGGGATATTTCTACCGATAAAATTTTCAAGAGAGATGATATACATTATTATGATAATCCCATTTGGGGAACTTATTTATAAATAGTGAATCATAAATTCATAATACAATCCATTAAATTTTTATTCATTGCAGACGTTTTCTTTAGTAAAAATTCTGGAAAATCATTCTTTGGATGTGATATTAAAGACTCTCTAAAAAGGAATGCTTTAATGCAAGAAGAAAATATTAAATGGTGCGCACATTTTAAACACTTTTTTTCAATAATTACAAGGTTTCATAAAAACAAATTGGAAGTTTTATACTTGCCTTCAAAATATAATGCATGTAAACAGTGAGAGACAAAGCCCATACAAAATTCCAAATATAAAAGAAACACATAAAAAGGAAAGGTGATCAAGTCTTTAATGTATGAGGACTCACAAAAATTTATGTTCTTGATCTACTATAAACCTAGCCACTATATCGAAGTTAATATTGCCGAATCTTGCATTTGATTTATGTAGCACACATTTGAGATACTATTGTTGAGAATACTATGCTTGAGTTTATTCCGGTGGTGAGTCAGTTTTCGAAGGTATTTCTGAAAAATTTACCTAGTCTTTCCCCTTATCGTCACATTGATTTTTATATTGATTTAGAACCACAAACTCAACCTATTTACATTTGTCCTTATCCTATAGAACCAACTGAATTGAAAGAGTTGAAACAGAAGTTGCAAGATATGTTGAGCAAGGGCTTTATAAGACCGAGTGTTATTTTCTTTGGGTGATTTGGTGTTATTTGTGAAGAAGAAACATTGATCAATGCAAATGTGTATTGACTATAAATAGTTGAATAAGGTAACTATCAAAAATAATTACTGATACTTTGATTATACAAGATGTTTTAGTTTTCTCTAAGATTGACTTGAGACCCGACTATCATCAGTTGAGGTAAGGGCGGAGGATATTCGTTTGGCATGTTTTTGAACGCGTTATGCATTACGAGTGTTTTGTAATGGTTTTTGGATTGACTAATGCCCTAACAAATGATATGGACACGGTTAACGGAGTATTTAGACCATCCCTGGATTCCTTTGATATTATTTTTCATAGATGATATATTGATATACTCACGAAGTAAGGAGTAACAGGAGTATCATTTTGGGATTGTGCTTGAGATTCCGAAGGATTAAAGTTTATGCAATGTTTTAAAATGTGAGTTTGGATGTAGGTCAATAGCATTCATGGGACATGTAGTGTCCAAGGAAGGTATACTGGTGGATCCTAAGAGATTGAGCCAGTGAGAGATTGGGTCAGACCTGCTTCTGTTACATAGATTCTGATATTCTTCGGTCTTGCAGGTTTTTATCGTCTATTGGTAGAGGGTTCCTCCTCCAATACGTACCCATTATCTAGATTAATTAAGAAGGAGATGACTTTCAAATGGTATTACAATTGTGAGGTTAGTTACGAAAAGCTCAAGATTTTATTGTCTATTGTTCCTATTTTAACCCTATACGTAGTGGGAGAGGATTTTGTCGTATATTGTGAGAGAGGAAATTTTATAGCTTATGGTCGAGGCGTTACAAGGTTCATGAGAAAAACTATCTTATTCTTGATATAGAGATGGCAGTTGTTCTGTTTGCATTGAAAATATAGAGGCATTATCTCTATGGTGCACATTTTGAAGTGTTCACGGATCATCGTAGTCCCTAGTATATGTTCAATATGAGGGATCACAATTTGAGCAAGCGAAGATAGTTGGAATGGCTCAAATACTACAAGATGACTATTCTTTATCATCCAGGGAAGGCAAATGTGGTAGTAGGTGCTTTGTGTCGAAAAGCGGTAAGTATGTGCAGTCTAGCCATGTTACAGGTTGGCAACCGTCTTTATCTAGGGATGTATAATCTTTATTAATTAGCATTGTGAGACCTTATATTGCAGAATTGTGCTAGGTATTGGATTATATGAAGGATATGTCATCCTTGTTGGAGAGATTCAGACTCAACAATTTGATGATGGTAATTTATGTAAGATTAGAGACAAGGTGTTGAAGAAAAATCAAGGGATGCAAACCTTGATAGTGAGGGAGTTTTGAGGATGAAACGTCATATCTTTATATCTCAAGCAAGTGATTTTGACTAGATTGATCAGGGAAGAGGCCCATAGTTTAAGGTACTCTATTGATTTTGGGGCTACTATGATGTATTATGACTTGAAACAACAGTATTGTTTGTGTCATATGAAAAGGGATATAGCAGATTTGGTATCTCGATTTTTATATTGTTAGCAACTAAAGTATGAACACCAATGACTAGGAGGTGTGACATAGAGGATGACCATACCTAAGTACAAGTGGGTTGTTATTGCCATGGAGTTTATGGTAGGGTTGCCACGCACCTTTGCTATGTATGATGCTATATGGGTTATCGGATTGACTGTCTAAGTGTGAACAATTAATACAAGTTCAGACTATGTATAATTCAGTGAAGTTACCCAAGATATTTATCTAAAAGAGATGGTTTGTTTGCATAGGGTTCCGATTTCTATTATTTCAGATCATGGCATACAATTTACATCTGATTTCTAGAGGTGTATGTATAAGGAGTTGGGCATCCGAGTGGATCTTAGTACAATATTTCACCCTAAGATTGACCGTCAGTTTTAGTAGACTATGCAGGCTCTTATGGACATGTTATAGGCGTGCGTGATTGACTTTAGTGGTCACTAGGATCAATTATTGCCTTTAGCGGAGTTTGCTTACAATAATAGTCACCATTTTAGCATTTAGATGGCATCTTTTGTGGCTTGGTATTGTAGGAGATATTGATCTCCGATCGGTTGGTTTGATGCATAACCTCAAAGTACACCCTAGAAGGTAGGGCATCCTTCAAGTGGGTACATGGCACACTCAACCTCTCGAAGGTCCTTTACAATCCTTCACACATCATTCTTTACATATATGTATAAAAAGTAGTGCATAATTAAAACTTTTAATAAAAATCTAATAATACTTCAAAACCTCTTCCATAGAAACATATAATTTCTAAGTCTCGTTGTAGCTATCTTATATAATCGAATATCTTGGGTCACAAACCATACATCAACAAAACTAGGAACTTTCAAAGTCTAATACATGTATTACAATAAGAAAGTTAAACATGACTATGTCCTCCAATCAATTGAGGACGTACTACAACATGCTTGAATGGATGCTAATTCCAAGATTCATTTCAAATGACTCCTCTGAAATGTCACCTATACTTTATAAATGAAACAACAAATCAAATTAGTACATTAGAATTCAATAAGTATGGTGACATTCAATTAAACCATTCTAGATGGACATTTGAGTTATACTATGCATTCATGCTCATTTGGAGAAAACTTCATAAATCAAGTATAAGAATCACTTACTAGTTAATATACATAGATATTGACCATATTCTAAGTAATCCACAATAAAGCATCAACTTCACTTCAAACCATATAAGCATATAACCCTCCTACCAAATCTCCTTCTAAGACTCACATAAGTAAGATATGAATCAGCCACCCTTACAACCACTTCATGCACAACTAAGTGATACTCAAGGCTTCCTAAAGTAAGATTAACATTTCAACATTAGACTCCCTACCTAGAATTACTCTAACACTCACCTAAGTGAGCAATGGAGAGACCACTCATACACCCTTTTCAAGAAAAACCACACAATTCTTAAAGCTACTCTAGATAAGTACATTTTTATTCACATGCATTAGCTTAAGTCAATCAATAGTTGTCATGACCTGAAAGTATACCTTAGAAGATATGGCATTCATAAATTGTAGAAAGACATAATTGACCCGTCGGAGACCTAATAGAATCCCTTTGGCATCATCCATTGCGTACATGTATTAAAAAGAGTTAAGAATTAAAACATTTCACACGAAATAGTAATACTTCAAAATATCTCTCTTATTGAAATCATAAAACAAGTATAAGTGTCAAAGTCGCTATCTTCAAGACATAAATATCTTGGGACACGGCCCATACATAAACAATATAGAAATATCTATGTCTATTACAATACATTAAATATGGAAATATAAACATAGTTATGTCCTCGAATCTGTTGAGACCATACCCCAACATTGCTTGAATGGATACTAATCCAAGCTTCCACTTCAAAGGACTCCTCTCAAATGCAACCTACACCTTTAGAGACAAGATAAAAACATATGATATAAGTACATTAAAATTGTACTAAGTATGGTGACATGTAATTAAAACCTTTCTAAAAGGATATTTTTGTATAAAATCATGCTCTTTTTGAGTAAAACTTCATGGAGCAAGTATAAAAGTCACTTACAAATAAAAATAAGCACATATAGTCACATTAAACGATATATCATATCATCACTTCAAATAACATAAATATATAACCCCTTCACGCACATCTAAGTGATCCTTTAGATTACCTAAGATAACATTATTTATCAATTTAACTTGCTACCTAGAACAACTCTAAGACTGACCTAAGTAGGACATGAAGAGAATGCGCATACACCCTCTCCTAGTATGCCTAAGAAATCCTTAAAGCTACTCCAGATAAGTACCTTTTCATAAAATATATTTTCTTAAGCCACTAGGTTTATTAAACCATTTAGAAACGTTGAACAATTAAGTACTTTCACATGATGGTCTTGGAGAAGACCTAGGTAACCTAGAAAGTAACATCTTCGAAGCCTACCAGCGAAATGTCTAGATAGCATCCCATTCCATTATCTAAACTTCATGAACTTATCAAACACTTGAATATATCCCAGATGACGATAATACGAAATAATTGACATACACCATACTATCTAGGAATAGAATCCGGAGTCAAACTTTACTACAATGGAGGGTGTTCTAATTGCCATTGGTAGAACTATGATATCCCATATAGACACATGGTTAAGAAATGTCAAGGGTTTCTTTGTTCTATAATGTTCTCTTAAATAAAATCACTCCCCAAGCATACTCAGTCGGTGCTAGCCTTTGTTCTCATATATCAATTAGATCAAGGATCAAATGAAGAGGTACCATATCTTTGTCATAACCAAATCATAATACACCTTTCTAAAGAGGGTCTTTTAGGGTTGTGTTACAATGGTTACTAGGATAACTCAATGGCTTTGTTAAGGATTGTTTCATGCTTTTCCTACCAACCTACCCCTGAGTCAATCATTCATAAAAGAAGGATACTATTACGTCTTTCGACTTCAAGGATATCATGTCCTTCCATCTTGGATGAAGGTTGCACATAAGTTACCTTTGTAACAACATTCAACATGATATTTCAATCATGGATATACTTTCATGAAAATGGTTCTTTAGCCTTCGAAGTCAAGCATTCGTATTCACATTCTTCATGAATCAAGTCAGAGACATAGGTCTAGCAAAACAAGACACACTTCATTATCATCTTATCACATGTACAATATCAGTCAAGTAGCATATAGGGACAACCAAGTATACTACAAGTCACCCTACACATTCCTATAGAAACACCATCATAATTCATCATAAGACTCTTATAGTCACGTAGTAACAATCACACTTAAACATCAATCAAAACACCTTAAGATATCTCTATAGTCTACTATAGACATATATCATCCACTAGAAGAACTCATGATTAGACTTCACATATACACATAAGTCATATTTACACTCACAATGATCACATATAAAAGTTATTACATCATAATATCATAATTCACAAAGCAATTCCCACAAGGCCACATTCTTAAGAAATATATAACATAAGCATAGCCACCATAAGTGGACATTACAAAACATCACAATTATTATACCTATACTACACAATATAGAGAAGGTTAGGTCAACATACAATTATTCCATAATAAACCCATCCAATCCTTAGCAAATTCAACCAATTCAATCCATAAAGGCTCTTACAAATAGCCATGAACAACAATTCAACAAAATAATCAAACTATACCAATATTCCACAATACCCAATATGAAAATCATAAAATTATGACAGCCTATATATGATGCTAAGATAATTCATACATATATCAATAGCCAAGAAAAATCTACATAGGAAATCAATACAATTGAGACATGATCAAATCACCCGTAATAAAGTCAAAATAAGGAAATCATAATTTTAAAGGGAACATGGAGTTTTTTATCCAAAATCATCAAATTATCATTAATTTAATAATAATTCATCGATTCAAAAAAAATTATGCAAGAACAAATGGCTAGATAACAAATAAGGAAAATAAATCTTTTTGATCATTTATGAAATTCATTGAAATGGACCCTTTTAATGGAATTGAATTCAAGGATGAAACACCATACCTCATGTGAACAAAAGAACACTAAATTGATGGAGAAAAACTTGGAAACTCAGTCTTCTTTCGTGGATATTTAAGTAATAGTGAGTGGAAGTCTTTTGACAGAAGCGATGGATAGCTTTTGTTTTTGACTCGAGGGTTTTGATTTGAATGTTGAATTGGGGTTTAAAATTGCTGAATAAACGCGTATAATTAGTCCCGAAATTACCCAAATGACAACACCACTTATAAGACCTTTTAACCTGGTGAAACTCACATTAAATTTTTAAAATTATCATCGGTAAACAATTCCATGATGCAAAGCTGTTCCCACAAGATTTTTGAAATTAATGTCTAAAAATAGTGTAGTCCGCCTTGTGTTAGTGCATGGACCAAAAATGTGGTCCTTTATGAACCATGTCCGCGACGTGGACTTGTTCCCTCCATGAGTAAACGGTTGCTTTCTTGTGAAGCTTGTTAGGTAAAGGTTTAGTCGTCTTCAAGGACCCCCATGATGGTCCATGAGGAGTTGTGCTTGGATGTTTTCTCCCTAAATAGGTTTATCTAGATGTTAAGAATTGTCCCTATCAATTTGAACTCCAAAATAAAACATAAAACATGCAAACATAAAGTATCCCAAATTATTACAATAAAATCTTTCTTCAAAACATAAAATCTTTCAGACATCATGGACATTCTTGGACGTTTTAGCTCCAAACACTTCCAAACTAAACATAATGCTTCAAAACATCATTATTAACCATTTTTATTACATTAACACCTCATGACACCCATGTTAGGATCTAGATTAACCTATGTAATTTTAGAGGTGTAACAATATTCACTAAGACACTTAAGAGACATTCACATTTAGAAGAATTTACATAATGGCCTTGGAAGACCTAGGGAACCACATATTAGCACCTTCAAAGACTCCTTGTTCAATGTATAGATAGCTTCCTATTCCACTACCTACATGTTCTAGAACCTATCACATACTAGAATGCATTCCACATGATTAGAATAGGCATTAATCAACATAGACAATACTAGCTAGGAATGGAATCCAGACTCTACGCTACTCCAACTGAGGTTGTTCTTCCTGCTAAGGGTAGAACTAGGCACATGGTTAATGAATATCAAGGGATTCATTGCACTCTAGTCTTCTTCTCAAGAAGAACTATTACCACATGCATATTCACTTGGTGGTAGCCATGTTCTCATAGATTAAGTTCAATCACATAGGAGTATATGAGAAAGTACAATTTCTTAGTCATTACCTAATAATAATGCACCTACCAAAGATGGGTCCTCTAGTGCTTCAAATCAATGGTCAATAAGGATAGATCAATGACTTCCTTAAAGATGGTTTCATGTTGTTCCATCAAACCTAACCTAAGTCCATCACTCAAACAAGAAGGTTGCCATTAAAACTTTCATCTTCAAGGATATAATAACGTTCTTTTTATATCGAAGGTTCAAAGTTATTGACCTTATTTAGATGTTCAAGGTCCTATATAAGTAATATCTTGATGAGCACCACATTAGGTCTACCGATCCTAGACTTTAATTCAACATTCATTCATACACTTACATGACAAAGTTTATTAAGCCTTCAGAGTCAAGATGTTAATATTCACATTCTTCATGCATCAAGTAGAGGGACGTAGGTCTACCTAAACAAGACATACACTATCATATTTTAATATGTACAATCACATTCAAGTAGCACCTATGGAAAAAATTAGTCTACTAGAAGGAACCCTATCCTTTCCTTTAGAAACATAAACATAGACCATCATAAGTCTCATATAGTTAATTAGGAGAAATCATGAATAAAATTCACTCATACACATAAGCCATATATAGCTACAATATAATAACATCACCATTCATAAAGTAAGGCTGACAAGGCCATGTTCTTAATAATTATAACACATAAGCACCACAACCATATGCGGACTGTACTAATCATCCTAATTAAATAGAAATTTAACACCATATAGGATGATTAGTTAATCTTACCACCCTTTCTTCCCTCAAAATAAACATTCCAAAGCCATCTAAATAATATTCAGTTCACCAACGGCTCTTACGAATAACAACACACAATATTCCGATCCAATATGAATCAAACCCATGAAGCAATGCAATAGAATATGAACATGATTAAATTAAGGCAGCTTATATAAAATTCTAACATAATCTTTACATATATTATAAGACCAAAGTAATCTACTCAATATTTCAATACAATAAAGTAATGATCAAACCACCCAATTATAGCAAAAAATTATGATTTTTTGAATTGCATGTCTATAATTAAAGAATAGAAGATTTTACGTTTTCAATGTCTTAGAAAAGCCTTTCAAGTTTTACTCCTTCAAGAACGAAATTTCAAGGATTAAACACCATAACTTGATTTATAATACACCACGAAATTAATGAATATTTGATGGAGAAATAAATATTCTAGCTTCAACCTTGATTCAAGCTTCTATGGGGTTCTGGAGAATTCTATTTGGGGTATTGGGGTTTAGATTTGTAAAATGAACTCAACTCTTGGACGTTCTTTGACGTTTGAACTTTAATCTCTTCCGAACATTTTAAGTTGTAGTTTAACCTAGTTGATTTTTAGGGTGTTACATTCTCCCCCACTTGGAAATCATTGGTTGTCGAATTACAATAAAACACTTTTAACACCATCAAGAGATGAAGAATCAATAGTAGCAGTTAATAACCATACCACACCATATACAATTCACATAGATAGAAGAAAAATTAATTACACATAATCATGTGACTCTAAACAAAACAAGAAAGTAGAAACTACAACTACAACTCATAATGCAATAAGACTCACATTTTTCATTTCACATAAGACCAACTCCTTCTCCACATATCATTATGCTCATATACAACATTTTTATGCAGATAAAGCTAACTTCACATGAAAATGCAATGAAGTAAGGATTTCAAGTACTTAAATATAATGCATGCTCCATAATTAAATAATATATCTTTCAAGACATTTATTATGAAAGCATGACAATGTGAGAGACAAAATCATATACACTTATTATACAACATGAACATAACCGCATGAAATGTACAATGCACTCAGAACAAGGAAATTCATTTTCACAGAGACTTCTAACAACATGAAACATGCTATTATATCATTGTAACTCTCAACCTTGAATATAATATAGGTGAATAGGGAACAAATCACTGCCCAACAACTGACCATGGTCCCCCACTTAGAAGGAACCCATCACAACTAAACACTGAAAAGTATATCTTACCGGCATCATCGCCAAAATTTTCATTAGATTTTGAAAGATTGTAGTTATTCCTCTTTGGAGAACCACCATCCATAGCATTAGTAGGAGATTGCATGGCCTCTCTTCACATAGATAGAATAAGACAGTCTCTAACCTTATGGTCATCCTTACCGCAACCATACAAACCACCTGTATTGTCTAAACACTTCCCAAAGTGCTTCTTTAAACAAGTAGCACAAGTAGGCTTAACACTATGAGAATCATCTTGCATTGGAGAACTTTTCTCAAACATTGGTTGAACTTTCTCATCAGTCCTTCCCCTCTTAGCATCTCTACTCCTCCTCCCAAGTTTAGTTTCTTCAATGGATTGAGAATACACCAAAAGCAAAGATAGATTAATATCACCAAAGAACAAAGATGTACAACACTCATCCTTTACGATATCAAAAACAATAGTCACAAAGCTACTCATCTCATCGCTAGGGTTAGACACAAAGGATGGAGCATACTTAGACAATAGGGTAAACTTTAAATACTCTTCAACACTCATGTTACCTTGACTAAGATTATTGAATGTTCAACCTTAACCGTGCTTTTTTCCTAGCAAAAGAGCAGACTCAACCAACCTATATTTATTTCTATTCAGTAAACCATACTTGACCAACCTTTTTCAATTGGTACGAAGCTAACTCCGCTTTCTCCCTACAAGTTAATCCCATAGAATGTAATATCCCATACAGACAATCAAGAAAGTCATGGGGATTTTCTCCTACCATAGAGCCACGGAAGACAGCTGGATTCATCTTTAAAAAGTCCCTCAGCCTGGAGGTCGTGGTACCCTCTAAAGCATTCACCCTAGGATAAATATCCCTATTCATATGCTTTGTGATGGCTCAGGATAAGTCATGAAGAACGTCTCTACACTAATCATTATTCATATCCAAGAGAACCACCGAAAAACTATTACCTTCACAAATAGGGGGTTTGATCAACTCGGGGAGGAACTTGGACACCTTTGGAAGGATCTTCCTGATCCACCCCTTCCTCTTCAAATCTTCTTGTGGCCATTCTTCTTTTATCCATATCATGTAATCACAAGAGAAGAGATTAGGTATAGAAACTTATAACCTCAACTCTATGGAATTACACAAGAGTGATTGAAGAAAGTCAAAGTCTATCGTCCTCTAGCCTCTCACTCATATATGTGTCATGACTCGCACCGATGAATAAAAGTCTACTAAACATTGCCTACTTACTTAGCTCATCGGAATACCGTGATAAATAAAAATATTGATAAAACTTAACTAAACTGATGAAGCATACTAAGTGAGAATGTTGTGAAGTTTTAAGACATTAATCTGGGAAAAAGTTGCAACCCAAGTATTATGAAATAGAAAGAAATGGAAAGAATAAAGGATAGACATCTAGCTTTCTATCTATGAAGCCTTCTAAAATTGAGATGGATGTTGGGACAGACCCCCTAACATACTAATAAAGAAAATAGTACATAAAATAATTAAAGGAGTCCTTTTATATGCAAAGAGTCGTACCAACGAACGGTGGAGTGCTCAACTAGATCAATTGTCTGCTGGATGTCGGTCCTTGTTACCTGGGTCTGTATCATGCTACGATGAAGGGGAACTGGAATCATTACATTTATTTGAAGAGTATGCAAGTTGGACTGCTTAAACAACTTAACATTAAAAAAAAGTTAATAAAGAACACTTACCTTGGCTCTGCTTAACTCATGAATAACCTAACTCAATATAAATGACTCATTTAAATATAAAAAAACTTAAAGAATGTGCAATATTAAGAAAATTTGTTTAAAAACATGGTATGAACTGTATAGGTATACAGGGGTGTAATTAATGTCTGAGTTGTATGAAAATACAATAAAAGTAAGGTATAAATATATTTATACATTTAACTTTACTGGAAGTTTCTCTAACCGACAATTATCACTTAAGAGCTACACTACTGATAAAAAGATTTACCACCCGCTACGAGTGCATCCTATACCCGACCAAAGGTACAAGACCTAAACTTCCTTATGGATCCATTCGTTTACTCTGAAAAGGGTTCATCTAAAAAGTATGACTCGTTTCTATCCATGGTAGCGACATGGTTTTATGGAGATATGAGTTATCTGAACATATGCTCGTCCCTAATTCATTGCACAATACTACTCCCAAAATATATTGACTCTTATTGTATTAAAATATACCGCTTTTGTGGTTTGAGATTACTACTAAAAATCATTGCTGAAAAGCTATCTTTGAAATCATAGTTTCCTTGGTTTCTTCATTTATAAGCTATACTATTTTTTAAACTTTCCTAAGGATCTTTTGAAATCACAATTTCCATTCATTTTAAATGTGAAAACATTTTTTACTTCTTTAAAAACACTTAATAAGCTCAAATTAGACCTCCGTAAAGAAGTATAAGCGGTCCTAATCATATAGAGAACCTAACTAGTAGCTTGGAGTCCATCCCACGAAGAAATGGTCCACACAATTACGTCTGTTTAGCCGATGTCTTTCTGAAAACATGTAACTAAGAGAAGGCATTTTATGAAACAATTTTCTTAAACAGTCTAATATTACAAGTGAACGAATGTAAATGTTGAGTGTTTATTAAGTTATGACAATAACTAGGGTATATGTGTTTCCCAGAGGTTTATAACGACATATTCCTAGCAATAACAATCCTTTCCTAGTGTTTTGAATGTGAAGTTTTAGCTATGTATCTCTAAATTCTTGGTCTAAAATCTAGAGAATTTCATCTCATATCTTTTTCTGGCTACGTGTTTTTAAGATAAAAACCCTTACATTTACCATATATTTGAAATCATAATCGATGTATCACTTATTTATTACTTTGCACCAATCGACACTAGCTGTTAGATAGTTTCACACTAAATTTATGTTAATAATTTTTTTTCCAGTTCCTAACACGTGAAATCGTTAAATTGACATCTAAGCGACAGAACGAACAATACATGAAAAAAAACTACTAGAGAATTACTTAATTGTTAGGATTACATTGTTCAGTATCTATGGTTCCCACAACGCTAGTTGTGGATTAAGTTACGCATGCTAGCAAGATTAGAATTTATGATATTGAATAAGAAATTCATGAACTTACTTATGAATAAGAAGAAACCCAAAAAAGTAACTTGAAATTGCAAGAAAATTGCTTCAAACAAAATCCGCAAATTCATTAATTCCCAAGTTTATAATAACCCAATCTCCAAAACAACATAGAACAATAACAAGAGTAGCTAACGAAAAAATGAAATTTAAATCCCCTATTTATAGAAAAAATAACCCTTAATAAAAAACATTGAATAAGGAATTTTTTTTCTAGAAACATGAGTAATCGACAACCGCACAGAGAAACAATCGGTCAATTGACGGTCCGTCGACTGCCCCGGTCAGTACATACTTTGACTTATTTTTCTTCACCGGATAGCACATTCTCTAATATCAAGCAATGCACCAGCAGAATGGTACGTCGATACATATATGTCCCTTCGGTGCTCGTCCATCGTTCCACGCTTAGAATCTTTAAAAGTCGTTTATGCTTGTAGTTCCACACTTGGTCAAATTTCTCACTTCAAAAAAAATCATCATTTTTCACATAGTGATTATGAATTTGGGTAGAAGGATCATTGTTCAACCTCACGCTTAAGAACAAGTTCATATACTTTTAGTATTCTTCACCATAGGTTTGCCCTTATTTTCACTACTTAGGATCACCATACTAAACTCTAAGGTCACGGTATGACTTTCTGGGCTTGTAACGTAGGCTCTGGGTCAACTGTAGTACATTTGGAAACATTTTTAATGGCTTTTTCTCTCTTTAATATTAACGCTAAGATTCCTACTTCTTTTCATTACTTCTTCAAACCCTATTTTTCTTCTAGTTTCTTTGCTTTTATCCCTTTCTAGGTGTAACTTTCCCTTATTTTGCATCTTTTTCTATTAAAATTCTTTTCATTCATTTTCTTTTAATTTTATTTTATTTTTAAATCAATTGATAATTTAACAAAATCACATCTTTTTCACACATAAGAATATCTTTTCAACATCAAACTCTTTTCATACCTATTTTTGGGTCCTCGCTCATAATAGCCACCCTGAACACATGGTTTGTTAATAATTCAAGGTACACAATACCCAAAGTCAGGTACACGCCAAGACGAGGTCACTTAATGCATTAGCCACCCTCAACATAGGCTTTTGGACTAAGTGAAGGTGCACTTTTCCAAGGAGAGACTTTGGCAAAAAACATTAGTCCATGGGAAGGAGAGTTGGTGAATTAAAACAATTCAGTTTATTAATGGCTCAACAGATTTTGATCATAAGGAAAAAATTTTTCATTTTGTTACCGTCTTGTAGGCATGATATACGATATTTCGACAAGGAACTATGGTCATTTCCTAGATTCTAACATAGATTCCTTTTGCATGACTAACCGGGCATGTTTTAGTTAGGTACCGACGGTTGAACATTTAAATTTTCAGCTTTCCTAGTTCAGGTGTTAGTAAAATGTCATGTAGTGGGTTCCTAGTTATATCATGCTTTGAGCCAACACATTCAACTTATTTTAACACTATCCATGATGGGGTCTCATTTTGTCAACTATCATGCTTCATTTTTCATGTTTTATACTTGTAAAAAGTACGACATGCCGGTTCAACATGAAATTAAACAATCTCTTGAGGAAAAGGACCACACGTATGAACACCACAAGAGAGGAATGTTAGATGGGTTACTCAAACTTCACCCTACCTCTCACTTTTCATTTACCCCAAGTACAACAAAAAAAAATTGCAATTGTCCCCAATGAAATAAAATCAAAATAATAGGGTGGTAGGTGAAGCACACCTTTGGCGCATAGAGAGGAAGAATCATCAACATGTGGGTGGGTCAGTTTTCCAGTTTCCCACAAGATCAACACTTCTGTCACCCTTAGTAGTGAAAACACAACCTCCACACCATCAATAGTGCTATCAGTGATGTCGTTTGACATAGCTCCTCCTCTACCATGGAAACCTCTGTGTGCTGCTCCATCTCTTTCCTCTCTCTTTTTTTTTGAATGGACCTCATCACTAGCCTCAGTGGTGTTGCTAGAGCGGTGCCTCTTGTCACACTCACTCTTCTTAGTCGGTGTCTCATCATGGACACTGAATAAAACATCAAGCATTGAGTCTTTTGCAATCTCAAAGGGAGCAGTATCTCACTCAGTTGCCCTCATCTCCAAAATGACAAATATGTCATCTCATGGGCTGGACAACTCAGTATGGATATCATTGAGGTATGTGTAGGAGCTGGGCGTGCTAAAACCCGTGGTTTAAAGGCATCGATACATTTTTGGACTGCCTAAATCTTTTGCTCGCCCTGCTTGCTCAACCACTTCTTAATACGTTCCTTAGTCTGAACAATGGATTTTTGTTTTTGAGGCTTTATCTGCTGGAGTAGGGTTTCCATCTGGGCCTCTAACTGCTGGACCTGAGCTACATGGAATAGAGATACAGATGGGGGCGTGGATTTAGATGAGTTGGGGGACTTGATGGCTGCATGAAAAGAAGAAGATGGAGTGGGATCAGCATGCTTTTATGTAACACAGTGAACCGCTTGGGCTCGCTCTATAACGTCTGCCAAATTCTCTCTCAATGGTTGAAACTCAATCCAAGACCCTCTACAAAGTTCTATTACACTGATCTCATCTCTTATAAGGACTATATCAACTGTCCTTTATAGGATACAAAGTGTATCACAATGCCAAATCAGCACTACCGCACCCCTGCACAGATGGAAAATAAGACATGCAAAGGGGTAAGTAGTAGAGATATTAGAAGCCCCCATGAATAATCTGTATGATCAACCTACCAATGTCTATTTCAAGTACCGCTACTAGAGCTTCTACTAGCATTACTCTATCCTATATGACTACATTATCTGCTTCTGTGGGAGATAGCATGTGTGTGACCTATAGCCAAGAGACCTTGTCTACAAAGGTGAGGGTGTCCCTATTGATCAATCCTCGTGATTCGATCACTTAATCATCGATCTCACCATCAATCGCCAGATATTGAGCCTACCATTTATTTGTCAACTCACGATGCATGACACTCCCACCAATGTCGCTACTCTTTACAACCTCCCACTTGTAGCCAAACACTACAATATTGGGACTCCTATGTGGCCAATCGTGGGCCCATATAGAAAATGATGAATAGCGTCCTTAGATATACCAACCTTTAAACTTCGGACTAATGAATAGGTGAGATTGTCCTATTTGGCAGGTCTTGCCCTGCTGTCTAGATAACCTGTGAGAGTAGCTACGTAGGAAGAATAAAATTTCGGGACGATCTCCTCACTATAGGGGCACAAATCCCTTGCTATCCAGTTAAACTTATGCAGATAGAATGTTATGTGCACCTCAATGACGCTATGTTGACTCCCCGTGAGGACTCTATGCTCCATTGTAACCAGTTGGGTCATCACCCCTTTTCATTCACCATCTTGGTATCCCAAATACACATTGTATTTGGCCCTCGAAGGCCCACCTACTTGGTTCATCAGTCATTTGTGTGGGTTCATATGCTCGGAATGCGGGTGCAGACTGCAAATAGGTAGCCTCATCACATGAGGCTTGGTGATCTTGTCCCTACGACCTAATGTCTCCCTAAAAGGGGAAACCGGAAGTAGTTGTCGCTTTTGACCCAAAGGATTAGGCTAACCCTGAAGCGGAGGCACACTCTAGACTTGGACGGTGAACCATTCAGTGTGCGCTCCTCATCAGACTTAGAGTCAGTGAGTAATTCAGAAGTCACCTTTAGGGGGGTACCGATAGTGACCCTAGCTTCTGCAGTAAGTGTTGTAGAACCTAGAGGGACATAATTTGGGCCTTTCTCGTTAACAAAATCTACGAACATCCGACTAGAAAAAGAAATCGACTTGGATTTTACCCTCTTGGCATAGATAATGTCCTTCTTGGGACCCATCGGTACCTGTAGAGTAGTTGGTAGTCGCAACTCAGCATAATCTGACACTCCAAAAGAAGTAGGGCGCATAAAACATAAGAATAAAAAAAACAAATTGTTGTGTGGTACTTCTTAAATTACCTAGGTTAAAATGGATCCTAACTCTTGTGTCATAATGTTTTGAAGTCCTAAAATTGGTTATAATGAGGATAGGAGGAAGTGATTAATGTTTCATGATGTTCATTGGTAAAACCTCCAAGAACGTCCATGACGTTCAAAAGGTTTGACATGAAAAAACCTCACGTGTCTTAGTCTGTTTCGTGGAGTTTTATGTGTTTGTTTTGGATGAAATTGATGTGAGATATATAAACTTGTATACAAACATATTTGAGTTGGAAACATCCGTGCAAAAGTCGCCAAGGACCAACTAAGTGTCCTTGAGGAAGGACCCATCTTTGTGGCGAAAACATCCTAATGTAGTTCCACCTACAGAGGCAGTCGACGCCTTGTAGGTTGATGGCGTCGATAGAGACAAAGTCATGTGAGTTTGGCCTTCCAAGGACCAGGCTCTTATCAAAACCACGGATCAACAAGACAGTCCATTTGTTGGGTGATGCCCCGTCGATTGGCAATTAAAGGTGTGGCTACAATTTCACCGCTTCACTAGAAAGTGAAGAGGTGAATTGGTAAATTCACCCCACGTTCAAATAATTAAAAGGGTAGTTACCTAATGGAATTTTAGGTAATATAAATAGTTTTATAAGTCCTAATGTAACACGTCAAAAATCGAAGATGTTTTCTAGGTCCAAACATGAGTGTCAAAAGATTAGAATATCTTCTAAGGTGAATTTTAATGAATATATATAATTTAGGAATTCTATAAACCAAAACGTCAAATAATGTCCATGACTTTCGGAAACTAGTTAAATGAGGTACTAGCGTGCCTTGACCTATTTGACTGGCTATTATTTGTGAGAAAATGGTAAAAATTTGTGGAAGGGTTTATTATATATATCATAGTTAGTTCATAATATAAATGTCCAGGCATGACTCCCCATGAACTAACCAAGGGCCCTTGAGGAGTACCCTTAAAAAAGGTGGAAAAAGATGTCAAGAGAAAGTGTTCACAGACGGAGGCCACTGACGAGGCGTAGTCCAATCAACGGGGCATAGAATTCCACTTTTATGGACCCTTAGTCAATTTTTCAAAAATGTCATTTATCATAGTGTCTACACTCAACGACAAATGTACAACACTGAGATGCAATGTGAATGTCGATGGACACATGATCCGTGAATCGTTGTGTCGTATGTGAGGCATGGTTTTGCTACACATTTTCATTGAAGTCGATTAATAACTTTTATTAGTAAGGAGGTTAATTTAGGGAAGATATAACTAAGTAAGCTAACCACGTATATAAATCCCTAACCTAATTAGACTAACCTAATCTCTCAGAATTCCAAAACCCAAAACTCCCTTTCTTATCTCTTCTTTCACTCTTCTAATAAAACTCCATTGAAGACCAAGGTAGAGGTGGGTTAAAGGGATGAAAATGCTTAAGTTTCTCCATCAATCTCTATGAATTAGTAAGTTATGGGATTACTTTCATCTTTGAGACCTATTTCCTCAAAGGATTCCATCAAATTGATTTCATAAGTTGTGTTTTCATTTGGGTCTTGTCCTATTTAGAAATTAATATTGTAAATTGATGTTTTTTATAATTTATTTTACATATTATGAATATATTAACATGTATTTTAACTCATTTCTTTTATTGCTTGATGAATTGGTCTAATTTCTAGAAGATTACATATTCCCCTTAACCCTAGGTTATGATCTTTATATGAATTGTGTAATGTTAATTTAATTGAATTTGTTATTGGTTGAATTACTTCTACATGATGTTACTGTATCAATTCAGAATAGATTAAAATGAATAGTCATATCATGCGAATTCTCATGTAATTGATCTAGATTATGACTTTGAGCTATGTTTATTGTCTTAAGCTATGAACTAGTGTTGGATTTTGATGTAATTATTCAATTAGCCTTGTTATCATGTTTTTTATTGTTATATGATGATACTAAACCCTTATTGTGTTCAGTTAAGGGTTAATGGTAAGACGTTGATGATGAATTATGAAGGAGAATTGGAAAGTCTTATGATCCCTATTATTTACTTCAATTATAATTAATTCTGACTAAGTCTTGATATTATATTAGAGTATTCCTTGTATAAGGATTGATAGGGTTGGTATAATGTTGAATTGAAATGTCTTGACTATGAATTTTGAGGTGTTGGCTAACATGTAAATGTAATAAAGATGGTTATGATTTACCAATGAGCCTCAATATGATTTTAGAAGGTAAATATGGTAACCTCACATGTATTAATTGTAATGAAAGGATTATACTCATTTGATTCTTATTGAGAAATAATGATTATTATTATACAAGGGATGGATCATATGAGCTAAATTATGTTTTTATGATTATTAAAGACATTAAAGACATTTCAAAGATAAATTTAGCTTAGCACCAAGTGAACATGATAATGGGAGGTTTTGACTTTCAATAGAGGAAGATCTACCCTATAGATCCACATTACGTATTGACTCCCCTATGAGGGTTAGTCATTTTATGGATTCACATTCGAGAAGGCTACAATTTCCAAGTGCCATGTAGAGAGGTTGTTCTGATCTCTTAGTTATTGAACTATGTTGACCCTATAAGAAGACTAGATAGTTGATCCAGATTGAAAGCTATGTTTATTTTTGGTTTTACTTTTGCCGGTAGACAACCTTCAATCGGTAAAAGGTTTTAAATCACGGCTTCCACACATAGGTCTTGTGGTCTATATAGGCTAATAAGTTACCTAACAACTAAATTTGTCTGGGTAGGGGTATGGGACTCTACCTATGTCGGGCACTAGTTTTCCTTCAGGGATACCTTCCGAGGATGTTCTTATGTATGTATATGCTTATAATAATGCATGATATGTATATGATGAAATTACACATGGTTGATACTATATGTTGATTGTTTTAACATATGAATATGTGTTGGTCTACATTTTTAATGAATGATGATATGTAATCTTAATGATATGCTATGAGAAGTTGGATGTTGGTCCTGATTCTTGTCAGGTTACTTGATTGAGTACTCTTATGGGGATTTTTATTTTTCATTATACTTCTTGACTTAATAGGGGTTCAAGGGTAATTGTCTTGCTTTTGTTATGTCAATATATACTCTTATTCGTGCTTGTTGATATTAGTAGTTGATGATAGAGTTGCTTGACTATGTGTCCAATTATATGATATGCATGTTGACTTGAGTAGACTTAGTATTGTTGGTCTTGTGGTGTACATGCTTTTGACATAATGAATATGTCTTATTGATTTCTATGGTCTTATTGAATGTGCATAAAGCTTTTCAAAGTAAAACCATTATGAAATGTTCCTTTTCTTACCTTTATTTTATGAAGTGTTCGCATATGGTCTTATAGTTCGTACAAGTGGGTACTAAACATATTTATTCCTTTTCCCACAATTTTAGGATCCGCAAGTTGATGGACTTTGAGACGACTTTGACGATAACTTGTTACTCTCTATCAGCCAAGTTGGGTAGGTCCTCATTTTTTGACGGCAATGCCACTATCAAACTTATGGAGATATTTTAGTTTTGAGACTGTTATATTCTTTTAATTTAAATATTAAACATTGTATAGCCTATGTGAGGCCTTATTGTATTAATGTATGGGCTAGGCCCAATTTTGTGTACTCTTGTTAGATGGTTATAAGATGAGACATCCATTTGAGACTAAGTGATATTTTTGGTTTAACTTATGAACATGTGTTGTTCTCTATTTATTAAGTATGATGATATGTACTTTTAATGATATAATATGTTAAGTTGGACATTGGTTATGGGTCTTCTTGAGTTACTTGATTGAGTAAAGTTATGGGGCTTTTCTTACTCATTGTACATGTTAACTTAGTAGAGGTTCATGGATAATCTTTTACTTTTCGTATGTTGTGATGAACTCTAATTAATTCTTGTTGCTAATATAACTTTTGATTGAGTTTCTTTTACTATGTGTTCAATTATGTTATATGCATGTTGACTTGATTAGACTCAGTATTTGTTTCTCTTATGATGCACATGCTTTAGAATTAATGAATATGTTTTATTGAGTCGTATGGTCTTCTTGAATATGCATAAGGCTTTCTAAAGGTAAAATAGCATATTTTAATGAAATGGTATTTTTAGCATTATTTCATGATATGTGTAAATATGGTCTCATACTTAGTACAAGTGGTGTAATAACCCTATTTTCTCCCTTGTCCCCAAAAAATTAGGTTCTAGTTGTTGAAAGCGCTTTGACACAAGTTGGAAGAAGACCTGGAACTCTCAATCTTCCAAGTTTGGTAGGTCCTTACTTTTTGAGGGCAATGCCACTATCAAGTTTATAAAGTTGTTCTAGTTTTTAAAAGTCTTATGTTCTTTCGTCTTTATTTGGATACTAAACATTGTATAGCCTATATGTGGCTGTATTTTATTCATGTATGGGCTAGGCCCTGATTGTTATACTATTGTTAGATGTTTATGATATGAGACATCCATTTTAGACTATGTTATATTTTACATATCTATGTGAAATAAAAGTAGAAGACTATGTAATCTTACTGTACGAAGGGTCTATGTAGACCATATATGAATATTATGGGTATGTAGAGGTCTATGTAAACCTCAAAGTAGAAGTAATGAAATGTTTTGAATTTTCTGTATTTTGACCTATGAATGTAATGATGTAAGCTAAGAGACTATTCTAAGTCCTCTAAGAGGACGACGATGCTAGCTACGCCAATGGGGTGATTTGAGGATTGAAGAGATTGATTATGAATGAAATAGGAAGGAAATAAAGAAAAGAATTGGTTATGTAAGAAAATTTTAAAGAAAATGGAAGAGGGAGTGAATTTTAAAAATTATGTCATTGAATATTACTATCCTGGTCGGGTCCAGTCAGTAGCAGGTTTTAACCTAGGAGACGTTGTCCACTGTTCATCAATTGGACTGTTGATCAATTCAAGACTTAGAAAAAATTGGGAATATACCAAGGATCTACACACACAATCCACGGTCCGTCGACTTCTGCACTAGACCATTTTTTAAAAAAGATTTTGTCGTTTGCCTTCTGCACATGTTACACCCATTAGGCCATTCTTTTTGTATTTCTCTGGAATATTTTGTAAAACGGACACTATTCTAGTCTCTAGACAATATTAACGCATAAAAAGCAATGAAATAATGAAATGACAAGGAATAAAAACTATGACTATTTCTATAATAAAAACAAAAACCTATTATTGGCTAGAGGGTACACCTTTAGTTGACTTCCAAGAAGCACTTGATTTAACATTGTGGCACGACACAGGACCCTTGACTAATCAGACTTTTTCAAGAGTATAGGCCTCAACAACTTCATGCACACTATTCGCATGCCCCATATTGATCTTTATTCCTTGCCCATTAACGGTGAACTTTTCACCTTCCTTATTCTCCAACTCATCCAATCCATGTGGGAATACTTTAGTGATGAGGAATGTACCTGTCCACTTGGATGTCAGTTTTACTGCAAACAAGCATAGCCTAGAGTTGAATAGAAGCACAAAATCACCCACTACAAATTTTCGCTTTTCAATCCTTTGGCAGTGATACTTCTTCATCTTCTCTTTGTAGATTGATGAACTTTTGTAGGCCTTTAGGAGAAAGTCATCAATGTCATTCCACCTAATTAGTCTTTTTTCTGCCGCTTTAGTCCAATCAAACTTTATTTTGTTCATTGCCAATATCGCCTTGTGGTCTTGCTCGATTAGAAAGTGACAAACCTTCCCATATACTAGTGTCGTACTCTTGAAGATCATCATAAAGCCTCCTTGACCAATCCGTTCTATAAGCATTCACCGTTTTCGCCAGAATTTGCTTGATCTCATGATTGGACACCTCAACTTGCCCGCAAGTTTTTGGATTGTAAGGACTATCCACATTATGGCAAACACCATATTTCTCCAGTAGCCCTTTGAACTTTTTTTAGACAAGCGAGACCCACCATCAATAATAATGTCCCTAGGTGTGCCAAATCAGGAGATGAAATTCATTTTCAAGAATGCGGTGACACATTTTCCTTCATTCTTAGAATGCACAACTTCTTCTACCCATTTCGAGAAATTGTCAACCGCCACCAGAATGTACTTCATCCAATGAGAACTCATAAATGGCCCTATAAAGTCAATTCCCCATACATCACATAGATCAATCATAATTATAGGATTCAAGGGCAGTTTTTTTTCATTTAAAAATTTCTCCATCTCGTTGGCACTAATCAATTGATAAGGAAAAATCATGAACATCTGGGTGAATGGTTGTCTAGTAATACCCACAACGTAATATCTTATGCGCATTCCGGATTCCACTATTATGCCCACCCACAGGAGAGGAGTGACGTGCATCAAAAACACTCAGCATCTTAACCTGAGGTACACAATGACTAAATAATCCCATCAAAACAACTCCGATATAAGTAAGGCTCATCCCAAAAGAACAAATTCACATCATGCATGAACTTTTTTTTTGAAAGGTCAAGTCATACAGAACTACATCACTTGCGAGATAATTCAGAATGTTTGCGAACAACTACATCAAATCCTGAGACGCGACCAATAAATGTTCATATGGTAATGCATAATCAATTTCATCCTTTTCTCCCAATTAACACATAGGTTCATCATCAAATCTAACAAAAGGTTGGAAACTTTATTATCATTCCCCTTTATATCTTTAACCTCAAAATAAGGCTGTTGCAGCAACAGTACCCATCTTATAAACCTTGGCTTAGCATCCTTTCATGCCATCTAGATACGCAAGGTAGAATGGTCGGTATGCATTATGACCATCATTCAAAGATAATACGAGTGAAATTTCTCGTATACAAGTATGACTGAAACAAGTTCTTGTTCAGTTAACGTGTAGTTCTTTTATGCGTCGTTCAGGGCTTTACTGCATAGTAGATGTGGTGAAGGATTTTATCCCTTCTATATCCCAATAACACATAAAGTGCAACAACACTTGAATCACACATCACTTAAAAAGTCTCAAACAAATTTGGTGAAATAATGATGGTTGCAGATACTAACTTCTCTTTCAACTGTCCAAATGTCTTCAAATAGGATTCATCGAAATAGAACTTACATTCTTTCTCAACAAGTTTCAACAAAGGATGTGTAATTTTTGAAAAATCCTTATTAAACCTTCTATAAAAACCAACATCCCCAAGAAAACTTCTCACACCCTTGAAAATGTTTGGTGGAGGAAGCCTCTCTATTACTTCAAATTTGGCTCGATAAACCTCTATAAATTTCTTGGAGATGCGATGGTCCAACAAGATGCCTTCTTTCACCATAAAGTGACATTTTTCCCAATTTAGAACCACATTTAAATGGTCATATATTTTGAGTACCTCAACGAAATTAATCAAACACACATCAAAGGAGTCTTCAACTATAGAAAAATCCTCCATGAACACTTCAATAGTGACCTCCACCTTATCAGCGAATATCGACATCATACAACGCTGGAAGGTCTCCGATACATGACATAACCCTAATGACATCCTTTTTAATGCAAAGGTCCCAAAATGAAAAGTGATGGTTGTCTTGAATTGATCTTATGGCACGATAGCAATCTAATTGTAGACCAAATAACCATCAAGAAAGCAGTACAAACCTTTGCCAATGAGTGTTTCTAGAGTCTTATCCATGAAGATCATGGAAATATTGTCCTTTTTTGTCCACACATTCAACTTCCGGTTGTCCATGCAAACTCTTCATCTGATCATTGTCCCTTTTGGGAACAAGATCGTTCCCCTAAATAGGTACTATTGTCATCCCACCCTTTTTAGGCATGCACTGAGTAGGACACACCCAACTGTTGTCTGTAATAAGATAGATAACCCTAACATCCAACAACTTGACGATATCCTTTTTCAGTACATCTTGAATAGGTGTATTAAACTTTCATTAATATTCAATACATTGTTTCTGATTGGGCATGAGTTGTATTTCGCGGGAACAAATATCGGTGGGAATCCCAATGATGTCTTGAATTGTCCAACAAATGGCTTGTTTGAACCTCTTCAATACTGCCACTAAGCACTCGACTTATTGTCAATTTAAATTTTCTTCAATTATCACCATCAAAGTGTTACCTCTACCCAAGAACATATACCTATGATGAGGTGGAAGAGCCTTAAGGTCTAATTTTGGGGCCTTTTCAATAGATTGTTTTGTTGGTGGAGCCTCGCGATGTTTCTTATCCAACTCCAATTTTTTCAACTTTGACTGATATTCGTTTTGTTCAAGTATAGCCACAAAAGACCCATGCTCTTCGATACCATCACTGTTAAAGTTCATGATAATTGCCGCTAGTGTCTTGACACCTAGTCTCTCTTCAATTTGTACCTTAGATATACTCTAAAAAGTATAGGATATAGTAGATTCCATCTGAATCTACTTCATAGACCTACATATATTGAAAGTTGATTCTTAATTGTTCAACCTAAATTTCATCTGCCCCTTTTCCATGTCTACTAATGCATGCCCAGTGGCAAGTAATGGTCTTCCTAGAATAATGGGGAAGTCAAAGGCAACTTCAAAGTCAGTAATCACAAAATTGTTCTAAAATATGAATGAATCCACTTTGATAAGCACATTACGGAGTATGCCGATGGGCCTCTTCAGAGTTCAATCGCCTATAAAAAAAACACATCATAGTAGGCTTTGGGTCGCCCAAGCCTAACTTCTTCTTAATTGATAGAGAAATGGGACTTATACTCTCACCAAAGATCATATAGTGCCTTAGCAAACTGTAGCAACCCTATCCTATATGAAATAGTTAAGGCGCGAGTATGTTCATGCTTCTGCACAAAAAATCTTGTAGATATAACACTACAACGTTGCATTCTGTAATCATGCTCAAAGCTCATAGGTCTCTTCATCATAATCATGTACTTCATAAAAATAGCATAGCCGGGCATATGTACCAAAGCTTCTATCTAAAGGACATTGATGAAATGTTATTTAATGATAGTGATAAATCATCGGTATTTACCATCTTCTATCTTCTTCCCTAATCTCTAAGGGAAAGGTAGTGAAGGTCTAAGTATGTGGACCTCTTTATGAGGATCCTCTATTAATTAATTCACTCTTTACAGTTACTAATCTTCTAAAAATGTATTAAATTGATAGGGTAGTGAAAATACTAAAATATCCTTCAAAATCCCGAGATTGGACATTTCCTTAATCCAACAGCCCAACTTCAAAACGGAATAACTCGCTCATTCAAACTTGGAATCACGCAAACTCTGCCACATTGAAAAGATAATTCTAAGGGCTTTTTAATGATATATGTAATTACATTTAACTGAAATCGCATTTCAAAATTTGAAAAAAAATCAAATTTTTCTTATTATTTCAAAAAACAAGTATTTTCTGATTTTAACTCTTTTCTAGTCAATTCTATTTGCGCGATGTAACATTACTCAATGAATGAATCCGCTCACACGAGTCAGTGATGAATTTGACCGTCCTTAGGTTAGTTATACATAGATTGTAACTTAGCCCAAACTTTTTTTTGTCGCCTTGTTCATCATATTGGCCTTTGCACTAGTGTCTTCCATAACGTGTATTATTTTGGATGTCAACATATTGCATGTCATATTTTTTTGATTTCCCTAATTTTTTTGTTATAGCTCCGTGAAGTCTTAATAAGCCAAATTTTTTCATCTATACGTATTTTCCTTGATCTTATGCATCTTTCATGTTCGTCTCCGACATGAAAGAACTAACGTTATTCTTATCATGGCACCTTATGTAGCCAAGCGCCCCACTTGATATGTAGAAACCATTTTTCTTTGTATACTATGTCTTCCTCTTAACTTCTTTTGAATGTCAAATCTTATTTCCATCAGACTTATAGCTATCATTCTTCTTTGGATGTATTTAGTACTCCTTGACATTGCACGATCTTCCCTTCCATGGACACGACTACTTCTCTTGTCTTCTCCTCTGGCTCTTTCGGTCTTCTCATATCTAAAGCCATTCAATGATTCGCCGTGCTTGATTAATTCATTGTTACACCTTACATGTCTCCGTTCCAACTCCGTCCTAGTCCATTTTCGCTGCCCATGCATGAAGTGGAACAACATATGTTCATCTTTGAGCTGGGAAATTTGAAGCGTGAGGGTTGTAAACACTTCTGCCTTTGTGTGTATGCTTCCTATTTGATTCAATTCCCTAAACTTGTGCTTTACCTCATAGATGACATTGTTTGAGAACAAAACACTTCTATAACTCCTCTTAGAATAGTTCCTAAGTGCTTATTATCCAAACCCCATTTCCCATTTATGACTACTTATACCTACACTATCGCATGACAATCTTTGAATTATACAACAAAGCGGTGTTGATCATGTTTTCATTTCTCGTCACTCGCTTACAATTGAATTAATTCTCCAAGCAGCATAAGAAGTTCTCCAACTCATTTGTGTCATGAACGTATTTGAAGATAGGTGTCTTTGGAGCCTTGACCTTGGCCTCCCTTTCTCGATCGAACGACGACGATCCTACATCTTCAACACCCTTCTTGAGTGTTTTCATCTCGGCCTTCATGGTATTGACTATTCTTAGTGCCTCCATGAGGAAAAACACCAATGAATTTATGGCCTCATTCATCTAAAATTTAGCCCGTTGGTGTCCCTCCAACTCTTTGTGTATGTTGTCGGTATCCTTCTAGGTAATGTATTCAATAGTCTTTCTCTTTTCCTAGGCCACATTAATGCGCCAACCTAATATTTTCACGGCCTACCTCACACATCAACCCTTGTACTCAATACTCTCTAGCGCTGATGTCAATGGCTTCCCTTCTAAGTTCAGCATCACTTACTTTAGTGGTTGAAAATTAATGAGATGTTATAGCCTCTCTTGCCATGGGGTCGAGCAACATTTCATCATTGCCCTCTTGGTGATTTCTCAATTGCGGTTATTCTTTCCACCATCCAACGTGACATTGGTGGTCGTAGAAACACTTACATCTCCTGTGTTAGTCACTCCCATAGTACAAACCCTCACTCTGATACAAAATTGTCAAAGACATAGAGAATTCACTAATGCACTATACGGTACTTGACTTCATACTATTTTCACAGAAACTTGTAAGCTAAAGCAAGCCTTTAACACTTAGATCACTAAATGAATACACCGAGATACTTAGACTGATTTGAGAAGTTTAGAAGAAGGATTTGTAAAACTTGAAGAAAGCTTACAAGTTGAGTGACGATTAATCAATGATATGCCCTTCTATATATAATACTTCCTAATGGCTAAAGAATAAATAGTATTTACTTAAGAAGTCCCTACTTATTTTCACTTTTTTCCATGTTCTACTCGAGAGAATTCTAAGGCTTTCGAAGAAAATATCTAGTCACTCTTCCAGAACTCTCTTTTTGTCTAGAGAATTCAAAGGCATTTTAGGGGCTTCTAAGGTAAGATATACGGAAATTCCAGTCTTTCACTAACCTCTCCAAAACTCTAGATCCTTCCCTCTTATGTTTATACTTAATTTAAATTATGAAATGATGAGTCATTACATAAGGTTATATATTTAGATTAAAACTAACCTCTTGATGTCAATTGTGAGAAAATTACATGCACAGCGGAAGGATAACCCAATCTTACTGACTAAATAAATAATAGATTAAAAAAATCATTTATGCTACGTCATATACTATTATTATAGAAAACATAAACTTGTTGAAATTTCATTTAAGAAATACCACTTGAAACGTGAACAGATATTCATGTGAATTCTCTAGTTAAATAAATCTTCCTCAAGTGAATTCCAAAGTTAGACAAATCATCAAGTGAATCCAGAAGATAGACGACGACTATATTATCTTCTACAATGATCTCAAATTCACATTCATCCTCTCAATAATTGGGTTGGCAAATATGACTAAAAATATTCAATATTTTTTAGGTTAAAAAAAACCATACGTTCAGAGATTTCTTCCCTATTAAAAAAGGGAAACAAAATGAAGTGTATTTTCTTCCACTAGAAATATAAACGATTGTTTTCTTTTTGAGAGAAACACACATGCTAGTCTCCTTTTTTCTCCATAGAAATTGGATTCTGAGTTCTAGTTAAATATGGGCATTGTAGAGACCCCATATTCAATTATCGAGGCTTCCCAATATCTATCTAAATCCAAATAATTATTGTGAATTATTCTTACCATTATAAATAACATATCATTTTACAATCGGAATTGCACTCCACTATTTTATATTTTTAAATTCTCCATTAAATACATATGTTATACTCCATGTTATGATTAAAGAAAGTAATCACTAAATTAAATTACTAAGATATTTAATTAAACGATTAATTTTCTATAAAGCATTAATCGACTGCAAATGTTTGACATGATAACAACTTATATGCTTCTAAAAATTACAAATCTATTGATCTCTGTAATAAAACATGAATTTCATCAACAATTGACCAATATAAATTATTATCATCCTATCTATGAGGGATATTTACAAGTCTTAGAATCACTCTTTTTTTAATAAATCTAAATTATAATTATGTGCATACATACATATTTGCATATATATATATATATATATATATATATATATATATATATATATATATATATATATATATATATATATATATATATATATATATATATATATATATATATATATATATATATATATATATGTGTGTGTGTGTGTGTGTGTGTGTGTATGCACACACACACATACACACACAAATAGATCATCTAGTTATATATACACACATACATATACATATAGATCATCTAGTTATATCAGGATTAAGAATATTTAGAATAATATTGATAATATGTTTTTGTCAATCAGTTTAAAACATCTATCGCCACTATGTACCGCTCAATACATACAAAATGCGCTAAAACAAGAAGTTTCAACTATATTGCAATCCTTTATTGTGAACAAAAACTTTACACATTAAAGAACCGACGATTTAACTCTTTATGTATAATCTAAAATTCTACACACTATATCATATATTATATAGGTAAACAGACACCATAAATGAATATATTATCTATTAAAACTGATTAAACATTTATTCTGTAATTAATTATATACCTTAAGATATGGTTAATTATATATATACCAAAAACTACTGATTCCCTGACTGATAAAATGGCCATCAACTAGTGGGCCTGCAAAATTGCTAAAATTACAGAAACAGATATGTAATAAAAATGAGAAGAGATGATCACTTGAGAATCATCTTCATGGGGAAATATCTCAAGCTATATTATTTTGAACTTCATTAAATCTTTGGATTTCTCTCAACTCAATGTGACACGTTCTGTATGTATAGAAAATTCCATGATGAGAATATTTAGTATGATAGATTACATTACAGTACTACTTATCTAATTTCATGTTCCCAAATTGAAATAATGATATATTTAGTTCAAAAATTTATTTCCATTGCAGTACTACTTATCATATTTCATGTATCGGATTCATAATGCACTGGCAAGTTTTGAACCAATAAAACGTAAAAGCTTTTAAAAAAAGAATATCAACTAATATTTATAACTACACATGGACTCTATCAACTAATTTATTATTTCATTAATATCTACTATTATTATCCAATATGCCAAGCATTTTGACCCCTCTCAGATCTCATATTTTAATAAATGAAAAAGATAAATAATGTATATACATGTCATAATAGTTATATAGGGATTAAGAATATATGTACATAAAATAGTTTAGAGAAAATGATTTAGTAAGTCATCTTAAAATAACAATCTCTACTTTTTCCTATTCAATACATAAAAAATGCACCTGCACATAATGTTTGAACAATTCCTTTCCCATTGTCTAGATATTATATATAATCTTGTGCTACAGTCAAACCGGTTGCATGCATAAAATTTCCTATATTGCGAACATAAAACTTCATACTTATAAGACAAGATTTAATCCTCTGTGTATAACCTAAAACTCTATTCAATAATGTACCCAAAGTACCCCCAAGAAGTTATTGCACTCTTGAGTCGATACACGTCGTACTTGACCTCATGGAGATCTTGTATAAGTCCTTAGACATAATTTATATATGTATGCAAAGTAGTGCAGAATTAAAACTTTGCATAGTAAATATCTTAAAGCGCCTTTCATATAAAACCATAGAAAAATACTAACTCTCAACATATACCAATATTAGACTCAAGAATACTTGGGACACGGCTCATACAATACAAAGAAAAAAATTACTTAGTTTATTAGAATTATTGTAATAAAAGAAGTCCAAAGATAGTTATGCCCTCTAGTCTATTGAGGACATAGTTCAACTTTGCTTAAACGGTTACTAGATACCATGTTTTCTTGAAAACACCTCTCACCTACTAGTAACACATTTAGAGAAAGATAAAAAGTATGGAATTAGTCAAAACACAAGTACAAGGTATGACATAATTCAAAAAATCATGAGAAAAAGACAATTGTATAAAATATGCTCTTTTTGAGTAAAACTTCATATCCTAATATATAAGAACAACATATCACACCAACATCTAATGTAAGAGACATATCAAAAGATAATATCAAGAACACATAAAAACATATCACATGAGACCCTACTACCAAAGGTGATTCCAAGTTTCACTTGGGTGAGTTATGAATCAGCAGCCCATACAATTCCTTCACACACACCAAAAAGATCCTTTAGACTAACTATGATAATATTATTCCTATTTAATTATTAAAAATCCCTACCTAGAATTACTGTAAGACTCAACTAAGTAAGAAAAGAAAAGAGCTCCCATACACCCTCTCCAAGCCTACCTTGACAATCCTCAAATCTACCTTAGATAGATACTTTTTAAATTAACTTACCTTTACATAAGTCATCAAATTTATTAAGTCATTTATAACACATTCAACACTTAACGAAATTAACATAATTGTCTTGAATAAGACCTACGTTACTCACACACTAATGTGTTCAAAGCCTAGTCGTTCAATATATAGATAGTGTCCCATTCTGCTACCTAAACTTCATAGTACTTATCCGACACTAGCATGTATCCCACATAATGATAATAGGATATAAACGACATAGACCATTTTAGCTAATCATTGATTCCAGTGTAATAAACCATCTACGATTGAGGGTGTTGTACTTGCATATGGTAGAACTAAGACACATCCCATGAAGGCACATGGTTAAGGAATATGAAGGGTTTCTTTGTACTCTAGCCTCACCTTTAAGTAGAGCTACTCCCCAAATGATACTCACTCTGTGCTAGCCTATGTTCTCATGGCATAATTCAATAAAGGAGTATATGAAGAGGTTCCATATCTAGTTCATAACAATTACATTACACCTCACCAAAGTTGTACCCTAGGGTTGGTTTACAATGATTAATAGGATAGCTCAATGACATCCCTAAACATAATTTCATGTCGTTTCATTTAACCAACCCTATGTCCATCATTCAGTCAAGAAGGATACCACAAGGACTTTAAAAATTCAAGGATATCATAACCTTAATTCTAAAAGGTTCCACATAATGACCGTTTTTGTTATATTAAAGATCATACTCATTTGGTACATACACATTCATGACCTTGGGTTTTCTAACCTTCAAAGTCATGGATTAATGTTCATTCATCTATCAAGTAAGGCATATATGTCTACATAGAAAAGTCAAACTTCACATTACATTATCACATACAGTATCTCATACAAAAATCACATAGGAACAACTACATATACTTGCAAGTCAACCTACACACTTCTATAAAACCATGAACTGACTTATCATAATGTTCATATAGTCAACTAAGAGGATTGATACCTCAACATCCAACATATACGTACAAGCTCAAAATCGAGCCTATGATGATCACATAATATCCTTTAAAAGAAGTCATGATTTGACTTCACATATACACATAGGTCATCCCAACTACTAACATATTCATGTGAAAACATGATAACATCATAATTCATAAAGTAATGTAAACGAGGCCACAAAATTCAAAAGTATAGCACATAAGCATTGCAACAAAAGTGGACCATAATAATTTTCATCATAATTCAAGACCTTTGGTACACAATATAGATAAAGTCATGTTAACATACCACCAATCCAATCTCACAACTTCAATCCATATCTAAATTAATCAACTCAATATACCAAGGTTGTTACCCATTGTCATGATCGACAGTTCAATCCAACAATCTCTATATACAATGAATAAAAAGTAATAAAATACAAATTCATCAATTAAGGAGAGTCTACACAATATTCTAACATAATTCTTTCATAATTTAATAGCCCATTACAATCTCCATAAGAAATCAATACGATAGAGACATGATCAAATCACCCAAATTATTGTAAAAATAAGGAAATCGTGATTTGCATAGTTTAATAGAATTTTTGATCAAAAATCATCAAATTAAAATCAATTAAATCATAATTTATTGATTAAAAATATATTATGGAAGAACCCATGCCTAGATCACAAAATAAGAGAATTCATCTTTTTGATCATTTTTGTAATCATTGAAATATACCCCTTCAATGGAAGAGAAAGCATCTAGGAAAGGAGATACCTTAATTGATATGAAAAGAACACAACATTGATTGACAAAAAAAATGATTAAAATTTTCTTCTTCCTTAGAGCATCAAAGCTTTACAAATGGATGTTTTTGGAGAGAAGAGATGGAGAGGTTCTATTTTGGATTTGAGGCTTTTGGTTTGAAGGGTAAGTTGGGGTTTATAAAAGTCTAATAACCACCAATAATGAATCTCTAAAATACCAGATATACCCCTGAACTTATATGACCCTTTAACCTAGTTAAACTCAACTTAAATGTCAGAAATTACCATCGGGAAATAACTCTGCGCACGGAGCTACTCCCGTCTATGTCCAAAAACAAAATCTGAGACACTAGAGTCTGAGTTGTGTACGCAAAGCGGAGAAAATTATGTCTCTTGAACACCTCATGTCCGCGACGCAAACCAACTTGATCCATGAACTAAAACGTGGCTGCCTTGGGATGCTTGCTAGTCTAATGCTTGTGTCCTCGTCAAGGATCCTTTTGTTGGTTCTGGGGGAGTTATGCCCAAAAGTTTCCACCATAATTACTCTTTTATGTATGTTAGAAACATTTCACTTCAATTTGAACTAAAAAAAACTACTATAATATGCCAAGACACACTAGGACTTACAAGCACATTTAAAGGCAAAACATGCGAACGTCATGGACGTTTTGATCTCCAAACTTCACAAAAATTATTTATTGCATATAAATAATATTAATAACAATTTTATAACTTTATAAAATAATTAAAAACATGTTATGCTCTAATTTAACCTAGTTTGGTTTTAGAGACGTTACAATCTCCCCCACTTGGACAACATTCGTCCTCGAATGACACTTGCTAACGTGTAGGCACTTTCATGAGATAAGAAACTCAATACTAAAAACACATAACCATACCACACCATACATATTACACAATTTGGAAGAAAACCTATTTCACATTATTTAAAAAATTCAAAACACAACAAGAGGATAGAAACAACTCTACTACTCATTAGGCAATAAGATTCACATTCTTTATTTCAAATATCAAGAACTCCTCCTACATTCATTATCAAGCTTATATACATAAATTACATAAACAGTATAACTATTTTCATGAAGAGCACAATTTAGCCAAAATTTGAAATTCTTTACAATGATCTACCAACCTATAGTGAATTTAGACTCAATTTTTTTAAAATGCAACTTTCAGGCAATTATTGATGAAAGTATGATAATATGATAAATAAAACCATATGAACTCAATTTAAAATATAATTATAGTTTTATTACATACACAAAGAAAGAGAATCAACTAAATTCAATTCAACCAAGACTCCTACAAACCATGCAACATACTATGACTTTCTAACTGTCAAGCTTGAGTTGAATAGAACAGAAGAGACAACAATAATACCCTACTAATCACCATACTACCACACTTAAAATGACCTCATAAAACTTAAAGAGAAAAATACAAGAACTTACCAACATGATCATAATTATCAGGATTTTATCCTCTAGCACGGACTGCATAAAAAAGATTCCTCTTTGGAGCACCAGCTTCTGGAGCACTAGGAGGATCTTGCTTAGCTTCTAAACCTGTAGATAAAAAATTAGGGAAATCCCTCACCTTATGTCCATCCTTCCCACAACCAAAGAAATTTTCGGTACAAACTAGAAACTTATGCCAACGTGCTTCTTCCCAAAAGTAACACAAGTAGGCTTAACACCTCAAAATTACTACCACCTTCACCCTTGACCTTCGGAGAACTAGTTCAATTATGGTTTGGAGCTGTCTTCCTGAACCTAGATTGGTTTTGCTCATTGAATCCACTCCTCTTCAAATTCTTTCATATCCTACTATGTTTGGTTTCCTCAATATATTGAGAATACACCATGAGCATAGACAGGTTCATGTCATTGCGGAGCATGGTTTTGTGATACTCTTTATTCGCAAGGTCGAAAACACCGGTCACAAACCTACTCATCTCATCCCTAGGGTTATAATTCAATGGTGGAGCATACCCACATCATACTGAACTTCAAGGAGTACTCCTTAAAACTGATATTTACTTGCTTGAGATTAATGAATTCTTCAACCTTTACCTCCCTGCTGTCATGGGGATAGTACTTTCCTAAAAAAGCGTCCTTAAACTTCTTCCACTCTATAGGACCAGACTTAACAATCCTATTATCTTTCAACTGATTGTATCATATTTGAGCAATTTCCCTCCATTGGTTCGAAGCTTAATCCGTCTTCTCCCTAGAAGTCACCTCCATGGAACTCAACACCTCGTAGACTCCATCTAAAAACTCTTGGGGATTCTCTCCCACCTTTGAGACAAGTAAGATAGGAGGATTCATCCTCACAAAATCTCTCAACCTAGATGTCATGGTACTCTCCCTAGCGTTTTCTCAAGGTTCAACACCTCTAGTAACATGAGTAGTCAAGGCTCCAGCTAAATCAAGTAGAGCCTATCTAATCTCCTCATTAGTCATTTATGGGGAAACCACAGGAACCACATTACATTAACCTCCATTAGGGTCTTGAAAACCATGAGCACCTTCAACACCATGAAGAACTTGCTCAACTTCCTCATCTTCGAGAGGAGTTTCCTCATTCACCATTCCATTTTCAATCATTCTAGTGGCTATCCTACTAGCAGTCATCCTACTATGAACCCAAAGAAAAGAATTTCGAAGGACACTCATAACTTTTACTCTATGGCACAACACAAGAGTAGATGAAGAAGGGAAACTGTATTGTCTAATAGCCTCTCGCCCATACATGTGTCGCAAGTCATGTAGATGAACAAGACACAACTAAACACAGTTTTATGAGATATTTTTATTCCTAAGAAAACATTCATAACCTATGCTCTAATACAAAGTTTGTAACGACCCCAAGTAACCCTTAGAAGTTATTGCACTCTTAAGTCGATACACGGCGTACTTGACCTCTCGAAAGTCTTGTACAAGCCCTTAGACTTAATTCATTGCATATATGTATGAAAACAAGTAACGAATTAATACTTTTTATAGTAAATATCATTAAAAGTCTTTCATAAAACAATAGGACACGGCCTATCCAATACGAAATATAGAATTACTTAGTCTTTTACTTAGAACACACTTCAACTTTGCTTGAACGATTACTAGATTCCAAAATTGATGCAAAATACCTCTCACATTACAGCCACACCTTTAGAGATGGACAAAAAGTATGGAATTAATACAAATACATGCACAAGGTATGACATAATGTATAAAATCATACGAAACATATATTTGTATCAAATATGCTTTTTTGAATAAAACTTCATATCCTAATATATAAGAACCACATATCACACCAACGACACATAAAAGCCACATATCACAAGAGAACATCAAGAATACATAAAAACATTTAACATGAGACCCTCCTACCAAAGGTGATTATAATGTTCACTTAGGTGAGTAATGAAGCAACAACCTATACATTCCCTTCACACACACCAAAAAAATCCTTTTGACTACCTAAGATAATATTTTTCCCATTTTATTAATTAAACACCCTACCTACAATTACTGTAGGATTTTCCTAAGTAAGACATAAGGAGAACTTCCGTACACCCTCTCCAAGCCTACCTAAAATATCCATAAAGCTACGATAGATAGATACCTTTTCAAGTCCTTTACTTAAGATATTTATAAAACATTCAAAACCTAAGGACATTCATATAATGGTCATGAAGAAGACCTAGGGCACTTGCATGCTAATATCTTCAAAGCCTAGTCGCGCAATGTCTATATACCGTTCCATTCAACTACATAGACTTCATAGGTTTTATTTGACGGTAGCATGTTTCCCACATGATGAGATTAGGCAATAAACGACATAGACATTGTTAGTTAATCAAGGAATCCGGAGTCATAAACATCCTGTGATAGAGGGTGTTCAACTTTCCAATTGTAGAACTAAGACACATCCCATGTAAGCACATGGTAAAGGAATATGAAGGATTTCTTTAAATTCCACACTCACCTTTAAATAGGTACTCCCCAAACCATACACATTTTGTGCTAGTCTTTGTTCTCATAGAATAATTCAATAAAGGAGTATATGAAAAGGTTCCATATCTACTTCAAAAAAATCACATTACACCCTACCAATGTGATCCCCTAGGGTTGCCTTAGGATAGGATAGATCAATGACTTCCCTAAGTATGATTTCATGCCTTTCCAGTCAACCATTTCTAAGTCCATCATTCACTTAAGAAAGATACCATTACGACTTTCAACTTCAAAGATATCATAAACTTTATTCTAAGAGGTTCCACAAAAATACTCTTTTTTTTTATATTCATGATAATATTCATTTCGTACATACAAATTCATTACCAAGGGTTTTCGAACCTACTATGTGAAGAATTCATATTCATTCATGTGTTAAGTAAGGGACATAGGTCTACCTAGACAGGACACACTTCACTTTACGTTATCACATATACTATCTCATTCAAGAAGCACATATGAAGAACTGCATATACATGAAATTCATCCTAAACACTTCTATGGAATCATCAACTTGACTCATCATAAGGTTCATATAGTCGACTAAGAGCAGTCACTCCTAAACAACCAACATATACATACAATGCCACAATCTAGCATATCATGATCATATGGCACCCTTTAAAAGAACTCATGCTTTGATTTAACATATAGACATAAGTTGTGAAGACCTTAACACTCCTCACTTAATTAAGTTATCATATGATATTATCATAATTCATAGAGTAATGTCGGCGAGGCCAGATAATTCACAAGTATAGAACATAATTAATGCCACTAAAAATAGACCATACCAATCATAATTTTAATTAAAGATATATACTACACAATACAGAGAGAGTTAAGTCAACATACCACCAACCCAAACACACAACTTCAGTCCATAACAAAATCAATCGACATAATATACGAAGGCTCTTACCCATAGCCTGATCACCAATATAATCCAATAACCACAATAAACAATGAATCCAAATTAATACAATACAAATTCATCAATTAAGGACAGCCTACACATGATTCTAAAAGAATTCTTTCATAATTCAATAGACCAATACAACTTACATAAGAAATCGATATAATGGCGACCTTATCAAATATGTCATAATATAGCCAAAATAAGAAAATCATGATTTGCAAGGGTTCATGCATTTTTTAATCCAAAGTATTCAAGTAAAATCAATTCAATCATAATTCATTGGTTAAAAAAAATTTATAGAAGAAATCATTGGCTAGATCACAAAATTAGAGGATTCATCATTTTGATCATTTTCTAAATCATTGAAATTGACTCCTTGAATGGAAGAAAATATAAGGATAAAAATCCATAGCTTTATAACTATTAAAACCCCACAAGATTGATGGAGAAAAACATAAACAAAATTGTGTTCTTCCTTGGAGCTTCAAAGCTTCATCATTAGAGGTTTTTGTAAAGAAGATATGGAGAGGGTTTGTTTCGGACTTGAGGGTTTCTATTTGAAGAGGGAATTGGGGTTTAAGTGTCTAATAACCGCCAATAATTAAACACTAAAATACCAAAAGACCCCTAACATAGAGGACACATTAACCAAGTAAAACTAAACTTAAATTTCTTTAATTACCGCCCTTAAACAAGTCCACAACGCGGAGCTGCTCCAATAATATTTCAAATAATAAATTCAAAGACAGTAGAGTCTGCATTATCTATGTGACGTGGAGAAATTTTTGTACCTTGTAAACCCCAAGTCCGTCACGTGGACCTACTTGATCCGTGAACAAAAACGGGACTGGCTCGGCAGCTTGCTAGCCCAAGGCTTGTGTCATCATCAAGGACACTGTGTTACGTCCTCGTGGATTTTCTCCCAGACATTTCAACCTCAAATACTCTCGTTTATATCTTAGAAACCTCTCATATTAATTTTAACACAAAACAACACATAAAACATGCCAAGACAAACTTGGAAACAAAAGCACGTTACAAGGAAAAACTTTCAAATGTCATGTACGTTCTTGGACATCTAATGTCCAAACCTCACAAAACATTACATACTGCCCATAAACACTTTTATAAAAAAATTTAGAACATTAAAACAGCATGAAACTCATATTAGGCTCTAGTTTAATATATTTTTTTGTACAGGTGTTACACTAAATCATCTAAGATATAAGTAAATAGACACCATTAAAGAATATATGATCTATTATAACTGAATAAATATTTATTCTACAATAAATATTATATATTAAGATATGGTTAATGTTTTATATCTCAACAAGTACTAATTCTCTGACTGATAGAAATTATCATCAAGTTGTGGTCCTACAAAGTAGCTCAAACATAGAAAAGCAAATATGTAAGAAAAATAAGAGGATAAGATCACTTGAGAAATGTTTTGATTGGGTTACATCTTAATCTATCATATTTTGAACTTGATAAACTCCTTGGATTTCACTTAACTTTGTGTTACATGTTTTGCATGTACAAAAAATTCCAAGATGTGGAACTTAAGTGAGACGGATTCGGATAGTTTTAAAGTTAAAATGTGTTGGAGAGACGATGTCAGTTGCGATGAAAATCCAACTGGGACCACCGTCTTATAAAACTGTGGATAAGAAAAGGTTAATGATATATATAAATTGAAGAAGCAAAAGATTGATTTATTGAACGATTTTACTTTACCAAAATTCAGAAAGTTATTCTTTGGATGTGACACTACAGACTCCCTAAAAGGAAATGGAGTAAATGCTAGAATTATAAGACACAGCCTTTCCCGATATATTATAGAAGAGTGTTCTAATATATAACACTGTAAAAAATAAAAGAAACCAAGGTCTCCAAGTCTATAGAAAAAACTTCAGCAGAAACAGAGCTAGCGAAAGGACTGGTGGAGAAAAAGGAAAACTAGTTTGACGTGATCTATATTACATTGTGTTTTATCATAGTGCTGACGCTCATCAAGGTACTTTAAAAAGTAATTTGGCTAAGTACAAACCATCTATTGCAGCAACTTCAGTCTCTTCTAATGTCTTGTTCACATAATAACACATAAAAATTTGAAATTAGCGATCAATAAATTTTTTAGCTAAACAATAAAATCCATTTCTAATAGTATTTAGTCACAAATTATTATAAAATTTACCTATAAACAATTTGATGAAGGTTAATAAAGAAGTTCATAGAAGTCACATTAGTTGAACACAACAAGACGTCTCAATGGAAAAAGACTAGCTAGCATATATTGAAAAGAGAGAGTTTGGTCCAAAATCTTCAACATATACACTATGTTGAGACAAAGTACAATCTATATCTTGTCTAGCTCGAACTCTTTTATTAGATCTAACGTTTCCATTAGTCCATTTAAAATTTCTCATTCTACTAAAGTCTTTTTATAAGGAATTGGACACATATGACTTCTTTTTTTTAACACAACAATTATCATGTGTATCTTCTATAATTTAACATCTCGCAACAACAAACTACGAGAAAATAGGTTAAATTCTGGAAATATTTATTTTTTGAAACAACCAAAAAATTTTGGAATGTTTTCTAAGTTAGGAGAGTGAATTTTTGTCATTTGCAAACGACCATAGATCCTAGATCAGAGTGAGTTCGGAATAGTTTGAGATATGGTTGTAAATCCCTTATAATAATCTTTCCGAGCCGCCGATTTTGTGCGATTTTGATATCATATGAGTGGGTATTTCTTCTTAAATTTGGTTGTTTGAGTAGGGAAAGATCAATCAGGATTTGGGAAGGGAAAAGTTGTATTTCCCTAACCTTATTTAAGTAATTCATTACTTAGGGATTTATTGGGTAAAAACTAAATTGAGTTCAGTTTCAAAAGGTAAGTAATATGTTTAGGGCTTGGAGTAGAGAAAAAACAAGATGAAGGTAGAGACAACTGAAGTATTTGCAGAAAAAGTGAAGCTTTGAAAGTTGAATTGGTGAGGGGTGATCCTATAATGGTATTTGAGATTTTTTAGTGTTGGTTCTGTTCACCCAAACACAAAATTTTTTCTAATTCAGTTATTGGTGAGTTGTTTACATATTTATATGTGATGTTTCGAAGAACATTGTCGAATTAATGTTGGTTGAGTTGTCTAATGCCTAGTGTTGATTTTTATTCGTGTTTTTTGCTTGGTTTTGAAGTTAAATATATTGGGTATTGATAGTACTAGCTATTCTATATTTTTGGGTAATGAACATTGGAAGTTTAGAGGGTCTATAGATGTAAATCGAAGAAATATGTATATGATTTCCAGGGAATGATCTAAGGAGCCAAAGCTGCTAGAGCACCACAAAATTTCCTCTCAGTTGTGGCCTGTGGCACGTTGGGCCATCCAAAGTGCCTAAGAAATTTATCAGATTTTTGAGGGTTGGCGCCCGTGCCTTTTTCAATGCCAGGGACGCCAATTCTCTACATTCTTCCCCCACCTTTTTGTAGTAGTTCATAAGTGATAAACCTATGTTTCTTTGTTAATTCCAACACTATCAAGTACATCGAAACATCATGAAATCATTCATAAACACGAGATCATGAACCTTTAATCCATAAAAAAAATTAATGTAATCTATGATCAAAGTAAAGGAACTTAAGAGTCAAATCTAGAGGTTAAGAAGCAATAAGAGTGAAATTCTTAAAAGTTTTAAGGAGTCTTTATCAACGTTTCAACTTTCTTTTTCAGAGTAAAGTATGAAATTAAGTAAAGAGCAAAGTGTTTGGTTCATTTCTCAAAAGTTATAAGGTTTCCCTAAGAGTTGTTTTAAGACTCAAGTTTCAACTTATGTAAAGAACAAAAAGTTGAGTTCGTTTCTGAAAATGTTATAAGGGAATTACGGATTCCGTAAAAGTTGTTTTAACACTTAAGTTTCAAGCTAAGTAAAGAACAAAGA
The DNA here is from genome assembly GCA_032847665.1 of Solanum chilense. Lineage (NCBI taxonomy): Eukaryota > Viridiplantae > Streptophyta > Magnoliopsida > Solanales > Solanaceae > Solanum > Solanum chilense. Next base: position 37,628,487 of record CM064972.1, on the reverse strand, counting down.
GTTGAGTTTATTTATCAAAATCTTTAAGGGCACTAAGTATTTCCTAGGAATTTATAATTTTTTTTTTTACTTTTAAGATAAGAGGAAAATAAGATTTCCCAAAAGATATTAAAGCAAGAAAAGGGAATATTCATTACTAAAGAGCTTATAATGTTGATTGTTGAGAAATTATGTCAACCCAGAGATAGAAGTTGTTTTTAAAACATATGTGCTAAGCATTTTTCGGTCTACTATTGAACACCGATATTCAGATGCGAGTTCATAATAACTCAAGTCTCTATAAACCATATAGTCCTTATGGGAATTAAAGGATCACACTTTTAAGATGATGACTTCAGTTAAGCTAGTGGATCCATGAAGTTAAGAATGGTCCTATACAAATATAAAGGTATAGGATGGGCCTCAACAGCGTGAGGTAAAACGTTGTATCATTTTTTTAGGCTCATAATTATGGTTGTCGGTCACAGAATGTCTCACAGAAGTTATGATACTTTTAATAAGTAAACATAAGTTTGTTATTGCTTTATGATAAATGAACCAAGATTGATTTAAGTTGCTATAATATTTTGTATGTATATATATATATATACACCGCATTTGTTTTACTTCTTTATATTGAGTTGAGTTACCATGAGTTGAGAATAATCACTATAAGTGTTTCCTTCTTACTCCAATTAAAGCTTAAGTTGTTTTAGAATTCTAATTAACACACCCGTACATTCAATGTATTCATGAAACTTGGCCTGTATCATCTCATGATTTAGATGCATGTAACTAGGATTTACATTCTGCAGACCATTAATCAAAGGATTAGCATCGAAGAAGTTAGTGAGTGTCCGCTAATTCCCAAGGGCTTATTTTACCATTTTTGCTAAGTTATTAAATTTTGAAATATTTCTTGAGTTATATTATCTTATTTTAAAGTCATCCGCTAAGTAAGTAAGCAATACCAAGGGTCCACTCGCGGCCAGCAATGGTGTTCGAGGTTCGGCCACATCCAGGGTGTAGGATCTGGGCATGGCAAACTTTGTATCGTAGCACAGTGATCAAGTTTCCTAAAGAGTCTGTGAAGTTGTGGATTTAGAGTCCTAGTTATCATTGTGAATTATGCCACATATATAATTAGGTACAAAATTTATGACTTATCTTACTTCTTTTAAACTTTTTTCATTCTTTAGAGTTGTTCTATAAAAGGATTCCCTCAAATTCGTGCTTGAGCATGTTATATATAACCATGCCTCTAGGAAGTGGAACAATAGGTTGTCTAGCTAGGTGGAATGTAGTGGAAGAAGAGTCAACCAATGCACCAAACATGCGACCTCATAGGGAAGTTACCAATGCTAATGTTAAGACAAGCAATGACTAACCAAGTCAGGCAACAATGAGAAAATCGGCAAGAAGAGGTTGACACTTCAAGGATACTTGAGTTTTTGAGAATGAACCTTCCAAATTTCACTAGTTGAAGAAATACTGAGGATTCGGAGAATTTTGTTGAGGAACTTAAGAAACTCATCAATGATATGCATGTTGCGGATCCTACCAGAGCTCAGCTAGAAATATATCAACTAAAAATCTTTCTAGGACTTGGTATGATCAAAGTAATAAGAGTAGAGATTAGGTTGTACCACATCCGAGTTGGTACTATTTTTAAGAAGCTTTCGTAAGGTATTTTTTCCCAAAGAATTGAAAGAGGCTAAGGTAAAGGAATTTCGTACACGTAAGCATGATTCTGTTTGTGTATGAGTGTGGGTTGAAGTTCACCCCACTATCTAGTTATGCTATAGAAATAGTTAAGGACATAAACAGTAGGATGAGTGTCTTTGTTATTGTCTTGGGTTGTACATCAAGCTAACTGGGTAGGCCAACAATTCCTGATAGGTGATATGGACGTATAAGGATTGACAATTTATATGCATCAGGTTGTGGAAGAGAAGTTGGGTCACAGAGAATGATTCAGAAATAAGAGGGCCAAGACATTTAGTCACTCTAGGTAGCATAAGAGTAATTTTGATCGTTCATTCATTCAGAATCAAAAGGGACCTGCACCATCAACTGCAAATGCACCTCTAACCAGAAAGAAAAGTGAGCACCATGGCTAGGAAGATCTTAAGAGCTATGACAAAATAGTCTAAAGGTAGTGTAGAACAAAGAGGTAGTGGGGCTTCTATATATCGTTGATGCGCAAGGCACCACTCAGGTAAGTTTCATGATGGAAAGAAAGGTTGCTACAAGTCCGGTCAAGAGGGTCACTTTATAAATGAATGTCCTAAGAATAAGCACGGTGGTGGACATCTAGTCAACATAGCCCAATCTTTATGACTTCATCCACTAGAGAAGGCTGCAACAAGAGAAGCTACTTTCGATACTGGCAGATGAGTAAATCGTTTCTATGCAATAAGTAATAACTTAGAGAAAGAGAACACTCCAGATGTTGTCAATGGTAAGATCAAAGTCTTTAGTTTTGATGTTTATGCTTTGCTAGACCCAAGACCAAGTTTATCTTTTTTAACCCCTTAGGTTGAAAATAAGTTTGATATCCTCCATGAGAAATTTTGTGAAGAATTCACTGTTTGTACACCTGTTGGGGAGTTTATTCTACCACAAAGCGTCTATCGTGATAGTCATTTTTCAATTAATCACAAGACCACCATTGTTGATTTAGTCGAGATAAACATGGTAGTTTTTAATTTCATTTAAGGTATGGACTTACTTCATACCTGTTATGCATCAATATATTGCAGGACTAATGTCGTCAAGTTTCTTATTTGTAATGAGTCAGTTATAGAGTAGAGTAGTAGTTCACCAGTGCCTAAGGGTCATTTTATTTCATGACTTAAGGAAATGAATTTAGTTTAAAAGGGGTGTATCGATCACTTAGTCTGATTTAAGGACTCAAGTATTGAGGTACCTCTCATTCAGTAATTTTTTATTGTAAAAGATTTTCCAAATCTCTTTCCCAATAATCTACCTAGATTCCCTCCTTAGAGAGAAATAGACTTCAGTATAGAATTTAAGATATTCATCCTATGTCTATTTTGCCATATAGAATTGCACCAACATAGTTGAAGGATTTGAAAGAACAATTGAAAGATATGTTGATAAGGGTTTCATTCGACAAATTATCTCACCTTAGGGTTACCGCCTATTAAACGAGTTTACCATCTAGAATTATATCATCTTCAAAGTATTGATGATATTTTTTACCACAATCGGGTTACTTCTTACTTCTCAAAAATCGATCTCAGATTAGGCTACCATCAGTTGAAAGTTAGGGAATATTATATTCCAAATAAAGCTTTTAGAACAACATATGCATATTATGAGATTTTGGTCATCTCTTTTGGGATGACCAATGCGCCAATCTATCTTATGAATTGATTCTTCAAACCTTATTTAGATATGCTTTTTATTTGTTCATTCATGACATACTAATTTATTAAAGGAATGAAGAAGATTATGGTAGTCGCCTCAATATAGTCCATCATAATATGAAAGGTAAGGAGTTATATGCTAAGTTCTCAAAATGCGAGTTTTAGGTTATGTTTGTGTCATTCATGGGCCACATATTATTTGATGATGGAATTACAGTTGATACCCAATAGATAGAAGCAGTTCAGAATTGGACTAGACTTACGTCTCCAACTGATATTAGGAGTTTCATGAATTTGGTTGGATACCATAAAAGTTTTTTGAGAGGTTATACTCTATGTCTATAACACAATAAAAATCCAAAACACATTGGAAAGTATATTATAGGTGTCATAATGTCTAAGGAGTGTTTCTAAGTCCATTTTGAATGAATATAGGTCATTTAGAAGGTTTAAGAACATCCAAAAATGTACATAACGTTTGGGAAGTTGGTTCAAAGGGATGTTAGTGTGCCTTAGCCTATTTGACTAACTTATAGGAGTGGGAAATGTACAAAAAAAGGTGGAAAGGTAGCTAATGGGTGTTTGAGTTGTTTCGTGGTTGAAACATCCGGGTACGACTCCCCAACGATAAACTAAGAGACCTTAAGGAGTACCAATGTAGTTTGATGCAACACTGCCTGGCAGTGTTCATTGACGAGAATAAACACGACCCATGTGTGGATCAACGGGGCGTCAATGCCACCTTCGTCCCATAATTAGGCTGGTGGAGAAGGTCCCTTAACCCGCACAACCTCTGAACTCATTGATGGAGTGTAGAGGTGCAGGATTGTCACGACCCAAATCGGGGATGCGACTGGCACCCACATTGACCCTCCTATGTGAGCGAACCAACCAATCTTAACCCAAACATAAATAATAAAATACAACGCGGAAGACTTAACTCAATAACGACAAACGAATACTTAACTATCCCCAAAATCTGGAAGTCATCATCACAAGAACATCTATGATTACATTACGAAACTAAGAATATTCTAAGAAGTTAAACAAATGAAAGCTAGTCCATGCCGGAACTTCAAGGCATCAAGACGAGAAAAGAAGATCCAGTCCAAGCTAGAAGCATAGCTCACCCTGAGATCCGGTGCAGTGAAGACTGGCTAGAATCGCGGTCGAGTTGAAGAAGACGGCACGTTTGCTGCACTCCACAAATACAAGAAAGAAACAAACAAGTAGGAGTCAGTACAACCACACGTACTGAGTAGGTATCATCGGCCAACTCAGAATAGAAAACAGTATATATCAGTTAATCTCACAAATCAACTATAATACTCAACATGTAGTAACAACAAATACTACAATCATCAATAATATCACCAAGTTCATCCAGGAGGACTCAAGCCTCAACACCATACTCATTAACAGGTTCATAGATTTAGCATATTAACATCTTTCAAGATTCATAACTTATTCCTCTCGTGTCGGTACGTGACACTCCGATCCATATTCTATCCCGTGCCGGAACGTGGCACTCCGATCCATATTCTATCCTGGTGCCGGAACGTGGCACTCCGATCCTCATTTCTATCCTGGTGCCGGAACGTGGCACTCCGATCCTCATTTCTATCCTGGTGCCGGAACGTGGCACTCCAATCCTCATTTCTATCCTGGTGCCGAAACGTGGCACTCCGATCCTTATTTCTATCCTGGTGCCGGAACGTGGCACTCCGATCCTCATATTCATCGAGCCTTCTTTTATACCAAGGCGTCATAATTCTCATAACATAATTCATCAAGCCTTCTTTATACTAAGGCATTATCAATACAACACATAGTCCATCAAGCCTTCTTTATACCAAGGCATTAACAATAACAATACAAAGTCCATCAAGCCTTCTTTATACTAAGGCATCATCAATACCACACATAGTTCATCTAGCCTTCTTTTATACTAAGGCATTATAACAACAATACAAGGTTCATCAAGCCTTCTTTATACTAAGGCATCACAATTATCATAACAAGTTCATCAAGCCTTCTTTTATACTAAGGCATTATAACAACAATACAAAGTTCATCAAGCCTTCTTTATACTAAGGCAT
>CM064972.1:37570367-37622917 GCA_032847665.1 Solanum chilense | reverse complement strand
GGTTTTGAGGCATGAGTCCTCCTGGATGAACTTGGTGATATTATTGATGATCGTAGTATTTGTTGTTACTACATGTTGAGTATTATAGTTGATTTGTGAGATTAACTGTTATATACTGTTTTCTATTCTGAGTTGGCCGATGATACCTACTCAGTACGTGTGGTTGTACTGACTCCTACTTGTTTGTTTCTTTCTTGTAATTGTGGAGTGCAGCAACCGTTCCGTCGTCTTCAACTCGACAGCGATTCTAGCCAGTCTTCACTGCACCGGATCTCAGGGTGAGCTATGCTTCTAGCTTGGACTGGATCTTCTTCTTCTCGTCTTGATGCCTTGAAGTTCCGGCATGGACTAGCTTTCATTTGTTTTACTTCTTAGAAATACTCTTAGTTCCGTAATATGATCGTAGAGGTTCTTGTGATGATGACTTCCGGATTTTGGGGATATGTATTGTATTTAAGTATTCGTTTTTCGTTATTGAGTTAAGTCTTCCGCGTTGTATTTTATTATTTTGTTTTGGTTTAGATTGGTTGGTTCGCTCACACAGGAGGGTAGTGTGGGTGCCAGTCGCGTCCCGGTTTTGGGTCGTGACACTTTAAGAGTGGAATTCATCTTTGATGATCCCTATAAATGTATACGAGATCTTTTAATGTTGGTGGTATTCACGCACATCAAACTGTTTTAAATTCAGTGAATTGTAAGTTTTTTACATGTTGATATGTAAGAATTCCTATTGGTTGAGTTGTTGAATGCGTAGTGTTGATTTCAATTTGAGTTTCCATGTTGTATTTTGAGTTTAATCTATTGTGTATTGATAGTAATAATGATCATAAGTGTTTTTGGGAAAGAATCATGGATGTGTAGAGGGTTCAGAGAAGAAAAATTATAGAGAAATGTCGAAGCTTTTCTCGGCAAGGGCTGGGGCACCGTGCCACCCAAAGTGCCACAAAAGTTACCCTAAAGTTTGGCCTCTTGAACGTAGTGCTTGCAAGAGATCCCCATAAAGTTCTCTAAGCTTTGAGAACTGACGCCCACACCTCTTAGAGAGCCAGGGATGCCAATTCTCCCCATTCTTCCCCCGCCTTTTGATACTAGTTCCTAAGTAATGTACATGTGTTTGTTAGTTGGTTAGAAAACTTTAAGGTACATCTAAGCATCACGAAGTTATCCATAAGCATGAGATTATGAACCTCAATACGTAATAGAATTCAAGGAAAGTTAAGATAGAAGTTAAAGAAGTTAACAGTCAAGTCGAGAAGTTAAGAAGCAAGTCATAGCAATGGTCTTAAAATTTTCAAGAGTCTCTAACAACGTTTTAACTTAGTTTTTTCAAGAAAGTGCAAAGATATGAGTTCATTTCTCAAAAGTTATAAGGTAACTTAGTATTCTGTAAAAGTTGGTTTAAGACTAATGGTTTAAGTTAAGTAAAGAATAAAGAGTTGAGATTATTTCTAAAAAATTTATAAAGTGACTTAGTATTCCCTAAGAGTTGTTTTAAGAGTCAAGTTTCAAGCTAAGTAAAAAGTAAAGAGGTGAGTTCATTTATCAAAATCTATAAGGGAACTAAGTATTCTCTAAGAGTTTATAAATGTGTTTCACATTTAAGATAAGAGGAAACTAAGCTTTCCCAAAAAAGAGTTGAATAGAAATGGAAGCATTGATTACAAGAGAGCATATAAAGCTAAGTGTTGAGAAATTATCTCAACACAAATAATTTTTTTAAAAAAACACACGAGACAAGTATATTTTATGGAGTAGGATTGAGAGCCGACATGGGGATGCGAATTCATAATGTCTGAAGTCTCCATAAACCATGCAACAATCATGTGTTTTAAAGGAGCACACTTTTTAGATGATCAATTAAATTAAGCTAGTGCATCAACTAACTTAAGTAAGGTCCTATACTTATGGCAAGGTAGAGGATGGTCCTCGGCAACGTGAGTTACAATGTTGTTCCATCACTTAGGCTCATGTTGATGGTCGTCTGTTAGAGAATCTTCAACAGATTATATGTTACTCTAAATAAGTAAAGTTAAGTTCTTTATTGCTTTATCTTTAACGAACTAAGATTGTTTTTAGTTGCTTTACAATTTATATATATATATATATATATATATATATATATATATATATATATATTATCACATTTTTTAGTACTTTGTAGTGAGGAGTTCATTAGATCCAAGGTAAGTATTTCCTTCTTACTCCCTTTCAATATTAAGTTATTTTAGCATTCGAATTCGCATACTCGTACATTTGTACTGATGTCACTTTGCTTCCTTCTTCTTATAATGTAGATGCGGGTAACTAGGATCGTCATTTGGCACACCATTTATGCAATGAGGAACTTTGAGTCAGTTGGTAACCTTTTTTCATTCCTGAGGACTCTTTTAATCCCTTTTTTTTTATGTAGATTTCAATTTTAAGGATGATTGGGGGTCCTGTACCAAAATCCATCTGTATATTAAAGGATCGATAGAAAAATAGTTTTAGTTCTTTTGTCGTGTTCATTTTAGTTGTATTCGTTTAATACTCAAGTTTCATATTTGGCTTAAGTTATTATCTTTTTAGTTTTCCTTGATTTGTATTCTCTTGTATTTATGATTTTTGCAGAGTAAAAAAGACAGGTCAAGGCTTCGCTTGAGGTCAACAATAGTCTTCGAGTGTCATCCTGGTTCAAGGTGTAGGCTCGGGGCGTGACATATAATATATGGGGGAAGTTGTTTCTTTGGATTCTGACATTCACTCCATTTCATCTTAATTAAGAGAAACTTTAATATCACATCTTAAGAATGAATTTCTTGATTTTTTGCTAAAGTAAAAATATTCAACGAACCGATATTTGACTACTTGTGTTGATATTTATCTCTTACTTTCTATGATCTAGTGACTATAAATCTTTACTTGCTATCAATACCAATCAATCTATCCAAGCCTCTTTGACTTTATTGGAGTCCCTTCACCTCTAATATATTTTTTCTTAAGGTGATTCCAAATTTCATTTGGTTATGTCAGATATAATAGTCTCTTTAATAGTTGTTGAGACAACAATAAGCAAAGTGTCTTTCGTCTTGGACTTCGTGATTTTATTTTTCTTTCGACTATTGATTTGCATTTTGGTGAGACTATTTGGTCACGAATTAATTTCATATCCTCTTTCATTGTTTTATTCCTAAAGATCAAGATTTTCTATGTAATTTCCTGTTCTCACAACTCATAATTGTTAATTTTCATTACTAAAAGCAACACTAGTTATTCTTGAAAACCTATTTTGGAAATCCATCTCCTCACTCAAAGGTAACTTCAGAAAAATAGTTCTAGATACACCTATCTATTTTTGAAGGAAAAGAAATGCAGGGAAATAACAATGGATGAAAAGTTGAAGGATAAGATCCACCAATCTGTTTTTGAAGGAAAAAAAATGCAGGGAAATAACAATGGATGAAAAGTTGAAGGATAAATTACGTATTGCAGAGCAGAAGTTTATATTACTGACTAACGAAAGAAATGTATTTAAAGACTAAAAATACAACTGATATAGAAATCAACTCCTAAATACTTTGTGTCGAACTTAAAGAATCATTACAATATGAATATTTATAGTTCTAAATCGAAGACAACATTTATATTAACGATTCCTAAGCGTTCGATCTTGAACAATACTTTTATTTCTCTTAAGCTTAATATTATATCCTTGAACATCGAGAAATATTTAAGAGTATTTGTATCATGTCTGTGATTCTTTTCGGTATTCTCAAGGAAAAAGGACCATGTAAAGTCACGATATAGTCAAAGGTTGTTGGCGTCAAATTCAGTTCGTGGAGTCACCATATTATTATTGTCTTGCCAATTAAAAAAACCAAGTGATTTGCTAGATGTTTTTTTCTTAACCATTGATCTATGCAAACAACTTTTGTATCTACTATTTGATAGGTCCTGCAAAAGTAAAGTCATGGATAGCAGACAATGTGAAGTCAGGATATAGTCAAAGGTTGTTGTAGTCCATCAATTAAGTTAGTGGACTCACTTGCCTTATCTTTATCTAGCCAATTAAATAATCAAGTAATTTTCTAGGAGTTGTGTTGTGAACCACTGCTCTATAAAACTAACTTTGGTATGTACCATTCTATAGGTCTTGTAAATGGACAAACACAAAATTAGTAATATCAATTCATAAGTCTAAGAACTCATGATGCATAACATTGTACACAATGTGGAAAGATGTTATAATGTGTTTGACCAAAAAAAATGTATTATTTGTTTTATTGATTGTGTTTATATTATTTGTAATTTATAAAGAATGCATTATCCTATTATACAATACTAATTTCTAAATTTTCTTCACATAAATGAGTTATCTATGTTAACCACAAAAGCAGTGTATTTGGACGAACAAAATACCATTCGTTGTCCACATAGTTATGTCATTCCTAGCAAACCGTTTAAATCAGTTTGTGATATTTCAATGGTTTTCAAGGAAAAAAAGTTTCAAACTCTGTCTTGAAATTTATTGTCAATCATATTTTTAAAAATATTTACATTTCTAAAATTTTCTTCAAAATATATGTAAGCTCTTTGATCACAAAATTAAGAACTATTAAGTCCTTCTCAACACACTGGTTGGAATCATTTCTTATGCTCGACAACTTTTTCATGAAATTCTTTTCAAAATTTATCATAAAACAAATCTTTAAAAGTATTTCCTTGTTTAAAATCTGATTTAAACAAGATAAGAAGTTCCATCCTAATTTTCAGCATAATAAAGCTTGAAGAGATATTAGGTTAAAATTTTGTATGTTGTTTCATCGAAAGACGATAAAGAGTGCGAAATTGGTGGCCCAAATAACAAGTGTGCAGTCACAAGAACACAGGACTTCGTTCATTCAAGCTTGGGTGCCATTATTGGGGGGCAAATGAAGAGCTTTGTAAAAGTGAGAGGAACAAATCCTCTGTGATAGGTCAACCATTTTAAGTATTCCATATTAATATTTCACGCAAAGTTGTTCATAACATTCAAGATGCTATCAGTCTATTTTATTCCACTAAGCCACTCGGGGGATACACTACTAATGTAAGAATGGTTGGAGTGGCTACATCTAGGAAATCATGCATCATACACACACTTTCTAAGATGATAATTTAATACCTAAAGCAGTTTGGTTGTGGAAGCTATGGAAGTACAAAATTGCATAAACCTGTGTCTTTTACACCTACAGGAAAATGCATAGGTTTATGCTATATGGTACTTCCATAGAATCCATAACCAAACCTCTTTAGGTGTAAAATTATCATCTTAGGAAGGGTCTGTATGCTGATGGATTTCCTAGGAGTAGCCAGTCCAACCATTTCTATGGTAGTATTATGCACTTCGAGTGCCTCAGCGGCAGAAAATAGGATGATAACATCTTCAGTCTTATGAACAACTTCGTGAGAAATATTAAGATGGAATACCAGAAAATTTTTGAGATATCACAGAGGCTTCGTTCTATCTCACTTTTACAAGACTCTTCAATTTCCCCCTAATAATGACACTCTAGTTTGAAGGAACGAAGTTATGAGTTCTTGTGACTGCATACTTTTTCTGTGGTCCAAAAATTTCCCACTCTTCAACGTCTTAGGATGAAACAAAACACAATTTTTTCTTACTTGAAACAGATTGCCCTTCAAGCTTTACGCCTCATTCGTTTCTATTAAAATTAAGACGTCTAAATCTGAATACACATCTAAATATTAAGATAGGCATTAAGATCTAGATGTGTATATCCGAATAAAAATCTTTATATATTATCTCTTAATATGAACATTAGATTATTGGGACTGTTTGTTTTCAATATATGAACGTACATATGAAATTAAATGATATATCAATAAAATATTACTCTAAAACCTCATTTTAGTAAAATTAATTCTTATACAAAATAATATTTTAAACATTCTTATCGTAAAAGGGTAATATGATTTATCTTATTAAGAATGTAACATTAAGTTACATCATTAATATGACTATTCTTTACACTCAAAAACTTTAAGAATCTAATATAATTCATTTTAAAATAGTTTATACAGAGTATATATATAATGTTTATGAAAATATTTTATTTTGATAATGAATATTTGTTATTGATCAAATAATTAATATTTTCTTCTTTTTCTTAAATCATGCTAAATAATATACCATGATGTTTTTATCAATTCAAATATGTTTATTAATTTATGAAAGTAAAAGAAGTATATTAAGTTATTAAGAACAAAAGAAATTATAACATGTAAGCATGTGATTCACATTAACTAAATATGAATAAAAAATTTATGAGTTGTTTTGATGTAGTTAAATTATGATAGGAGTCTTATGTTTATGACTGAATGGTGTTAAGGGTGTGTTACAGATCTGACTCATTTAGGTGTATTCAGGCCCATTAAAAGGTTTATTAGAAAAAAAAAAACAAACAAACATAATGAATTGAATCTTAATAATTAAGATTTAGTCATAAAGAACAAAAATACTAAATGAGGCGAATCTGATTGATTATGATTCAGACCACCATTAAGTGCAAACAAATGCGGCCCTAGTATGCTTAAAATTTTTATACAAGTTTCTATGTTGTTTAAATAGATTTTATAAAAAGGAAATACGTAGAAAAACTTTCGTTAAAAAGTTCTCAATTATGAAAAGTGGGTCTGAACTGTATGTTAAGAAAGACTTAATAGTTAATATTATTGTGTGCAGAGAGTTCTCTCATATTTTGTTTCACGACCCACAAATGGATGAAATGAAAATCGTCTTATCCCACCAATCAAAGTCAACCTAAAACTCAAATATTATGATAATATACGCAAAACTTATAATAACTTAAAATACCCTCAAAACCAGGTTGTCACATGTACAAATCTATAGTGTAAATTCTACAATTAAATAAAATACTCAAGTATCAAAAGATGTTGTCTTTCAAGTAAATGAAAATCATAAACAGGACAGGTTAGCTGAGAATACAACCAGCTACCTCACAAAACTCCATATGAAGACGAAAATTAAAAAAAAGGTATCACAAAGATACAGGCTCGTAACCTACAAAATATTGTAGATCCAAGAGGTGAGTACTAAATTCACACGATACGCAACAAACAAACATGTAAGCACAAGCTAAGGAAACAAAATACACATACTCCTTACACCTCATCCTCGCCTATACAACTATAATCTGCATAAATCCAACCCAACCTAAAAGCTCACAACATACATCTCACATATCTCAACACCAACAATGTAAGAAACTACATATGCTCAACAAGAACACTTACAAAAAAATATATCTTCTAAAAAAACACTTAAAGTGATTATATTTCCTCAACAACAACACTTTATGAAATTATATATCATCAAACACAAGCTCAGTATTCATCAATTACGAGTTTCACAAAAAGACACTCACAAGATCCACAACACACAAGATCATGTTCACCAATGATAAATATGTGCAATAAAATAAAATTTATTGTCAAGGATAGTGATGCATGTCTAACCTAACGATACACACCGATTGTCTCTCAGTCTAAGACCCATGGGGACATATTTATCCATGCATCCATCGTGGCGTGAAATATAATACTCAATAATATTAACTATCGCGGTGCGCAATACGTTCCCAAAAATATAGTATCCATTGCAGCTAACGATACGTACCTGAAAATCGTACATCCTCCTATCACATAATACTTATCACAACATTATCTCATAATTAATGCAACTAACATGTTCATTCAAATCATGAGGATATGACCTTTTCAATAAAAATAAACAATTTACAACAATACAACAGTAATTCAACATCACAAATTAAACAAAAAGTCTTTCAAATAATTCCCAAACATCACATACAACCAATTAATCACTTCACCTTTTTATTAACCTTTTCAAATTAGAATTATTCAACTTGAACCAGTCAACAATCACCAATTTCCATTACTCCCAAGACATATACCATAAGGAAATACATGAAATTCATATGTTTTACAAGGGTTTACAATCTATTTACCTCAAATAATAGAACATTGACTCTAGAACATAAGCCATCCTCTTTCAGTTGACTTCCAAATAAATGCAATCTATTTAGAAAATTCATTTCAATAATATTTGAAAACTTACAACATCCACATTACTACACGTCTAGTCTAGACCTACAAACTCACTCAATTTACAATTAACTTTTTAATGTTGGTGGCAATTAACATGTCCACTCCAATGTTTTTATGATTTTCAAGCATAGGATTAAGTCCTAACTCCTTAAATATTATGTATATTAATATGCAAACCTTAATCATAATATAGAGATCATATCTAAAGGTGTAATTAGCATCCGTAACTATTAAAAATATTACAAAAATCTAAACGCCATAATTAATTTATTTAACTTATCACAATGACAATCATTGGAAAACATTACATGTAGAATGGTCACATACAAATTTTTTTTCTTAAAACATTCAAACACTACAACACATGAAAAAAAACTTTAACTAATCCAGAACTTCAAAAACAACATGCTAAAGTGCATCGGCTTACACTCCAATTTGTTCAGCCAACATTATTTAATATATAAAATGGGTAAGATTGAGATAATTGATATTCAATGTCTTCCCCATAACCCCAAAATCAATTAACATACTACAATTTAGCGAATATAAACATATCTATTATATTTTGTACAAAGGACAGGAAATTAATCTGATAGATTTTGTTCTTACCTAACACTCGTTTCATCCCATGTTGAGGTCGCATAAAATCTTCACGAACTTCACTTTTTGCTTTCTTCCGCATATGTGAGTTGCTATCTCTCTTTTTCTCTTTCTCAAGTTGTGTCCTAAACTGTTAAACCCTACTAACTTATTTAATAATGACTCAGATAGTATAGTATATTAATTAAATTATCATTTTTGTCCATTAATATTAATCAATTAATTATTTAAAATTATCTATAAATCAAATAAAATATAGTTACACGAATCGTTAAAAATTCTCAAATCAACTTCACGGACTAAAAAAAATAACACGAGGCAACTTGCGAGATGGGTAAAGGGGTAATTTAATAAAAATTTCTAAAAATGACTCTCCTGGTCATTACATTATCCACCACAAAAAACCTGTGTTTGTCCTCGAACATTAGGAAGTAGACAAAGGAAAAATAACCAACGCTACAAAAACTATAAAAGATTATCTTCTATAGTTAGTGTTCATATCTTCAAATGAGCTCATCGTTAAAATCATTCCATCAAGATCAACTATTAAGAACTAAATTCACTTATCAGCTTTTGGAAGATCTATAAGTCAACTGTGATTATCAAACCACCAACTAACATATGAACTCAATATAAACTGTAACCCATTGGACCTTAACACAGCCTTCATGATGAATCTTTCCTCACATAACCTAGAGAAAATTCTGAACCAACATCATCTACAACAAATACTGGACCTGAACAAATTGATACACCCTCAATATGTACAAATTATCACTGATCTTATCAATTTTTGCTTTGCACAACATAATCTTTTCACGAAATTAAATAATAAAAATATGATATTTAGACATCAGGTAATTATTAAGAGAGGATAAACTTATCTAACACATAGAAGGAAATAATGAAGTGACTTCCCACCAAATGCTAGATAAGTAGTTATTATTGTAGTCATACCTCAAGAACAAAAAACCTAGACCTAATATTTCCCACATTCAATCACACATGTCCAAAACCTGATATTAATGTTGTGATATATCTTATGTTTATTTGAAAACTAGAAATATTCACGATGGATCTCCAGTAATTTTTCATAAGCAAAGTTGTGTATGTAAAACCACTAAAATATGTTAACTACTTTATGAAAAACACCAAATAAGTCATAACTTAAACTATCAAGTATTTACAAGATTATTATCCTACAAAGAGGATGTCGCATGATCGATATACCCGATCCACCTCTTTGGGTCCACCCACAGATGTGAAAACACACATGTTCATAGGTAGTGTATCAAATTCTAAATAATGCCAAGAAAGAAGAAGGTGGTCACATAATAAAATATGTAACCTAGGTCGAATAACGCAATATATTCTTTGTATAGTGGTTATATCAAACATTTTTATTCATCTTACTCTATCTACATGGTGTTTAGCCCCGAATAATAAACCATTGTAGTCCTCACTACAATCGTACACAAACTCAATTCATCAAACCCCACATAGGCCTCTCTGTACTCCAATAATGTGAACACTTTAATACTAACTGAACAACATAACCACTCGAGTCATTCACCTTACTCTTAAATTGTCACTAGAATTACGTATTCTTATCAAACACATTATACCCTTAAAAATTTAAGAATTATGGGTCCCTGTATATCCTTGTCAGCATTTTGTGATCGATACGAGTTCCACTCAACAATGATAACAATTATTTTAAGAATGATAGAACCTTTGCATTGAGATGAAATTATTAAATCACACATAATATCAACTTCATGGCATGACTCACATATCAAGTATCTATTACCATTTAAACCATTATATATGTCATGTCAAAATTCAGAGAAATTCTTTGTAACTCATATAATTATGTATACAATAAGCTCATAAACACTACTCACCTTAAAATAACTACGTAACACATCATAAAAATCTATTACGTCTTATCAACAATGTAATGTTAATACTCTTCAAATCCTTATTACCATGTAAAATTGTATGTCTACACCGTTTAACATACATAAGTTACCTACCATATGTTGAACAATCTAGCTCGACATAAAAACATAGAATCTTCCTCACATCATTGAGTGTCACTCAAAGTAAAACACAATCTTTATAAAAGTTAATTATAAAAACCTAGTAAGCCTATACCGAATCAATTCACATCTATTGTCATGATATAAATTTATATGAAAACTCATTCATCCTTCAACTTTGAACCAACAGTGTATATGAAATGTCTTATTCCATCACATCTCTTAAATTCTTCCTACGTTGCAGATTTTAAATACATTGAACTCTTCAATAAAGTAGACTCTTTTTCTCTTAGTTAATTTTCTAAAAAATATTATTCTTTGACCGACAACCCTTGATATTGTTACCTTATCCTCAAACCCAGAACATTAAGGAAAATTCTCATAGGTATATCAATTAAAAGTAACGAAATTTACTACTCGAATTAAGTTAAGTCCTTCAAATTGTTTCATACTCAATTTGATCAATCATTTCTTACCTTATAAATCTACATGTTGACAAAACACACAATCAAAAACCTAAACTAGCAACGAATAACTTAATTTTTTAATAAAACTGGGTAACCTAATTCCTTTTTCTATCAATATTAGCTCATGCTTTAAAGATTTTTATGAAATCACATATCTTCACTTATAATAGATCCACTCTCTGTTGACCTTATCATTTCATTTACTAAAAGTCCAATCATACTCATTAAAAAAGTCAAAACCATAAAAAAATATCATCAAACTTGAGAAGAACTATATGAACTTCTTTATCATACCTTACCCAACAAATTTTAACCAATCTAATGAAAAAGCTACACTATTGCAAATAACAACTGTGAAACAGATGGAACCATGCGTCTTTGAACAAAATTCTCAAACTTTTGAAAATATATTTTTCCCTTCGCAATCAGAGTGCATATCCTTGCTCTTAACTTCTTTCGAAGGCTATATTACCTCCCACTAATTCTTTCCATTTATGAGTGTAGATCCTTTAAAATTTATTCAAGAAATGCCTTAGCACCTCCTATCACTTTTCATGCAATAAACATACTCACCAAATAGTATGAAAGTAAACCTTAAATGCTGGCAAGTCATCATTACAATACAAAGTTTGTTTAACCAATTTTTTTTATATATAGTTGCATCTCAATCACATTACATTAGAAACTCGTATTGAAATCATGCTAAGTTATCTCTTTTCATAACCATCAAGTCAATCTTTTCATCAATATGACACCATAAACCTAGTTATACCAATTAAATTCAAAGGATTAATCCACATTCATATGCATATTTTACTAAAATCCTCGATTACATTCACACAAGTATATTCTTTGGGTCTTCCTTTACCCATAAGTTTGTTATCAAAGTATCTATTCGTTCCCTAAGACCTTAATATGACATCATTGATCCTTATTTATAACCCTCGGGATACAATTCTACACTTACCGCATTAACATAGTATTAGCGATCCACCATAAAAAGCTTTTTTATAAATAATTCTTAACTCATTAGTTCATAGTAACAAGTTAGTTGGTTTCCCAAATCTGAATGCAACATCAAATCCTATTATCGGAACATGTGATGCATGTTTTAACTCTTTAAGTAGTTAGTATTCCCAATTGAAACTCGACGTATCCGTTTCCCTTTACCACTAGTACACCATTGTGAAAGTTCGTTAGATCCACCACTAGAACACAACATACATACAAAGAAGATTGTACCTAAATAGCCCAACATTCCTATCTATTAAATTACTGTAACAAACTACTAAAATTATTTAAGCTCTCATCCAAAGAGATATCCATTTCTTCATATATAAGGTTGATAGTGGAAATAACAAACTCAACCACTCTAACCAAGTAAGAATCGATACCATTATAGAAGACATTTCATCTTCGTCTTTGACACTCAATCTATGAAACTACATTAGAGATTCTTAACATCTTTCTCATCATTCAATATTTAAGTATCCTATATATGTTATGTAAACATTACTAACTATACTTTTCAAAGGTATATTATTCACTGCCTATATATCTTGTTAATGATTCTACTTCTAATTATCAAACTAATCAAGATATTGCCTACTCCACACAAGTAATATTCCCATTATTAGGTAAATACACTAAAAATACCATATGTTCATGAAGTCCTTCAAATCGTTGTTCAACCTTATCATTAAGATATCCTCAAAATGTTTCGCCAAGCCATCACCTAACTCAATTTCCTCAAATCTCTGAATATTCAAACTCTAACCCCATATCATTTCCATTAGTATATCGCCTCTACATTAGAGTCAAACATAACCACAAAGCCATACACGAGACTAACTAGCAGCCATAGTTTTTATTTAAAAGCAAACAATAAATAGAAATAAGAACCTTCCTTGAGAATACAACCAGATACCTCATAATATATCCATTGGAAGCGGAAAATGAAAAGAATATAAGGTATCACGAAAATCTGGGCACGTACCCTATAAAATATTGTAGAAGCAAGAGGTGAGTACCAAACCACAAGATATTAACAAGAAAACCACTAAACACAAGCTAAGGAAACAGAATATACATTCTCCTTATGCCCATCAAAACATGCACAACTACAACCTGCATAAACCAACCTAACCTTATTACTCTTAGATTACGAAGCACATAGCTCAATAACTTAAACAAATTACATATCCTCAAACACAAAACATTAACAAATTATATATCCTCAACAACAACACTTTAACAAATTAAGTATAATCAACAACAAACTCATTATTCATCAATCACGTGTTCCACAAGAATACACTCACAAAATCCACACCACACAAGATCAAGTTCACTAATGATAATGATGTGCGATGTAATGAAATGCATTTTCAAGTATAGTGATGCATGTCTGACCTAACTATACACACCCGTTGTCTCTAAAGATGCGACCCATAGGAGACATATCTTTCCATGGATCCATCACGGCGTGAGATATGAATGTAGACAATAGTATCCATCACGACACAAAATGTGTCCCCCAATATATTGTATCCATCGCGGTACATAATACATCCCTCAAAATGGTACATCCTCTATTTACATAATACTTCTCACAACCATGTATCATGACCAATGAAAATTACATGTTCATACAAGTTATTAGGAGATGGAAACATTAATAGCAATGCACAATTTACAATAAAAACAACAGTGATACAACATCAACAATTGAACAATAAGTCTTTAAAGCATTCGCAAACATCAAACACAAGCAATTAACCACTTAACCTTTTTATCACCTTTTCTCCATAATTAGTATTATTCAACATAAACAAATAAACAATCACAAATTTCAATTACTCCCAAACATATACGAGAAAAAAAAGTTAATTTCATATGCTTAACAAGGGTTTAGAAATCAACTTGTCTCAAATATTTGAACAATGACTCCACAACTTGAGTCATCCTCTTTCTATTGATTTCCAAATAAATACAATCTATTTGAATCAATAATTAGTATATGTAACGACCTGTTTAGTCGTTTTGAGCAGCAGAATTTATTTCTGGAAAAACTGGCTGAGACGACGGATACCACGACGGACCGTCATGGGTACGACGGACCGTCGAGGGTGGCTCGTCCCAGAACACTTAGAATTCTGAAAAGTGTGTTCTAAAATCGACTCTCTGTAAATTTTGACGGACCTGCAGGACGGACCATCACATCTACGACGGACCGTCGTGAGCTTCCGTTGCAAAACACTTCAACTCTTGAGAATTTGGTACGGGGAACGAGTTTCTGAACGTCATGACGGAAGAGCAGGACGGACCGTCACAGGTGTGACGGACCGTCACATAATCCTTAGAGAAAAATGGAATGTTAAGAGGTTGCGAAGACCTGCGTGACGGACCGTCGCAGTCACGATGGGCCGTCACAGGTTGCGTAATCCCAGTCGGAGTCGGATTTCTTTACACGTTTTAAGGGACTTTTTGGACTATTCTTTCCTTAATTATAGATTTCGTGAGTTTATATTAAATAACTCAAATTCTTGAGGGATAAAAGAGGTAACTTTGGGTTAATTAGTGGGGTATTATTGCCATCTTTTACACTTAATTATATGTTAATTAGGGTAAAAGGAAGAGGGTTTGGGAATAAGAAAAAGAGAAAGAATAGAGAGAGAGAGAGAGAGCAGTCGATCAAAGAGGAAGGAAATCAAAGATTGGGAAATCGCTTGTTGATTCCAATTCTTCGGTGGAGGTAGGTTATGGTTGTTTTACGATATTCGTAGTGAACTCTTAATAATGAATGATATGTATTGATTGTATTGTAAACCCTGCTATATGCTTAATTGTATGTTTGCATGAATATGATTATGTGTTTTGATAAAACAAGCATGATGAAAACTATTAAATCCCAAATCTTGAAAGAAACTTTAATCTATGCTATTAATGATGATGCCTTTGTATAAAAGAAGGCTTGGTGAATTAAAGTAATGGGATTGATGATGCCTTGGTATGGAGAAGGCTTGATGAATGGATATAATGAGATTAGTGGATCGGAGTGTCACGTTCTGACACATAGTATTAGTGGATCAGAGTGTCACGTTCCGACACATAGTATTAGTGGATCGGAGTGTCACGTTCCGACACATAGTATTAGTGGGACGGGTGTCACGAACCGACACGTAGAATTAGGGGATCGAAGTGTCACGTACCGACACATATAGGGGATCGGGTGTCACGAACCGACACATAGATTTAGGGGATCGGAGTGTCACGTACCGACACATATTAGGGGATCGGGTGTCACGAACCGACACGTAGAATTAGGGGATCGGGTGTCACGTACCGACACATAGTAGTAGGGGATCGGAGTGTCGCGTACCGACACAAGAGGAAGAAAGATAATGAATCTTGAAAGATGATAATTTACTCAACATAATGAACTTAATTCCCAAATGAGTGTGGTATTGAGGCTTGAACCCTCATGGATAAACTTGATAGTACTTATTGATGATTATAGTACTTGTTGTTGATACATGTTGAGTTATAGTTGATTTTATGATATTATTGATATATATTTGTTTTCTATTTTGAGTTGGCCGATGATATCTACTCAGTACTTGTGGTTGTACTGACCCCCTACTTTTATGTTTTCTTCTTGTTATTTGTGGAGTGCAGCAAACGTTCCGTCATCTTCAACTCAGCAGTAATTCGAGCCAGTCTTCGTCACACCGGATCTTCAGGGTGAGCTAATGCGTCTAGCTTGGACTGGATCTTCTTCTTCAAGTCTTGATGCCTTGAACTTCCGGCATGGACTAGCTTTTATTTGTTTTAGCTTCTTAGACATTCTTAGTTTAGTAATTTGAGATAGATGTTCTTGTGATGATGACTTCCAGATTTTGGGGATAATAATAATAGTTATTGATTTGATTTTTAATAATGAGTTTAAGTCTTCCGCATTACTTCCTGTTGATATTATATTGAAATGTTAAGATTTAGATTGGTTGGTTCGCTCACATAGGAGGGTAAATGTGGGTGCCAGTCGCGGCCCCGGTTTTGGGTCGTGACAGTATAATATTTCAAAATTAACAACATCCATTTCACTACAACTCTATCCTAGACCCAAAAACTCACTCAACATGTAAGCATGTTTCTAATCTTGTTGCCAATTAACATGGTCACTCCTATGATTTTCTGAATTTGAAGCCTACGATTAAGTCCTAACTCTTCCAATATCATAGTCTAATGGCATTCATATGTTATAATATATCTATTAATCAATAATGTATATTAATATGCAGTCATAAGATGGTGAACAAATTTAAAGGAGTAATCAACATCCTTAATCATTGAAAACTTAACAAAAATCTAAAGCACATAATTAAGTTATTTAATTTATCAAAATTGCAATCATTCGCCAAAATTACATGAACAACGATCACTTATAGTCCTTTGTTTCTTAAAAAATTCCAAGACTACAACACATGACCAAAAACTTTTAAATAGTCCACAAGTTCAACAACCAACATGCTACAGTGAATAGATATGCACTCCAATTTCTTTATGAAACATTAATTAATATATAAAATGGGTAGGATTGAGATAATTGATATTTAATGGCTGCCCCACAACCCAAAAATAAAGTAACATACTACAATTCGGCAACTATATGTACATATCTAGTATATTTGTATAAGGATAGAAAATTAGTCTAATAGATTTTGTTCTTACCTAATACTCGTTGTTTCCCTTGTATAGGTGGCATAAGTTGCGCATGAACTTCTCTTCTTTGATTTCTTACGTATAGGTTACTTATTACAACTCTTTTCTCTTCCCACATTGTGGACTAATATGATAAACCCTACTAACTTTTTTAATATGAGTTAAATAATATAGGGTATTCAATAAATTATCAATTTAGCCCATTGACTATCAATTAAATTAATTTTCTAAAAGAATCCGTAAATTAATTAATTATACTTACACGAATAGTTCAAATTTCTCTAATCAACTTCACCGATTGATAAAAAATAACTGGAGGCGACTATCGAGATGGATATAACAATAACTTTATAAACAAAACACTACAAATTACTTTCTTGTTCATTGAATTTTCAAGAAAATTTTGAAAAAGGAAATACTTTTCAAGCGATGTTTGACCATAGATTTCAAATGAGAGTGTGAAAAATTTTGTTAAAGAGCTTTGAAATGTTAACAATGGGTCAAAACAATTTGCTAGGAATTGCTTAATAATGCTTAAATTTGGGCCATATTTATTATAGTAACATATCTACTCATAATATAGCATAATCATAGGTATAAATATTTAAACAATTTTTTTGATTGATTTTCCTAACAGAGATTTCCTTATATAGCTACAAATAACTTTTATTCTTAAAATGAAACTATAATAAAACACACTAAATTAATATAGGTGAAACTACAAAATATTATTAGTTTGTTGAAGTGTAATTTATAGTTAAATTATTATTTATTACATTAAAGTGTTATGAGATTCAAGAAATGTTTATTTTTATAACATCAAAATAATTTTATCCTAATAATTTGTGCATTATATTTATTTAATTTACATGAAATAATAAATTATGATATTGTAACAACCCTCAAGTAATCCCTAGAAGTTAGGAAGAACCCTTGGATCTAGACAAGGCGTACATGACCCTTGGGGTCTCATACAAGCCTCTTAACTATATCTCATTACATAAGAAATGAAAAATAGTGCGAAATTATAACTTTTCATGCCATTTAATATGAAGAGGAATCTTTTATAAATACTAAGAAAGTCTCATCGTCACAAGCCTTCTTAATGACACGACATAAAAATCATACCAACACGACCATTTACATTTGAAAGAAATACATAATAAGAACTTATAAAAAACAAAAGAATTAAGAACTATGCCCTCGAATATATGAGAACATACTTTGTATTGAAAGAATCTTTCCCAATCTTTGACTTCTAAACTTCAACCTTGCTTCCAAACCTATACTTATAGTGTAAACAAAAGTATGAGGTTTGTACAAATAATGTACTAAGAATGACAAATGCAAAAACATGCACATATGGATATTTTAGTAAAATTACACTTTCATGCAAATTAAGTGAAACATTCAAAAATATAGATGTAATACAACATAAAAATCACCATTTAACACTTAGAAAAAGAATTTCATAATTTTAACGAAAATGACCATTTTACAGTATACTTCAAAAATTTATAGTAAACTCTTTTAACTTTACAATTAACTATTCCTATTCCACAACAGTGAACTTCCAAAGTCAAACAAAGAGGAAGTGAACTCAATTTTGAAGAAGTTTCCCTAACTAAGGTTATCCTAAGACTCAATAAGGTAAGAAACGAAGGAAGTGCACATAAACCTCCTTCAATACCCACAAAAGTGATCCTCCAGACTACCCCTTTTAGGCTTACTCACCGAGGGAGAACAAGCCCCCACTCAATGACAAGACATGAGAAGAACACTAAAGCAACACACACATACGTCCCTTTCGGAATGTCTACTTAGTGAAATGAGTAGATGGCGTCCCATTCCATATCCTACCATAAGTAGTACACTAATTTAGAAGGATTAGAACCAACACCCGCCTTCGGGAAGGTCTACTTTGTGCAATGGATAGATAGCATCCCATACCACCACCTACCCTAAGTTGTACATTCTTTTAGAAGACTTAGGTCATTCAATCATAAAAAACACACAAAGATTTCCCTTTTGGAATTCCTACCTAATGCAATGGATAAATATAGTCACAAACTACTACCTATCATAATTAGCTTAATCGATATAGACCATGAGAGCTAGACATGGAATCCCGATAATCCCCTTATCGGATAAGGGTCCTACCACTTGCCTAGAGTGAAGTCTTTTCTTTTAGATTTTACATGGCTTTCCCAATAGCCACACCTATGCGGGCGCATAGTTAAGAGATATGGAGATTGCTACTAAGAAACTCAGTCTCTACTCACGAGGATTACTAATCTCAAGATTTACATTGGAGTACAACATCTCAATTCATGAATTATAACCACCTTTTCTTCATATCCTCTTGGTTCTAGGCATACCTCCCCATTGATTCTAAACATATTATACTATAGGTTAAGGATAACTAGTGAACACAACATCTTTACTCTCGAAGAGCATTCATTCTCCTAGCTATGTTAGAAAGCTCTTGGAAGATAATGAGATTGCTACGAAACACTTCATATTTACTCCGAAAGAGTGTTAACCCCAAAACTCCCCTTTTTTATTTACATTCTTTAACGTCATTCATTCATTCATTCAAAGTTTCTGTATGTTTGTTTACATGTGAGAACACCTTGAACAATAGCCTCATTTCATGCAAATTGAATTTTATACATGCTTAGACCTTTATTTATCACATCACACACTTTAACATACTTCATATAATCATGTAATTCATTTAGGCATACTGTTTAGCCTACTCACATAATAAGCATCATAAAGCATATTTATCAAGAATGGCATCACTATCATCTTTTTTCACGTAACATCCCTTGAAGGCATCATTCACAATTCACAATTAGCTTCACATTCAAATATATACCATGTAAACATCGTCACCAAAGGTTGACCATACCACTCAACAGAATTTCATAATAAAAGCTAAAAACGATAAGCAACTTACCCTTTAATCAAGGATTTAATTACCCATAATAATCCTACAAAAATACATCATAATATAGCCGTCACGGCAGTATCTACACAATAAATAAAAGAAAACAAAATTTCAAAGACTACAATATCATGCTCATATAACCAATTTCTTAGGCCGAAATTTTATAAAAGACTTTAACATGATTTTATTGAAGTTCTATAATTAAAATCACCCACTAAAACATCATATTTGAATCATTAGAAACGTTTCCAAGCCAGACATATATTTAGAATTAAAGATAGAAGAAGTTAGTGTTGAAAACCCATCTTGAAAATTCGTTAAAAGGGACTTGAATGGAAGAGAGTTCAAATATGACTACCATACCTCACATTAAATAAACCCATCATATTTTTGGTTAAGAAATTGACGACCTAGAGACCTCGTAGATCTTCTTGACTTGTAGCTTTCATGGAGACTTGAGAGTGAGTTTTAAGAGAGAGTAGTTCTGGGATGTAGGACATGGAGTCTAAAATTAGGTGTTATGCATTGAATTAGTTTAATATACCTAATAAACACTAAAATAAATGTCCAGGGTTAACAAAAGAATTGGGGTGAATTTACCAAACACCCCAAGTCTTAGACGAAAAAGTGCAGCTTTCATAGGAACTATCGACCAGTCATAACAAACGGACCATTTCAAAATTGATGCCCCATTTGTGGGGTCCATCGGTTGGGACTTAGATTCTTCCTTGAGAAGGATTACCAACCTTGCATGGACAATCAACTCCCATGGTCGAGAGGTCATCTTTTGACCAGCGGTCCGTCCCTTTTTGTCGTAGTTTTGTCATTGCTTGGCAGCTTCTATACAAGAGATGGGGTCCTATTCTAGGTCCCCTCGCGGGTCATTGGTGGGGTTGTACCCTGACGTTAAAGCCACAAACATAGTCTTCTAGGTGTTAGCAACATCCTACACAAATTTCAAAAAAATCAAACACATAAAACTCACTCAAACACATGAAGACACAAAAGCACTTTCTAAGACACACCATCCGAACGACATAGACTTTTGACCTAAAAACTTAAACAAACTTCACATACTGCCAAGAACACTAATATAACTAATTTTAACAAAAAATTACCTCGATTAACATTGACAAAGAACTAGTTCAATTTAGGGAGTTACATATACATAAAGTACAATGAATATTGTAAAATGTTGTATGTTATTAAATTGTGTATCATATATATATAATGTTTTATGTATTATGCTTCAATTAAGGACTTCATGTTTTTGTTGAAAACCAATAGTACTCCTTTGGTCCATATTTTAATGCTTTGCGGTTAACATAGGAGATCCATTTATGGTAAGAAAATTTACAAACTTTTACTATATAAAAAGATAATGTATTATGGATTGAACACAAATAATATAAATATAATAAATTAAACAGAAGGGCAATGATATACATCGTGTGTTCTGATACTTAAAACATGATTATAACATGTTTTGTGTTAGTCCTTTTGTAGGCCCTGTTGAATGGTAGATACAAAGGTGAGTAGTTGACAACAAGACTCCGAGAAAATCATTTGTTTTCATTCATTATCTAGACTAAGATATTCTGTTGAGTTCACCAACTAAATTACTAGACTACAAAATCCTTCCACTATATTCTCACTTATGATGTCTGGCTCATTTTGAGTTTACTTAAAAGCATCAGAGAGCTGATATGAACATTCTTTGAAATTTGTCTATGTGTCTTCAAGTTAATAATGTAAAAGATTTACATCTTTACATGTGAATTTCAAGATTGAATGTCTTTGAATCCTTAGTATACATGGTGAATATTTGATTCATATTCACACATATTCCTGTTTCAATAAATATATTCAGTAAGACACCTAGTATTTAGGAGCTTGTTTCTATTTCAGTTTGATTTTTAGTCTGAAAATAGATTCTTTCGTTAGTCATCAATAATATAAAGTTTTATAATGGAATATATTATTTATCCTTCAAATTTGATCCCATTGTCATTTTCGGGTATTTATTTTCTTTCAAAAACATATATGTTTGATCTAGAGCTGATTTTTTTTGAGGGACCTTTGAGTGAACAGATGGATTTCAAAAATTCTTTATCATGAATAACTCATGTTGTTTTTAGAGATGAAAATTACAAATTATGAGTTGTGATAATAGAAAATTACTTTGAGACCTTTGATCTATAGGAAGGAAGTCATGAAAGAGGATTCTGAAATTAATTCGTTACAATATAATCCTACCATAGAACAAATAAAGAGTCACAAGGAAAAGAAAATCTATGAAGTCCACAACAAAAGCAACATTGTTTGTTGTTGTCTCAACAACTATTTTAAAAAGAATATGTCCAGGAGCATGGAATTCAAGTTTAAAAGAACTAAGAACATCAAGAAAATCAAAAAAATACTTGGATAGATTGCTTGGTATTGATAACCAAGTAAAATTTTTAGGCTCTAGATCAACAGAGGTAATTCAAATAATTCTTGGTAATTTTTTCTCTCTAATACTCGAGTATCCATCAAGGTTATTTTAACAAATGAAATATAGTGAAATTCATTATTTTATTTTCTAAAAAATGGAGTGTTATATGAAACTTTCAATGTTTCTTATTTTAGTTTCTTCATGATTTCTTTGTAGAATTTGAAACTCGTAATTATCACATCATGCCTATGGAGGTTAATACACTATGATACAGATGACATGCTCTGCGAAGTGATGGTGGATGAATTATATTAGTAGTAGGCTAGTTGGATTTCCTCCCTATCATAGACTAAGTTTACTCAGGTGTTTCTAGCAAAGTTTGTTCCAAACATTGCAAGGGAGCCTAAGAGGTTTGAGTTGTAGGGTTTGTAGAAAGATGGTATGTCAGTCACAGGGTGTGAGGGTAAATTTCATGCTTTGTCTAGGAATGCTTTGATTATACTTCCCGCAGAAGATTTGGCGAAAGAAAAGGTTTGTTAAACGGTTGATTATTCAAATTCATCTAGGAGTTTCTAATGTTGTTGTTTATGGTGTTCCGTTCTAGATATCGGTACATGTTGCTAAGGAGTTGGAAATGATACAAAATGGAATATTTGAGTAGTGTGAGGGTAATAGGACCAGTCATTAAGGTCATTATAGTGCTGCTCTTTGTAGGAGTCGAGATTACATGGGGAGAGATTAACACTCTCAGTGTAGCATACCCATTCATGCAAGTTAACCATCGTCTAAAGTTTGTTATGTTGGGCATAGTTGTTCGAGTTCATTACATAATTCACAGGCTTCATCTTCTAGTCTTGTAGGCCATAGAGGACATTCTGGTCATTAAGGTTCCTCTCATCAGCCTATGTTTAGTCGGGGTTGTTCAGAGTGTGGTGATATGGGACACTTTGTGAGATATTTCCCTATAAAAAGGCGTGGAGGATTAGATAAGGGTTCTCACATTTTTATTTTAAGGGTTGTGCAACCTCAAACTAGGGGAGGTGTACATAGTGTCTGAGATGGTTCTCATTCAGGTAGAGGCAGTTCTCCTTATGATGGAGGTGGTGGTTGGTGGAGCTTCACAATCCGAGGATGGTCATTCTCACTGTAATGAATTTTCGAGTAGGCTAGATGCTGAGGCATCAGATCCTCAATCGTTAGATGTTTCTATGATAGGTATTATTAAGGTTTGTCATCAACCTACTATTGTATTAGGTGATCTAGGATCTACTTATTTTTATGTGTCCACATATATTTATGTGAGTCTTGAAATATTATCTGAGTCTCTTGATTTGCCAGTTAATATTTCTACTCATGTTGGGGATTCTTTAGTGGTAGACTGAGTGTATCGATTATGTATTGTTACCATGATGGGATATGACACTCACACATACTTAAAGGTCTTATATATGCTAGATTTTAATTAGATTCTAGGTATGGATTGTTTATCTCGCAATCATGAAATTTTAAATCTACACGACAAGACAGTTACATTAGTTATTGTTTGAATTCCTATATTAGAATAAAGAGGTTCTTCTAGTCCCCCTCCTAAAGGGGTGATATCATTTCTTAAGGCTCGTGAGTTTGTAGAGAGAGGATGTTTGCCTCATTTGGCATATAATTGAGTTACTATAGGTGAGACTTCTATGCTCAAGTCTATTCCGGTGGTGAGTTAGTTTTTGAGGTATTTCAGATAGATTTACCAGGTCTTCCACCTAATCGTGACTTTGATTTCTGTATTTATTTAAAAGCGGGCAGTCAACCTATTTCAATTCATCATTATCGTATGGAACCGAATGAATGGAAAGAGTTGAAAGAGTAGGCGTTTGTAACGACCTGTTTAGTCGTTTTGTGCAGCAGATTTTATTTCTGGAAAAACTGTCGGAGTCGACGGAACCCACGACGGACCGTCATGGGCACGACGGACCGTCGAGGGTGTCTTGTTCCAAAACACTTAGAATTCTGAAATTTGAGTGCTGAAATCGACTCTCTGAACTCTGTGACGGACCTGCAGGACGGACCGTCACAGATACGACGAACCGTTGTGAACTTCCGTTTCAAAACACTTCAACTCTTGAGAATTGGGTACTGGGAGCAATTCTCTGAATGTCGTGATGGAAGTGCAGGACGGACCGTCGTAGGCACGACGGACCGTCACATACTCTTCTAGGAAATTGAGTCTCTGAGCTTTGCGACGGACCTGCAGGACGGACCGTCACAGCCATGACGGACCGTCACAGTTTGCGTAATCCCTGGTGGGGTCGGATTTCTGTTTAAGTTTTAAAGGGGCGTTTTGGACTATTCCTGCTATAATTATAAAATTCGTGGATTTATATTAATAACTCAATTTCTTGGGGGATAAAAGAGGTAACCTTGAGTTAATTAGTGGGTTATTATTGTCATCTTTTACACTTAATTATATGTTAATTAGGGTAAAACAAAGAGGGTTTGAATAAAGAAAATAAAAATAACAAAGAGAGAGAGAGGATCAATACAGAGAGACGAACAAAGGGAAAAAAAACCAAGCTTTGGGGAATTTGCTTGCTTGATCACGAATCTTCGGTGGAGGTAGGTTATGGTTTTTACGTTATTCGTAGTAAACTCTTAATAGCGAATGATATGTATTGGTAGTATTGTAAACCCTTCTATATGCTTAATGGTATGCTTGCATGAATATGATTATTTGATTGTGATAAAATAAGCATGATGAAGCTATTGAATCCCAAATCTTGAAAGAAACCCTAATATACCTTGTTAATGGGATTGATGATGCCTTGGTATAAGAGAAGGCTTGATGAATTGATAGAATGATGTTAGTGGATCGGAGTGTCACGTACCGACACATAGTATTAAAGGATCGGGTGTCACAAACCGACACGTAGAATCAGGGGATCGGAGTGTCACGTACCGACACATAGTATTAGGGGATCGGGTGTCACGAACCGACACGTAGAATTAGGGGATCGGAGTGTCATGTACCGACACATAGTATTAGGGGATCGGGTGTCACGAACCGACACATAGAATTAGGGGATCGGAGTGTCACGTACCGACACATAGTAGTAGGGGATCGGAGTGTCACGTACCGACACAAGAGGAAGAAAGATAATGAATCGTGAAAGATGTTAATATACTCAATATAATGAACCTAATTCCCAAATGAATATGGTATTGAGGCTTGAGTCCTCATGGATGAACTTGGTGGTACTTGTTGATGCTTATAGTACTTGTTGTTGCTACATGTTGAGTATTGTAGTTGATTTATGATATTAACTGATATATACTGTTTTCTATTTTGAGTTGGCCGATGATACCTACTCAGTAGTTGTGTTTTGTACTGGCCCCTACTTGTATGTTTCTTTCTTTGTTATTTGTGGAGTGCAGCAAACGCGCCGTCATCTTCAACTCAATCGCAATTCTAGCCAGTCTTCATTACACCAGAATTCTGGGTGATCTAATGCTTCTAGCTTGGACTGGATCTTCTTCTTCATGTCTTGATGCCTTGAAGTTCCGGCATGGACTAGCTTTTGATTTATTTTAGCTTCTTAGAATACTCTTAGTTTAGTAATTTGATCATAGATGTTCTTGTGGTGATGACTTCAATATTTTGGGGATAATGAGTTATAAATTTTAGAAGTTTATTAAATTGATTTTTATTAATGAGTTTTAGTCTTCCGCATGATATCTTGACATTATATTGAAATGTTAGGTTTTGTATTGGTTGGTTCGCTCACAAAGGAGGGTAACTGTGAGTGCCAGTTGTGGCTCGGTTTTGGGTAGTGACAAACTTGGTATCAGAGCATTAAGTTCGTTGGTCTCATCACACAAGAACGAGTCTAGTAGAGTCTTAAGGAATGGTAGGGGGACGCCTTTACTTTTCTTTGAGAGGCTATAAGACTTTAGGAACATTCCATTCTTTCTTTCTTTCGTGCTATTACTTGGATCCAGTTGGTATCTAGGTGATACAAATTGGTATCTGACCATCTTCACTCTATTTCGCAGATTGTTAGAACTCGAGCAATGACTGCACCAACACCAACACCGGCAAGTCAAGAAACATCTGAGCCAGCCACTGGGGCTGTAGCTCGAAGAGGAGTGGCGGCAAGAGGCCGTGGAAGAGGCTGTGGGAGGACGTTCTCTAGAGGAAGAGGACAAACACCTAGCCCATCTGGTACTAGGGCGGTGACTCCTCCACCGACTGAGGAAGTGATAAGAGAGGGTGAGGAAGGGGAGAATGAACAAGTACAGAATGAGGAATTGCCACCACAACTTACCCCAGAGATGATCAATCAGGTTCTTGCTTATCTTAGCGGGTTATCTGATCAGGGCAAGACACCTCCAGTGTTTTCTGCACCAGCACCTCAGGTTCCGGAGGTACAACATGCGGCTACTATGGCTCCCCGCATGGATGCCTCATTGGAAATAGGCACGTTTCCACGTCTGACTATGGGGCCTATAATGACAAATGATCAACATGAACTTTTAAGTAAGTTTTTAAAATTGAAACCTCCAGTCTTCAAGGGTGTTGAATCTGAGGATGCCTACGATTTTCTGGTTGATTGTCATGAGCTACTACACAAGATGGGTATAGTAGAATGGCTTGGTGTTGAGTTCGTGAGTTATCAGTTTCAAGGGAACGCCAAAATGTGGTGGCGGTCACATGTTGAGTGTCAACCAACAGAGGCACCACCTATGACTTGGGCATCATTCTCTAGCTTGTTTATGGAGAAGTATATCCCCCGGACCTTCAGGGATGGGAAAAAAGATGAGTTCTTGAGCCAAGAGAAAGGTAGGATGTCGGTTACTGCATATGAGGCTAAGTTTCGTGCATTATCCAGGTATGCCACCCAACTTTGTTTCAGTCACAAGACCGGATTCGCCGTTTTGTGAAGGGGTTGAGGTCAGAATTGCGGATTTCAGCCTTACAGGTAGCGGCTACGGCAAAGTCCTTCCAAGAAGTGGTAGACTTTGTGATAGAGGTAGAAGGAGTGAAGCCAGATGACTTCGCCACGACATCGACAACAAAAAGGTTTCGAAAGGGAGGTGAGTTTAATGGTTCTTACTCTAGAGGACAGGGTTCAGGAGGTTACTCAGTCCGACCAATTTAGTCTTCACTACAGAGTGTAGTTGGGGGTCCACCTCAGACCGGTCAACATTTCTCTGAGAGACTTATGCTTGACTCCAGAGAGTGTTATGGATGTGGGGAGACTGGACATATTAGGAGGAATTGTCCAAAACAGAGTTACAGACCCTATAGCTAGAGGTAGAGGTGGTCATGGTAGAGGCTGTTATTCGGGAGGACGTGGTGGCCGAGGTAATGGTGGTCACCAAAACGGCCGAGGTGATGCGCAAACTGGAGCTACTACAACACCACATGGTAGGTGCAACGGGCAGACTGGTGATAGGGCCCATTGTTACGCTTTCCCTGGGAGATCTGAAGCGGAGGCGTCTGATGCTGTTATCACAGGTAATCTTTTGGTTTGTGATTGCATGGCTTCTGTATTATTTGACCCTGGCTCCACGTTTTCATATGTATCTTCCTCATTTGCTACTGGTCTTAATTTACATTATGAATTGCTTGACATACCTATTCGTGTTTCTACTCCGGTGGGTGAGTCTGTGATAGTTTAAAAAGTGTATAGGTCTTGTCTGGTGACTTTTGTGGGGAGCAATACTTATGTAGACTTGGTTATCTTAGAAATGGTTGATTTTGATGTAATTCTGGGTATGACTAAGCTTTCTCCGAATTTTGCGATCTTGGATTGTAATGCTAAAACCGTGACATTAGCCAAGCCTGGGACAGATCCGTTAGTGTGGGAGGGCGACTACACTTCCACTCCGGTTCGTATCATCTCCTTTCTTCGTGCTAAGAGAATGATTAGTAAGGGGTGTTTAGATTTCTTGGCACATATCAAGGATGACAGTACTCAGGTACCTTCAATTAAGTCGGTTTCGGTAGTCTGTGAGTTTCTGGATGTGTTCCCTGCAGATCTTCCTGGTATGCCACAAGATAGAGATATTGATTTCTGTATTGATCAGGAACCGGGTACTCGCCCCATTTCTATAACCCCTTATAGAATGTCTCTCGCGGAGTTAAGAGAGTTAAAGTCCCAACTTCAAGAGTTGTTGAGCAAAGGCTTCATTAGAACAAGTGCATCTCCTTGGGGTGCTCCGGTGTTATTTGTGAAGAAGAAGGATGGGAGCTTTCGGATGTGTATAGACTACAGACAACTGAATAAGGTGACTATTAAGAATAAGTATCCCATTCCTCGCATTGATGACTTGTTCGATCAGTTACAAGGTGCTTGTGTCTTCTCTAAGATTGACTTGAGATCCGGTTACCATCAATTGAAAATACGGGCAACGGATGTGCCAAAGACTGCTTTTCGAACTAGGTATGGGCATTACGAATTTGTGGTAATGTCTTTTGGTCTTACGAATGCCCCTGCTGCGTTCATGAGCTTGATGAACGGGATTTTCAAGCCATATCTGGATCTCTTTGTGATCGTATTTATTGATGATATACTGATATACTCAAAGAGTAGGAAGGAACATGAGGAGCATTTGTGGATGGTGTTAGAGTTGTTGAGGAAGAAAAAGCTTTATGCCAAATTCTCCAAGTGTGAGTTTTGGCTAGATTCAGTGTCCTTCTTGGGACACGTGGTTTCTAAGGATGGAGTAATGGTGGATCCTTCTAAGATTGATACCGTGAAGAATTGGGTAAGACCTACTAACGTGTCGGAAATAAGGAGCTTTGTTGGGTTAGCTAGTTATTACCGTCGATTTGTCAAGGGATTCTCTTCCATTGCTTCCCAATTGACGAACTTGACTTAGCAGAATGTTCCATTTGTATGGTCAGATGAATGTGAGGAAAGCTTTCAGAAGCTCAAGACCTTGTTGACTACTGCACCAATTCTTACCTTGCCGGTAGAGGGTAAGAATTTCATCGTTTACTGTGATGCATCCTATTCTGGTTTGGGTGCAGTGCTAATGCAAGAGAAGAATGTGATTGCTTATGCTTCGAGGCAATTAAAGGTGCATGAACGTAACTATCCGACCCATGATTTGGAGTTGGCCGCGGTAGTATTTGCATTAAAGCAATGGAGGCACTATTTATATGGGGTTAAGTGTGAAGTCTATACGGATCATCGTAGCTTACAATATGTCTTTACTCAGAAAGATTTGAATTTGAGACAGAGGATATGGATGGAACTACTAAAAGACTATGATGTTACCATCTTGTATCACCCAAGGAAGGCTAATGTTGTGGTAGACGCCTTAAGTAGAAAGGAAGGAAGCATGGGAAGTCTAGCTCATTTGAAAGTTTCTAGACGGCCGTTGGCTAGAGAAATCCAAAACTTGGCTAATGACTTTATGAGGCTAGAAGTAAATGAGAAGGGAGGATTTTTGTCTTGTGTGGAGGCGAGATCTTTTTTTCTTGACAAGATTAAGGGAAAACAGTTTGATGATGAGAAACTAAGTTGAATTCGGGATATGGTGTTGCGAGGAGAGGCTAAAGAGGCCATAATGGATGAGGAAGGTGTTTTGAGGATTAAGGGAAGGGTATGTATGCCCCGTGTTGATGATTTGATCCACACTATTCTTACAGAGGCTCATAGCTCCGGATATTCTATACACCCTGGTGCAACCAAGATGTACCGTGACCTAAAGCAACACTTTTGGTGGAGTAGAATGAAGCGAGACATCGTCAATTTTGTTGCCAAATGTCCAAATTGTCAACAAGTAAAGTATGAGCACCAGAGGCCCAGAGGAAAACTTCAGAGAATGCCCATTCCTGAATGGAAGTGGGAGAGAATTGCAATGGACTTCGTGGTTGGTCTTCCAAAGACATTGGGGAAGTTTGATTCTATTTGGGTAATTGTGGACAGATTAACTAAGTCTGCTCACTTCATTCCGGTCAAGGTGACCTACAATGCAGAGAAGTTAGCCAAAATCTACATCTCAGAAATCGTTCGATTAAATGGAGTTCCACTCTCCATCATATCAGATAGAGGTACGCAATTTACTTCTAAGTTTTGGAGAACATTGCATGCTGAATTAGGTACTAGATTGGACCTTAGTACTGTATTTCATCCTCAGACCAATGGTCAGTCTGAGCGAACGATTCAAGTGTTGGAGGATATGCTTCGTGCCTGTGTGATAGAATTTGGTGGCCATTGGGATAACTTCTTACCCTTGGCAGAGTTTTCATACAATAATAGCTATCACTCCAGTATCGACATGGCTCCATCTGAAGCATTGTATGGGAGGAGATGTAGGTCTCCCATTGGTTGGTTTGATGCATTTGAGGTTAGACCTTGGGGTACGGATCTGTTGAGGGATTCATTGGAAAAGGTGAAAGCTATTCAAGAAAAGCTTTTAGCGGCTCAAAGTAGGCAAAAGGAATATGCGGATCGAAAGGTTAGAGACTTGGAGTTCATGGAGGGTGAACAAGTCTTGCTGAAGGTTTCACCCATGAAAGGGGTGATGCGGTTTGGAAAAAGGGGTAAGCTAAGTCCAAGGCATATTGGACCATTTGAAGTACTTAAGCGAGTAGGGGAGGTGGTTTATAAATTAGCCTTGCCTCCAGGGCTGTCAGGAGTGCATCCGGTATTTCACGTGTCTATGTTGAAAAGATACCATGGGATGGAAATTACTTCATTCGTTGGGATTCGGTCCTGTGGCTATTTTAGATAGAGAAGTTCGCAAGTTGAGGTTGAGGGAGATTGCATCCATCAAAGTTCAATGGAAGAATCGACCAGTTGAAGAGGCCACTTGGGAGAAGGAGGCTGATATGCAAGAACGATACCCACACCTGTTTACAGATTCAGGTACTTCTTCTCGTCCTTGTTTTTCTTCTTTTGATCGTTCGAGGACGAACGATGGGTAAATTGGTATCTATTGTAACAACCTGTTTAGTCGTTGTGAGCAGCAAATTTTATTTCTGGAAAAACTGTCGGAGTCGACGGAACCCACGACGGACCGTCATGGGCACGACGGACCGTCGAGGGTGTCTCGTTCCAAAACACTTAGAATTCTAAAATTTGAGTGCTGAAATCGACTCTCTGAACTCTGTGATGGACCTGCAGGACGGACCGTCACAGATACGACGAACCGTTGTGAACTTCCGTTTCAAAACACTTCAACTCTTGCGAATTGGGTACTTGGAGCAATTCTCTGAACATCGTGACGGAAGTGCAGGACAGACCGTCGTAGGCACGACGGAGCGTCACAGACTCTTCCAGGAAATTGAGTCTCTGAGCTTTGCGACGGACCTGCAGGACGGACTGTCACAGCCATGACGGACCGTCACAGGTTGCGTAATCCCAAGCGGGTTAATTATGGGTTATTATTGTCATCTTTTACACTTAATTATATGTTAATTATGGTAAAAGAAAGAGGGTTTGAATAAAGAAAATTAAAAGAACAAAGAGAGAGAGGATCGATAGGAGAGACGAACAAAGGGAAAAAAAACCAAGCTTTAGGGAATTTGCTTGCTTGATCACGAATCTTCGGTGGAGGTAGGTTATGGTTTTTACGTTATTCGTAGTAAACTCTTAATAGCGAATGATATGTATTGGTAGTATTGTAAACCCTTCTATATGCTTAGTGGTATGCTTGCATGAATATGATTATGTGATTGTGATAAAATAAGCATGATGAAGGTATTCAATCCCAAATCTTGAAAGAAACCCTAATCTACCTTGTTAATGGGATTGATGATGCCTTGGTATAAGAGAAGGCTTGATGAATTGATAGAATGATGTTAGTGGATCGGAGTGTCACGTGCCGACGCATAGTATTAAGGGATCGGGTGTCACGAACCGACACGTAGAATTAGGGGATCGGAGTGTCACGTACCGACACATAGTATTAGGGGATCGGGTGTCACAAACTGACACGTAGAATTAGGGGATCGGAGTGTCATGTACCGACACATAGTATTAGGGGATCGGGTGTCACGAACCGACACGTAGAATTAGGGGATCAGAGTGTCACGTACCGATACATAGTAGTAGGGGATCGGAGTGTCACGTACCGACACAAGAGGAAGAAAGATAATGAATCGTGAAAGATGTTAATATACTCAATATAATGAACCTAATTCCCAAATGAGTATGGTATTGAGGCTTGAGTCCTCATGGATGAACTTGGTGGTACTTGTTGATGATTATAGTAGTTGTTGTTGCTACATGTTGAGTATTGTAGTTGATTTATGATATTAACTGATATATACTGTTTTCTATTTTGAGTTGGCCGATGATACCTACTCAGTACTTGTGTTTTGTACTGACCCCTACTTGTATGTTTCTTTCTTTTTTATTTGTGGAGTGCAGCAAACGCGCCGTCGTCTTCAACTCAATCGTAATTCTAGCCAGTCTTCATTACACCGGAATTCAGGGTGAGCTAATGCTTCTAGCTTGGACTGCATCTTCTTCTTCATGTCTTGATGCCTTGAAGTTCCGGCATTGACTAGCTTTTGATTTATTTTAGCTTCTTAGCATACTCTTAGTTTAGTAATTTGATCATAGATGTTCTTGTGGTCATGACTTCCAGATATTGGGGATAATGAGTTATTAATTTTAGAAGTTTATTTAATTGATTTTTATTAATGATTTTAAGTCTTCCGCATGATATCTTGACATTATATTGAAATGTTGGGTTTTGTATTGGTTGGTTCGCTCACAAAGGAGGGTAAGTGTGAGTGCCAGTCGCGGCTTGGTTTTGGGTCATGACAGTGTTGAATTCATTAAGCAAGTTTTTTATAGGACCGACAGTATATCCTTGGGGTGCTCCAGTATTATTATGAAGAAGAAAGATGGTTTCATGCGTATGTGTCTTGACTATGAATAGTTGAATAAGGTAACTATAAGAAATAAATACCCGATACCTCGTAATGATGATTTATTTGATCAGCTGCAGGGTCTTTCTGTCTTATGAAAGATTGACTTGATCTACAAATATCATAAGCCATAGTTAGGGAGGAGGATATTCCTACAAAAACATTTCAAGCACATTATGTCCATGACATGTTTCTGGTGATGTCTTAAAGATTGACTATTTCCCCAAAAACCTTTATGGACTTGATTAATAGCTTGTTCAGACCATACTTGGATTCATTTGTTTTTGTTTTCATAGATTATATATTCATATCCTCATGCAGTAAGGACGAACACGAGAATCATTTGGAGATTGTGCTTGGGATTTTGAAAGAGAAGAAACTCTATGCAAAGTTTAAAATCTGAGTTTTGGTGTAGTTCAATAGAATTCTCGGGACATCTAATGTCCAAGGAAGGTATAATAGTTGATCCTAAAAAGATTGAGGCAGTAAGAGATTGGGTCAGACCTATTTCAGTTACTCAGTTTCAGAGTTTCATAGGTCTTGCACGTTATAATCATCGATTTGTAGAGGGTTTCTCCTCCATTGCATCCCATTAACTAGACTAACTAGAAGGAGGTGTCTTTCCAATTATCTGGCGAGTGTGATGTTAGTTTGCAATGTTCAAGACATTATAAGCTATTGCTCGGATTTTAACCATACCAGGGGAGGGAGGGTTTCATTGTACATTGTGATGCATCTGAGATTAGCTTGGTTGTGTATTAATGCAGAAGGGAAAGGTGATAGCTCATGCTTTGAGAAAGTTGAATGTTCATCAGAAGAACTATCCGATTCATGATTTACAGTTTTCAACTATTGTGTTCCCATTAAAAATTTGGAAGCATTATATTGTAGTGTGCATTGTGAGGTGTTCACGGATCATTGTAGTCTCCAGTATTTATTAAATAGTAGGGATCTCAATGTGATGCAGCGGAGATGGTTGGAATTGATCAAAGACTATGACATAACTATTCTTTATCATCCAGGCAAGGTAAATTTGGTAGTAGATGCCTTGAGTCGGAAGGCGATTAGTATTGGTACTCTAGCCATGTTACAAATTGATGAGTGTCCTTTAACTATAGATGTCTAATCCTTTGCCAATAGCTTTGTAAGACTTGATATTTTAGAACCTGGCAACATATTTGCTTCTATGGAGGATAGGTCAACGTTGTTGGAGCAGATTCAGACTCAACAGTTTGATGATGGTGATTTACGTAACATTAGAGACAAGGTTTTGAAAGGAGAATTCAAAAATGCAATTCTTGATAGTGAGAGTTTTTAGGATTAAAGGTCATATTTGTATTCCTCGGTGATGTGATTTGACTAGATTGATCATTGCAGAGGCTTATAGTTCGAGGTACTCTATTCATACGAAGGCTACTAGGATTTATTGTGACTTGAAACAATATTATTGGTGGTGTTCTATGAAAAGGGATATATCAGATTTCGTATCTCGATGTTTAAATTGTCAGTGAAATATGAACACCAAAAGGGGTGATGCGGTTTGGAAAAAGGGGTAAGCTAAGTCCAAGGCATATTGGACCATTTGAAGTACTTAAGCGAGTAGGGGAGGTGGTTTATAAATTAGCCTTGCCTCCAGGGCTGTCAGGAGTGCATCCGGTATTTCACGTGTCTATGTTGAAAAGATACCATGGGATGGAAATTACTTCATTCGTTGGGATTCGGTCCTGTGGCTATTTTAGATAGAGAAGTTCGCAAGTTGAGGTTGAGGGAGATTGCATCCATCAAAGTTCAATGGAAGAATCGACCAGTTGAAGAGGCCACTTGGGAGAAGGAGGCTGATATGCAAGAACGATACCCACACCTGTTTACAGATTCAGGTACTTCTTCTCGTCCTTGTTTTTCTTCTTTTGATCGTTCGAGGACGAACGATTGGTAAATTGGTATCTATTGTAACAACCTGTTTAGTCGTTGTGAGCAGCAAATTTTATTTCTGGAAAAACTGTCGGAGTCGACGGAACCCACGACGGACCGTCATGGGCACGACGGACCGTCGAGGGTGTCTCGTTCCAAAACACTTAGAATTCTAAAATTTGAGTGCTGAAATCGACTCTCTGAACTCTGTGATGGACCTGCAGGACGGACCGTCACAGATACGACGAACCGTTGTGAACTTCCGTTTCAAAACACTTCAACTCTTGCGAATTGGGTACTGGGAGCAATTCTCTGAACATCGTGACGGAAGTGCAGGACAGACCGTCGTAGGCACGACGGAGCGTCACAGACTCTTCCAGGAAATTGAGTCTCTGAGCTTTGCGACGGACCTGCAGGACGGACTGTCACAGCCATGACGGACCGTCACAGGTTGCGTAATCCCAAGCGGGTTAATTATGGGTTATTATTGTCATCTTTTACACTTAATTATATGTTAATTATGGTAAAAGAAAGAGGGTTTGAATAAAGAAAATTAAAAGAACAAAGAGAGAGAGGATCGATAGGAGAGACGAACAAAGGGAAAAAAACCAAGCTTTAGGGAATTTGCTTGCTTGATCACGAATCTTCGGTGGAGGTAGGTTATGGTTTTTACGTTATTCGTAGTAAACTCTTAATAGCGAATGATATGTATTGGTAGTATTGTAAACCCTTCTATATGCTTAGTGGTATGCTTGCATGAATATGATTATGTGATTGTGATAAAATAAGCATGATGAAGGTATTCAATCCCAAATCTTGAAAGAAACCCTAATCTACCTTGTTAATGGGATTGATGATGCCTTGGTATAAGAGAAGGCTTGATGAATTGATAGAATGATGTTAGTGGATCGGAGTGTCACGTGCCGACGCATAGTATTAAGGGATCGGGTGTCACGAACCGACACGTAGAATTAGGGGATCGGAGTGTCACGTACCGACACATAGTATTAGGGGATCGGGTGTCACAAACTGACACGTAGAATTAGGGGATCGGAGTGTCATGTACCGACACATAGTATTAGGGGATCGGGTGTCACGAACCGACACGTAGAATTAGGGGATCAGAGT
Source organism: Solanum chilense (assembly GCA_032847665.1). Classification (NCBI taxonomy): domain Eukaryota; kingdom Viridiplantae; phylum Streptophyta; class Magnoliopsida; order Solanales; family Solanaceae; genus Solanum; species Solanum chilense. The sequence continues at coordinate 37,586,649 of CM064972.1, read as the reverse complement.
GTCACGTACCGATACATAGTAGTAGGGGATCGGAGTGTCACGTACCGACACAAGAGGAAGAAAGATAATGAATCGTGAAAGATGTTAATATACTCAATATAATGAACCTAATTCCCAAATGAGTATGGTATTGAGGCTTGAGTCCTCATGGATGAACTTGGTGGTACTTGTTGATGATTATAGTAGTTGTTGTTGCTACATGTTGAGTATTGTAGTTGATTTATGATATTAACTGATATATACTGTTTTCTATTTTGAGTTGGCCGATGATACCTACTCAGTACTTGTGTTTTGTACTGACCCCTACTTGTATGTTTCTTTCTTTTTTATTTGTGGAGTGCAGCAAACGCGCCGTCGTCTTCAACTCAATCGTAATTCTAGCCAGTCTTCATTACACCGGAATTCAGGGTGAGCTAATGCTTCTAGCTTGGACTGCATCTTCTTCTTCATGTCTTGATGCCTTGAAGTTCCGGCATTGACTAGCTTTTGATTTATTTTAGCTTCTTAGCATACTCTTAGTTTAGTAATTTGATCATAGATGTTCTTGTGGTCATGACTTCCAGATATTGGGGATAATGAGTTATTAATTTTAGAAGTTTATTTAATTGATTTTTATTAATGATTTTAAGTCTTCCGCATGATATCTTGACATTATATTGAAATGTTGGGTTTTGTATTGGTTGGTTCGCTCACAAAGGAGGGTAAGTGTGAGTGCCAGTCGCGGCTTGGTTTTGGGTCATGACAGTGTTGAATTCATTAAGCAAGTTTTTTATAGGACCGACAGTATATCCTTGGGGTGCTCCAGTATTATTATGAAGAAGAAAGATGGTTTCATGCGTATGTGTCTTGACTATGAATAGTTGAATAAGGTAACTATAAGAAATAAATACCCGATACCTCGTAATGATGATTTATTTGATCAGCTGCAGGGTCTTTCTGTCTTATGAAAGATTGACTTGATCTACAAATATCATAAGCCATAGTTAGGGAGGAGGATATTCCTACAAAAACATTTCAAGCACATTATGTCCATGACATGTTTCTGGTGATGTCTTAAAGATTGACTATTTCCCCAAAAACCTTTATGGACTTGATTAATAGCTTGTTCAGACCATACTTGGATTCATTTGTTTTTGTTTTCATAGATTATATATTCATATCCTCATGCAGTAAGGACGAACACGAGAATCATTTGGAGATTGTGCTTGGGATTTTGAAAGAGAAGAAACTCTATGCAAAGTTTAAAATCTGAGTTTTGGTGTAGTTCAATAGAATTCTCGGGACATCTAATGTCCAAGGAAGGTATAATAGTTGATCCTAAAAAGATTGAGGCAGTAAGAGATTTGGTCAGACCTATTTCAGTTACTCAGTTTCAGAGTTTCATAGGTCTTGCACGTTATAATCATCGATTTGTAGAGGGTTTCTCCTCCATTGCATCCCATTAACTAGACTAACTAGAAGGAGGTGTCTTTCCAATTATCTGGCGAGTGTGATGTTAGTTTGCAATGTTCAAGACATTATAAGCTATTGCTCGGATTTTAACCATACCAGGGGAGGGAGGGTTTCATTGTACATTGTGATGCATCTGAGATTAGCTTGGTTGTGTATTAATGCAGAAGGGAAAGGTGATAGCTCATGCTTTGAGAAAGTTGAATGTTCATCAGAAGAACTATCCGATTCATGATTTACAGTTTTCAACTATTGTGTTCCCATTAAAAATTTGGAAGCATTATATTGTAGTGTGCATTGTGAGGTGTTCACGGATCATTGTAGTCTCCAGTATTTATTAAATAGTAGGGATCTCAATGTGATGCAGCGGAGATGGTTGGAATTGATCAAAGACTATGACATAACTATTCTTTATCATCCAGGCAAGGTAAATTTGGTAGTAGATGCCTTGAGTCGGAAGGCGATTAGTATTGGTACTCTAGCCATGTTACAAATTGATGAGTGTCCTTTAACTATAGATGTCTAATCCTTTGCCAATAGCTTTGTAAGACTTGATATTTTAGAACCTGGCAACATATTTGCTTCTATGGAGGATAGGTCAACGTTGTTGGAGCAGATTCAGACTCAACAGTTTGATGATGGTGATTTACGTAACATTAGAGACAAGGTTTTGAAAGGAGAATTCAAAAATGCAATTCTTGATAGTGAGAGTTTTTAGGATTAAAGGTCATATTTGTATTCCTCGGTGATGTGATTTGACTAGATTGATCATTGCAGAGGCTTATAGTTCGAGGTACTCTATTCATACGAAGGCTACTAGGATTTATTGTGACTTGAAACAATATTATTGGTGGTGTTCTATGAAAAGGGATATATCAGATTTCGTATCTCGATGTTTAAATTGTCAGTGAAATATGAACACCAAAAGTCTGGAGGTGTTACTCAGAGGATGCCCATAGAAGAGTGGATGTGGGAGTATATTGAAATGGACTTTGTGGTAGGGTTGCCACATACTTTGTGTAAGTTTGATGGTATATGGGTTATCGTGGGTCGACAAACTAAGTCCTCACACTTAATACTAGTTCAGACTATGTATAATTCAAATAAGTTATCCAAGATCTATATCCGAGCAATATTTCATTTACATGTAATTTCTATTTGTATTATTTCATATTGTGGAACATAATTTACATCTCATTTCAGGCGGTCTAAGCAGAAGGAGCTATGTACCCAACGACGGAGGCCTGTGACGGTCCGTCGTGGTTGTCACGCCCTGTCACTGGCTTCATAACAGGTGGCCTGCAACTGGAAGCCTGCGTGCTGTTAATCAAATGGGTGAATGGGAAATTCACCCAACTTTCTTAACTAACTATAATAGGGTTTTTAGAAATTTTTGTGTGTATAAATGTCATAAAAAAACGTGATCACCATATTCTAAAAACCTCTCACAAAAGTGAAACATTTCCCTCCAAAAATACTCTCTTTAGAAACCACCATTGTTGGAGAAGCTCAAGAAAAGATTCAAGATGGGTTTTCAATTGATGAATCATAATTTTTAAGAGGTATTAAACTAGACAAAGGTATGGCAATCCTTTATCTTTAAGTAACCTTTCACTTGGAGAGTTCTTCTCAATGTTTTTCAACGAAATCTTATGATCAAGTTTCCCATCTTCGAATCTAGCCCTGGATTTTTTCTCAAAACGTTTTCAATGATTAAGTCCTGATAAATTGAAGTTAATACAATGATTAGAACGTTATTTCACTCCAATTGCATGATGAACCTATTTTCCTTACAAAATTAGTTTAGCTCTTGCATGGGCTTTCTGATTATGACTTGTTCTTGATTAAATGGTGTTTCTCTTATGTTTAATTGCATCTCCTTATTGTCATTTACGTTAATTGATGGTGAATTGATTATTATAAGTCCATGATGATAAATATATGAAGATTTGGACATGAACAGCCTATGTTTCTACATGTTGCCTTGAAATCGATTGTGAGATCAATTGTGTAGAGTTTTAATTATGCTTGAAATTCTGTGGCTAATGTTTAAGGGTAATATAATGGATGGATTTTGTAGGTATAAATCCTCAATGAAAAATCTAGTAAAGTCTTGCATGAATTGATTTAGATTTCTTTAGGCTATGTAGTCAAAAATCTAAGTGTGTGATGGATCTTGAAATGCTGTTATATCAAGCATGGTTTTTTCTTGATTTCCTACCGAATTAGATACATCCTAATGAGTTTATTGTTGATACAATATGAATGATGATTAGAGCCTCATAGAGTTCATCGTATTGGTAAAGTCTTCTATACTCTAGCAAATCGATAATCCTAAATGCCTATGATTGAACCTTAATCTTGAAGGCATGTAATTATGATTTAAATATGGTTAATATAAGTTTATATACTGACTAAGACTCATAATATGTATGAAATATGATCTAAATAAATTCAAGGGAAATTAGCTAATGATCTATGTTATTCTACTTTCCTAGTAAGTTGATGTGTTGTATTAGGATATAGTATAATCTTGTAGCAACTCGTACATGGTTTCTTAAATGTTTGAAGTACATTTAGATACTTCCATATATGTGTTTTATTGATGAATAAGTTTTATTGACCAATGATGATCAAAGGGTGAGAAATTTGTAAGAGTGGTAATTTTCTCTATTATTCTACTTCTCTATTCTTTATAGAAATATTGATGAAGCCTTGTATGGCATTGTGTGGTATGGTCCACTTATATAGTGGCGGTGTTTACTTTACTTTAATTATATATTTTTTGACCATGGCCTTGAAGGCAAATTGATGAATATATGATTTAAAGATTTAGATAATCACCGTGTGATGTAATTGTGCCTATCTTCTTACCTAGTTGTGATATAGGTCGTGTTGATATTGTATGAGCATGCGTATATTCATGTTAGGGTATTGTATAGGTTCTGACATTTATGTGTTAAAATGTTAAGTAGCCCCTACCCATGTACCCTTTATATGAAAGTGTAAATAGCTAAAGTTACGATCCTTGGTTATAATGTATATATTGTCTTGCCTCCTATACTATTATGTGTTGTAAGTTATGTTATTTGAAATATAATGTTGTCTAAGAGGGTGTCTTCCTCAATGAGTAACTTACAGCCATTATGTGATCATGTTGACCAATATACACACACTCTCACTTACATGCATGTTACAAGTAGTACAGGTCATTGTGAATGAATGAAAGGTAGTTCTCATATTCACTAATGTCTACTACTATTCATTTAAAGTATATGTATGTGACGTATGTTATGTATTCCTTACTAGGATGACTTGATAGGTGTACTAGTAAGGGCAAGGGTATGGGACCTTGTCTATAGATTGCACATGTGTATCTTGATAGGATAGTTCCTATGCTTTGTTTATATGTATAAGAAAGATGAATATATGAGCGTGTTATGAATATGATGTGTATGAAAGGATGAAGTATGAATGTGCATAGAGTCTTACTGTCTTTATATGAAAGGATTCTTCATATATTTATGCATATAGATTCATGCATTGATATATGAACTTGTGTGACTTAATGTGTTATGTGAGTTAAGCATATGAGGGGATGACTCTCCTAAACCTATGATTTATAAAGGAAAAATATAATAAAAAGGTTTTAAATAAAGGGAACTTAGCTTAGCACCGATTGACCTTGAATATGAGTGTGTGTCCCTTCCAATGGTAGGAAGGTAGGTCACCATAAATCTCATGAGGTTGATAACAACAATGCCTCAATCGACATAAATATGGTTTCCATAAGTGAATAACTACAATGCCTAATATTTGAATAAAGAGGGTTTTCACATGTACCTCCAAGTTCCATAACTATGTTTCGCCCATAGGATACTAGCTAGTGGATTCCACATAGAAATATATGTCTCATTTGGTCTACTTCGGCAGATAGACCACCCTTTACCGGTGTGGGTTTTTATGACACCGGATACAACCTTTAGCATCACATGGTCTATGTCGATTAAAGATATAGTTTCCCTAAAGTAAAATGAACAATGGATGTAAAATGACTAGGAACCTAAATAGAATGAGTTAAAGGATGTTACTTAGGATAGGTGGAAGTAATGAACCCATCTAGACATTGCACAAGTAGCTCCTTAGGAAGTTTTACGAAGGTGTTCTAGTGCAAGTCAGTATGGATGTGTTCCGTATGCATGACATTGTAGTATTTATTTTACTTGTTATGAAGATGAGCATGATATGAGTATTTATGCATGATGTTGATCTTGTTGACTATATGATGAAGGTCTTGACATAACAATGTCTATGTGATATAATACTATTATAATGGTAGTGTTTGTATGAAGTTTGAAAATGATATATGCTATTGATAAAATTTTTGTGATGATTTACTCAAAATGGCATGAAGTATGATTTCAAAGTAAATATCCCTTTTAAATGCATGTTAGTGCATGGTTGCCATACTTATTACATACTTGAGCTAATCCCATTTTTCTTTACTTATTGCACAAAGTGTAGGTTATGGATTCTTTAAGGATGTCTTGAAGGGTGAAGAGCTTGATAGGTGATTCCCAAGCTTGAGGAAAGGAATCCTTAAGCACAAGGATGTCCTAATGTGTACTTATTGTAAAGTCTATCAAATGTGTATAGTTTTTTATTATGTCATAATGGCCTTGTCCCTAATGTACTCCAAAGTTACTGAGTCTATGATGGCAATAAGACTTAAAGTCTACATATGTATTATGACTTATATTTTATATGTATATGAAGTAAATTTTCTGTCATATGGGGTGATAGGAAAAGATCTAAATTTTGCGCTAAATTTGCTATGTCGATGCGATGAATGATAACTATGGGCTTGTATAAGACCTCCGAGAGGTCAAGTATGCCATGTTACTTCTAGGGGGTTCTCCCCGGATGTTACAAATGTGATATCAGAGCACAAGGTTTATAAAGTGGTCTTCGGTTCCAATAAGTCTCATATTACCACGTCTAGTAGAGTCTTGTATCATTGGTGGTGAGTCGCAACACATCAAATGGTACGAGAGGATATAGGACGATAGAATTTCCCTTCTTCATCATTCTCATGTCATGCCATAGAACTTAACTACATAAGATCTCTCTCTTATGTTTTCTTGTCCGGTGTTCTTTTAGATGTGATTGCATGGATGAGATTACTCTATGCTTGAGGGAAAAAAGTTACATTAAAATGCTTATTTTTGTTATATGATTTGAATGAGTATGTGTGAAGGTGACACTTGTCCTTTTTCGCTGATGTATAAACTGACAAAGGCGACTTGAAGGGTTAGCTAGACTTAGGTAGGGGTATGGGACTCTACCTATGTCTTGCACTAGTTTGCCTTGATGGATACCTTAAGAGGTTAATATTATGTATGTGTATGATTATAAATGTAAATGTCCTTATGTGATGATATCTATGATTATAATCATGTAAATAGCCAGGTGTGCTTAAGATATGGAGTTATGCATGCATGAAGGTTATAGAGGAGTGGTGTATGGTGCTAATTGTAGCTACCTTTTGGTTACTTTATTTAGTAGTGCAATGGGGATTTACTAGATCATTGAAAATGTTAACCCTATGGGTATTATGATTGGTTATCTTACCTTACTATATATGAAATATCTCTTATTTTATGATGTGATGCCAATTATGGCAATATATGAAATCTATGTTAAATAACAAGATATATCAAATAATGTATTCATGATATAGTTAAAGCATGCTAGAAGTTATGGTGGTTAAAGTGAATTATCTTGATTGTTGTATTCCTATATGATTTTGTATGATGGTAGACAAATAAAAGGATTTAAACTTTGAATGTCTAATAACTACCTATGCAAGCATGCTATCCCATGAATGTATGTGATTCAAGTGTGCATTGTCTCCTTTTCTATATAAGGGATACTTGATAAGTTGCTAATGTAAATAGGAGTTCCTTGTAGAGACTTGATCCTAGTTGTGATGATAGTATGCATGTTTATGAAGGATGTGTTGGTAAAGCTTTGTATCTTATATTGCCATGCTTGTTCCCTCAATTTTCTAAATGTTGCATTTTTTAATATTTGGAAGCATGCTCACTATAAAAACTAGGCAACTTATTGTACAATGTTTGGGGAACCACCTAAATTTTCCTTTGATTTGATGTTGTGGAAATATGTGTAGAGTTGATGAATATGAAAATGATAATGAATGTGAAAAGGAGTTCTGCTATTTGCAAATAAAGAATGATTCTTATGACATGATGAGTCGTAGATTTATTTCTAATGTTCTTATTGTGTGATGAGCCTCCTGGTTGTTTTCCTTAAATGATGTATAACCTTTGTTTCTATTGCTTTGTAGGAAGACCATATGTGAATTGAATAGTATGATCCAAATTTATAGTTGAGGGTGAGTTGCCTAAAATGGTAAGGTTTAGAATGCCTTAGTGTTGGTAAATAGAATTAATGTAAATTCCCTCTAAAGTAGTAATCACTTTAAGTGATGAAAATGAAGGTTGTTTAGTTAAGATCCTCTATAGGTTGGGTGAGGTTGCTCTTAATTAGGTCTACCCTAAGTGGAGGATGGTCTTTGAGTAATGAGGTTGTACAAATTGTCTACATTGTCCTTCTATTCTTTACTTGTATTGGAAAATATTGAATTCTTGTAGGCTTTTTCATGAATATAGTCTTGCATAAACTGTGAATTTCTTGACTTTATTAGGATTTGTATGAATTGATTGACATGATCTTTGAGACATGGTGAATTTTCCAAAGAGCATGAAAGGAAAATTTTGATAAAGTACATGTTTTCTCATGTTGAATTACATCTTGATATGCTAGTTGTTCATCTAACTTCATGAGATAAGACAAGGAAATTGGTAATAGTCACTTGTGAGGTAAATTGTTTAGCCTTAAAATGAAAAGTTGAGTCCATTTAAAATAAATTATGTTGAGCCTCTTTAAAACTATGTGACTTTTATGATTTAGAATGCATAATTGTAGGCTCATTCTTTAAAAGTGAAAGCATATTTAGCTAAGTGTCCATGTGTGTGCCTATAATTGTTTTTTCCAAAGTAAGGCTTACTATAAGGGTCAAATCCACATTATGTTAAGAAATGAAATTTGTGGAATGGATTACTATATTGTTGTTATTTCCTTTGTGTGATTTACCATTTTGACTTCACTAGGAAGGAACCATGAGCATGTCTTTGTTAAACGTTGAGAAACTCTCATTTTTGAGGAATTTGACCTTGTACATTGTAAGGTGTGAAACTCATGATACATGCAATTGTGTTGAGGAGAAGGACATTCCTGCAAGGACACCACTATGTATGGTTTGATTGAGTATGACCTTTATGGCACTAGGTCTATCTAATGAAGATCTTTGTGATTTAACTAACTCAAGTTTATGTGCATTGACGTATTAGTGCTTAAGAAAATTTGATTATGGGTTAGGATCTGCCTATTAGTAACTTTTAAAGATTTTCTTGTAATGAATTTAGATGTAATAATCATGTTATGATTAGGATAAGGATGTTCTCCTATGAACATGAAAAGGACCTTTCTGTTTGATGCATCAAAGAGTGAGTGAGTAATGGTTTTGCTTGCTTGTGTGCATGGAGTGCTAAAATTATTTGATGATATTTTAAATTTTATGAACTGCTCTTACATGCATTGAAGTGCTTGTTGTGATTAAAGAGCCCTAAGTGTCATTCCAGGACGAATGTTCCCAAGTAGAGGATATTAAAAGACCCTGAAAATGAAATAAGGTGTGTAGAGCGTACCATGTTTTTCCTAAAGTTCTAATGTCCTTAATATTCATAAAACATAGTATGTAGGCAGTAGCTTATATTAGTGGTATTGGAAGTCGAACTTTAAGGAATGACTAAGACTTTCAACGACTAAGTCGCCCAGATGCCTAATATGTTGTTCTATATGTTTTTGGGTGTTTAATTATGTTCTGATGTTCTAAAATTTCTTATTTAGGGGTTATAGGTAGTGTGAAAAGTTTGAAATGATTTGGAAGTCGAACGTCAAGGGACGACCAAGACGTTTGACGACTAGTGACTTACGTGCCTCATGTGTCTATGCATGCTTAAGTCTGTATGAATGAGCTTAATAAGTCTTGAAATGGTTTAAAATTATTTTTAATGATTTTATATGATGTTTCGTAAGGTTTGGAGGTCAAACTCCCAAGAACGTCCAAGGCGTTCGAAAGATAGCCCGTAAGACGTTTATCGTATATCATGTTGGGGCCAAGGCTGTTTGGACGTCTTTTAGGTGTTTGTTTTGGATTAAATTTATGTGGAGGGTCTATTAACTTTTAAGGTTCGTATTCACATTGGAAACGTCCGGGTACGATTCTAAAGAGCCCCACAAGAGTCCCCAAAAGAATGACCCAAAGCTGCCAAAAACACTGCCTGGGCAGTGTCCATTGACGGACCCAACGGCATATCGTTGGGCCACCAACGGCCTGTAGATCAGATATCATCGATGGGGAATTTCCTTGGGCAGGTATTAAGCCAGTATTTTTCTAAGTACCCAACGACGGAGGCATGTGACGGTTCGTCGTAGCTGTGACGCTCCATCACAGCCTTCATCGCAGGTTGCCGGCAACTGGCAGCCTGCGTGCTGTTAATTAAAGGGGTGAATGGGAAATTCACCCCATGTACTAACCTGACTATAAAAGGTTTACTTATTTATTTTAGGGTGTATATAATTCATCAAAAACGTGATCACCCCATTCTAGAATCCTCTCACAAGAATGAAACCTTTTGCTCAAAAAATACTCTCTCTAGAAACCACCATTGTTGGAGAAGCCCAAGAACAGATTCTAGATGGGTCTTCAATTGATGAATCATAATTTTTAAGAGGTTTTAAACTAGAAAAAGTTATGGCAATCCTTCATCTTTAAGTAACCTTTAACTTGGAGAGTTCTTCTCAATGTTTTTTCAAAAAAAATTATGATCAAGTTTCCCATCTTCTAATCTAGCCCTGGATTTTTTATAAAAACGTTTTAAATAATTAAATATTGATAATTTGAAGTTAATACAATGATCTGAACGTTATTTCACTCCAATTGCATGATGAACCCATTTTCCTTCCAAAATTAGTTTAGCTCTTGCATGGGCTTTGTGATTATGACTTGTTCTTGATTAAATGGTGTTTCTCTTACGTTGAATTGCATATCTTTATTTTTATTTACGTTAATTTATGGTGAATTGATTATTATCAGTCCATGATGATAAATATATGTAGATTTGGACATGAATAGCCTATGTTTCTATATGTTGCCTTGAAGTCAATTGTGAGATCGGTTGTGTAGAGTTTTGATTATCCTTGAAATTATATACCTAATGTTTTTATGTGATATAATGGATGGATTTTGTAGGTATAAATCCTTAATGAACAATCTAATAAAGGTTTGCATGAATTGATTTAGATTTCATTAGGCTATGAAGCGAAAAATCTAAGTGTGTGATGGATCTTGAGTTGCTGTTATATAAAGCATGGTTTTTTCTAGATTTCCTGCAAAATTAGCTAAATCCTAATGATTTTACTGTTGATAAAATATGAATGATGATTAGAGCCTTATAGAGATCATCGTATTCGTAAAGTCTTCTACACTCTAGCAAATCGATATGCCTAAATGCCTATGTTGGAACCTTAATCTTGAAGGTATGCAATTATGATTTAAATATGGTTAATATAAGTTTATATACTGACTTAGACTCATAATATGTATTAAATATGATCTAAATAAATGCAATGTAAATTAGCTAATGATCTATGTTTGTCTACTTTCCTAGTATGTTGATGTTTGTCTACTTTCCTAGTATGTTGATGTGTTGTATTAGGATATAGTATAATCCTGTAGCAACTCGTACATGGTTTCTTAAAAGTTTGAAGTACATTTAGATACTTCCATATATGTATTTTATTGATTAATAAGGTGTATTGATAAATGATGATCAAGGGTGAGAAATTTGTAAGAGTGCTAATTCTCTCTATTCTTCTACTTCTCTATTCCTTATAGAAATATTGATGAAACCTTGTATGGACTTGTATGGTATGCTCCACTTATAGTAGCAGTGTTTAATTTATTGTAATTATATATGTGTTGACCATGGCCTTGAAGGCAAATTCATGAATATATGATTTAGAGTTTAGATGATCACCTTATGATGTAAATGTGATTATCTTCCTACGTAGTTGTGATCTAGGTTGTGTGGCTATTGTATGAGCATGCGTATATAAATGTTAGGGTATTGTATAGGTTCTGACATTCATGTGTTAAAATTTTAAGTAGCCCCTACCCATGTACCCCTTATATGAAAGTTAGGACCCATGGTTATAATGTTTATATTGTCTTGCTTCCTATACTATTTATGTGTTGTGTGTTATGTTATTGGAAGTAAAATGTGGTTTAAGAGGGTGTCTGCCTCGAGGAGTAACTTATAGCCATTATGTGATCATGTTGACCAATATACACACACTCTCACTTACATGGATGTTACAAGTAGTACAGGTCATTGTGTATGAATGAAAAGTAGTTCTCATATTCACTAATGTCTACTACTATTCATGTGAAGTATGTGTATGTGAAGTGTGTTATGTATTCCTTGCAAGGATGACTTGATAGGTGTAATAGTAAGGGAAAGGGTATGAGACCTTGTCCATACATTGCGCATGTGTATCTTGATAGGATAGTTCGTATGGTTGGTTTCTATATATAAGAAAGATGAATATATGAGAGTGTTATGAAAAAGATGTGTATTAAAGCATGAAGTATGAATGTGCATAGAGTCTTAGTGGGTTTATATGAAAGGATTATTCACATAGTTATGCCTATAGACTCATGCATTAATTTATGAACTTGTGTGACTTAATGTGTTATGTGAAAGGTTTTCTCACATATATGTATACACAAACACACATATATGAAGATCTAGTCAAGAGAGGGGCCTTGAATGGTGTATTCATGTGTACCCTAAACTAGATGGTGCTTTAAATATGCTATGTTAATGTGAATGGATCCTTTACATGATTTAGGTTGATAAACTTCAATCTATGACCTATGTGTTAAGCATATGAGGGGATGACTCTCGTAAACCTATGATTTATATTGTAAAAATATAATAAAGGTTTTTCGTGATGCCCTGAGCTACCCCCGAGATGAGGACACAAAACATAGAACCACAAGTGATCCCAAGCTAAACTTGCTGGCATGATTATGAACATACTAAAGATAATAAACTAATGCGGAAGGTAAATCATAACTTATAATGAAAAAATGGGGAATACGCATATTGTATAACTGAGACATTTTCAAACAATGAGTTTACTACAAAGGAAATATTAACTGAATACTAAGCTGAATCTAACTGTGTCTAAACTAAGCCTTTAAACTAGACTAGAAAAACAAGGACAAGCCCCAGCTGAATCTAGCAAAAACTGAAACTAAATGACTAAAGACTGAAATGAAATGCATGACTGTTGTCCTCGTAGAATGAGGACTCACCATTGAATCTGCTGAACTGGAGATCGAAAATCGATCTATGCGTGATCTGGATTCAGAGAACCTGAACCTACATCACTAGAAGATGTACCACACGTATGCGTAAGTACTTGAAAGGTACTGAGCATGTGCGTTAGAGTAAAGCTGAAATAAAAGATAATTCAACAAGCATAAAAGAAAATCTAATAATCTGACATAAGAAGTTGAATTCTGAGCTAAGTAGATGGAATGACCAATTTCAGGGATGGAACTGCTGAAACTTTTTACGTTCTTGAACTTGGGTTATTGAGCTTTTTCTTCTTTTTTGTTGCTTCTAATTTTCAAAATTTTGATTTTTTTATTAGACTAAGATTAGTTTTAATTATGCTTTTAGGCTTAAACTGACTAAAATATGATGATTTAGGGTAAAAACAACGTAACGTAGTGATAAAAACGAGTGGGAAAGGTCAAAAAGACCCCTGCGAGAGTTGCTGTCGGACCAGACTAGGGTCACGACTGACGGTCTGTCGTTTCCGTGACGCCCCATCGTTGCGTCCGTCGTTAGGGCCTATTCGACAACCCTTTAGTAAAATAGGCATATGTTTCGGATGTCTGATATTAGGAATGACGGTGGCTATGGAAAAATAATTAAATTATCTATATATGGGTAGGTAACAGAATACCTAAGTCATTTTCTGATAAGAGTTATGACCATTTAAAGTTGAACTTACTGCATTTCCCCTTAACTGTTTGCAAATTTTCCACCTACGGACCGCGCAGGTCATCCATAGATCTTGTTAGAGAGTGGATCAATGGGGGTCTCCATCGATGGTCACAAACTACGGACCGTCCGTCAATCAAGACTTTATTCCCTGCTGAATTTTTTTAGGAGTTTCTGATCGCAGCGACGGTTATGCAGGACCGACCGTCGTCTGTCTTACGGATCGTCGATGCCACCGTTGGTTGTAGCTGCAAATGTTTTTCATAAAAAAACTTTCTTTTGGTATATTTTTTCTGTGGGTTGTTACATTATCTCCTCCTTTGGAACATTCGTCGTCGAATGAAAAGTAAACTAGCTGAAGTACAGGGAGAGAGCTGCAAACCCTACTACTAAACACTGAGAACTGAGTTTCCTACTGAATTGAGTTCCTATAACATTGAAATACGCTAAAAATTCATGTACAAACTGAGGGAACATGATTCTAAGACAAATGTAACGTATGAATGACTTGAAAAAATTGAAGAGGAACTATTACCTCAAGCTTGAGTGGAATCGGAAGGGAAGATGTGAGGATACTTGCCTTTCATGGCTGCTTCTACTTCCCAAGTAGCTTCCTCTAAGCGACTTCTTTGTTTCTCAACCTTCTTACCTGATGGTGATGAATTTCAACTTGTACATACTCATAAGAAAGACTATCTTTCACCGCAACACTCTCTAGTGGAACTATAAAGGCTTGATTACCCACACTCTTCATGAAGAGTGAGATGTGGAAGACCTGATGCACTGCTGCTAATTTTGCTGGCAACTCTAACTTGTATGCCACCTTGCCAACCCTTTTAAATATTTTGTAAGGTCATATATATCTAGAACTCAACTTCAATTTCTTTGCAAATCTCATCACCCCTTTCGTAGGTGAGACCTTTAGAAAAAACCAATAATCAACTTGGAACACTAGTTCCCTTATCCTTACATCTTCATAAGATTTATGACGATTTTGGGTTGTCTTACGTCTGTCTCTAACGAGTTGCACTTTCTCCATAGTATAAAGGACTAAATCTTGCCCTATCAAAGCTTCTTCACCTACTTCATACCAACCAACAAGAGATATACATCTACTCCCATATAAAACCTCATAAGGGGCCATCTGAATGCTTTAATAATAGATATTATTGTAGGCAAATTCAATAAGAGGAAGGTGATCATCCCAACTACCCTTGAAATCAATCACACATGATCTTAACATATCCTCTAAGGTCTGAATGGTACGCTCTGCCTGCCTATCCGTCTATGGATGAAATGTTGTACAAAGGTTAACTTGAGTACCAAGACCTTTCTGAAGTGACTTCCAGAAAATGAGGTAAACTAAGGACCTCGATCTGAGATGATAGACAAAGGAAACCCATGCAACCACACAATCTAATTGATATAAAGCCTTGTGTAGTCTTTTGCCAAATATGTAGTCTTGACTGCCAAGAAGTGAGAAACTTACTAATGCTATCAACTGTAACGACCTGTTTAGTCGTTTGGTTAAAAAAAATTTTTGTTTTGGGAAAAAACTGGCTGCATGCGACGGACACCACGACGGACCGTCGTGGGCACGACGGACCGTCGAGGGTGTCCCGTTCCCAAATACTTGGAATTACGAATTTGAGTGTTGAAAACTGAGTCTCTGAACTCGGTGACGGACCTGCAGGACGGACCGTCACAGTCACGACGGACCGTCGTGAGCCCCGTCGCAAAACACTTAGACTTTTGAGAATTTGGCGTTTGAAACAACTCTCTGACCGTCGCGACGGACCTGCAGGACGGACCGTCGCAGGCGCGACGGACCGTCACAGGCTCCGTCATCCCAGTCGGGGTCAGATTTCTGGCTATTTTTAAAGGGGCGTTTTGGACCATTCCGGCTTTAATTTATAAAGTTAGTGGGTTATTGTTATTAGTCCAATTCCTTGGGGGTTGAAAGACTAACTTTGAGTAACTTGGTGGGTTGGTTTCATTACCTTTGAAACTTGAATTCTTGTGATTTAGGGTAAGAAGAGGAAGAGATTGGAGAAAGAAAGAGAAAGAGAAAAGGGAAGAGAAAGAGGCGATTGAGAGAGAAGGGCAAGGTTTCTTGAAGATTTCTTGCTTGAATACAAATCCTTGGTGAAGGTAGGTTATGGTTTATGCTACTTGTAGTAAACTCTCAATAGCAAATGTTATGTATTGGGTAATCTTGTAAATCCTTCTATATGCTTAATTGTATGATTGTATGAGTATGATTATATGTTTGTGATGAAATAAGTATGATGAATCTTGTGAACCCTAAATCTTGATGAAACCCTAATTTACTTGTTATGAGAATTGTGATGCCTTAGTATAAATGAAGGCTTGATGTACTTGTTATGAGAATTGTGATGCCTTAGTATAAATGAAGGCTTGATGTACTTGTTATGAGAATTGTGATGCCTTAGTATAAATGAAGGCTTGATGTACTTGTTATGAGAATTGTGCTGCCTTAGTATAAATGAAGGCTTGATGTACTTGTTATGAGAATTGTGATGCCTTAGTATAAATGAAGGCTTGATGTACTTGTTATGAGAATTGTGATGCCTTAGTATAAATGAAGG
>CM064972.1:37492464-37564451 GCA_032847665.1 Solanum chilense | reverse complement strand
TGAGGATGGATCGGAGTGCCACGTTCCGGCACCGGGATAGAATATGGATCGGAGTGTCACGTACCGACACGAGAGGAATAAGTTATGAATCTTGAAAGATGTTAATATGCTAAGTCTATGAACCTGTTAATGAGTATGGTTTTGAGGCATGAGTCCTCCTGGATGAACTTGGTGATATTTATTGATGATTGTAGTATTTGTTGTTACTACATGTTGAGTATTATAGTTGATTTGTGAGATTAACTGATATATACTGTTTTCTATTCTGAGTTGGCCGATGATACCTACTCAGTACGTGTGGTTGTACTGACTCCTACTTGTTTGTTTCTTTCTTGTATTTGTGGAGTGCAGCAACCGTGCCGTCGTCTTCAACTCGATCGCGATTCTAGCCAGTCTTCACTGTACCGGATCTCAGGGTGAGCTATGCTTCTAGCTTGGACTGGATCTTCTTCTTCTCGTCTTGATGCCTTGAAGTTCCGGCATGGACTAGCTTCCATTTGTTTTACTTCTTAGAAATACTCTTAGTTCCGTAATATAATCGTAGAGGTTCTTGTGATGATGACTTCCGGATTTTGGGGATATGTATCGTATTTAAGTATTCGTTTTTCGTTATTGAGTTAAGTCTTCCGCGTTGTATTTTATTATTTTGTTTTGGTTTGGATTGGTTGGTTCGCTCACACAGGAGGGTAGTGTGGGTGCCAGTCGCGTCCCGGTTTTGGGTCGTGACATCAACGATCACCTGAATGAAGTCATGCTATCCGCGATTACGCGGTAATCTTGTGATGAATTCCATATTGATCACATCCCACTTCTAAGTAGGAATATCGATCTGTTGAGTCCCATTGCTACCACTGATCCACAGTTTTCATTCACATGAGCATAGACCCGATTGTTCTTGTTAGTCATACTCTGAGCTTACATCTGTATTTCATTTCTAAACTCAGCATTATACACTTCTTAATCTGGGACTTGAGGAGCTGCATTTGCATTCCTTGTGTTTGCATTCCTAGCACTAGCTCTACACAGAGGCATGATCTAAAATGTAGAAAATCAAGTTAGAATGGAATAAAATCATACATCACGCACGATAGAAATACCAAGAAACTGGAGTTTTTCCTAAAGTATTTCATACCCTCCCCCTCATTAGATGTGGTGAACTTCCCACCCATGAAAAGGACTCTACATAGTGCGGCTTTTCAGACATCCTAGGACAGTTAACTTACGATAACAATCCAATTTGGTGCACTATTTTATCAAACTGTGTCATAAGAAAAAGTTAATGATATATAAATAGAAGCAACAAAAGATTGGTTTTTTGAAACATTTGACTCGAGAAAAAGATCATAAAGCTATTGTGATATGTATAGAGTGAATGCTAGAATTTTAATACACAACTTCACCCTATATATTATACATGAGAGTTGTGATATATAACACTATAAAAAATAAAAGAAAGAAAGGTCTCCAAGTATGTGGGAAAAGTCTTCAGCATAAGTAGAGCTAGCGAATGGACAGATGGAAATATGGAAATCCAGTTTGACGAGATCTAGATTGCATTGTGTTTAAGCATAATTCTGATGCTCATCAAGATTCTTCAAAAAAAAAAAAGTTTCTATGTTGAAACCTTTTGTTGCAGCCACTTCAAGATTTTCTGAAGTTTCTTGTTCACATAATATCCAATTAAAAATTAAAATTATCGATCGTAAAATTTTATAGCTAAACAACAAAATCTATTTCTAATCCTGTTTAGTGATAAATTATTATAATATTTACCTAAGAACAATTTAACAAAGGTTAATGAAGAAGTTTGTTTCTGATTCAAACTATATTCTAGGGAACCAATACCATAACCTTGAAGTCACCAATACCAAGTTGTCTACTATTAACAAATGCAAGTACAAATAGTGGAACACAATAAAACGTCTCAATGGAAAAAGACGAGCTAACATATATAGGAAAGGAGAGATGTTGGTCCAAAATCTTCAACAACTTCACTATGCTAAAACACAATACAATCTATATCCTCTTTAGCCCGCTCTATCATCTTACATCTACTGTTTTTATTAGTCCCTTTATGAGTTGAGCCTTTATTGAAGTCTTTTCAACAAGAATTTGACATATTTCTCTTTTTTTCATTAATACAACCGTTAGAACATGTCGCTTCTATATTGAAATATCTCAAAACTAGAAAGGACAAGAAAACAAGTAAAATATGGAAGTATTTATTTTTGGAGAGAGTAAGAAAACTTTTGAATAATGTCTAACTTCTGAATAATTTCTAACTTTTGAAAGTGAGTTGTTGTTAGTTTGAGATATGGGTGGAAAACCCTTCGAATAATTTTTCAAAGACACCAATTTTGTGCGACTTCGATATCGTCTGAGTTAGTATTTTTTTCTTGAATTTGGGTTGTTAGATTAGGGAAAGTCCAATTCTAATATGGGAAGGGCAAAGTAGTATTTTCCTTACCTAATTTAGGTAATTAGTTTTAAAAAATTTATAGGAGTAAAAACTAAATTGAGTTTAGTTTTGAAAAATATGAATTACGCTTAGGGCTTAAAGAAGAGAAAAAAGATGAGGAAGGTAGAGAGAAATGAAGGATTTGCCAAGAACATCTAGCTTTGCGAGTTCATTTTTTCGGGGGTATTTGATACACTTAAATTAGACTTATCTAAAGAAGTATAAGTGGTCGTATCAAGTAAAGAACCAACTATTAGGTTGGATTCAATCCCACGATGAAGATGGTTTAGACTTAACATCAATGTAGGATTACTTCTATTTAGTCAAGCCCTTTCAGAAAATGGGTAATTAAAGGGGGGGGGGGGGGTTTGTGAAACAAAAGTATTTCAATATTGCTAAATCAAACAAGTAACAACAGTAAATTTAAGGTTTTTACCAAATTGTTAGAGAAACTATGGCATAAGTGTTCCCCATAGGTTTATAACGTTATATTCCTAGCAATAACAATTCTTCATAAGTTTTTTGCGTCCAAAGCGATAAGTTATGTATCTCTAAATCCTTGGTACGATTTAGAGAATTTCACCTGTACTTTTGTCCGGCTACGTGAGTCTAAGTTACTGACCCTTACCTTTACTCCATATAAAGCATCGTATTCAATGTATAACTTAGTTATTACTTCGCACCGAGCAAGACAAGACTATTAGATAACATCCTAATATATCTATCTTGATAATTCTTTTCCTATTAAATATTTCCTTGGTCCTGTATGTAGAAATAGGTCGAGTTTCAACGCGTTCATTCCTTAAAGGGACTTCTAAACAAAAGAATTATCAAATCATGTAATAACTTATTGAGAATTATTATTAAGCTCGTATTATGGTTTTAAACACACTTGGTTCACACAACCCTAAATGTGGATTTAGATAACCAAGCATTGAAGAAAACAATTCATGGTTGATAAACAAAATTATGAACTTACTTTGACAAGTTCAAAGAAAATCCAGAAATTCAACTTGAAACCACAAAATTCACTACAAGATCAAATCGGCAAATTTTTATTAATGCCAAAGTTGCAAAAACAAATCTCCAGGAACAAAACTAAGAATGTAGTAATAGAATCCAACATAAAAAACAAGGTTAGACACCCTATTTATAAAAACATTATCCTAAATTAAAAAGAACTCTAATAAGGGAAGTTGTCCAGAAAAACACGGCTTCAATTGTCGACCCCAATCGATGGACCGTCTACTACATCCGTAAGTCAATACTTAGCATCATTATTAGATTTCAACTTGCATCTTCTGTGATTCAATGGATGGACCAATAACACAGTCCGTCGATCACGTATGGACTGTCGATGGTTCTTATCACTCTATAGTTATATTTTCTTTAACGTCGGGTACTAGGACTTCTTTGATCTGATCAACGATTCCACAAGACTCTATGTTTATCCTTTCATAGCTCCACTCTTGGTCAGAACTCGCAGGCTTGCTTCCACACGCTTGAACTTTCTATCGACGTTCAACATCAACGCTTCTTCAATGGGACTATTGGCGGTCGATGGCCTTCGTGGTCCACCTCTGCACTAAATCTAAACAACCATCTTCGTTTTCGTTTTGGACACAATTCCTTCAATAACAAAGATAAAACATATTAAAATTTCTATAAAAAGGCTTTAGACACACACCAATCTTAAGGAAAAAGAATTGGAAGTACCGTGAAGGCACGATACATAAACATCCTAAACTTAAATTTGTTATTTATCCTGAAACAACGCACTATGATTTAACACAACACTTTTTACACAAGTATCCTCTTTTAAGATTTCGCAATCACATGACTATTAATCCCAACTTGTTCGTTGCTTTCGTGTAACAACCCTAAAAAATGAATAAGTTAAATACTTAAGGTTTCAAGAATGCTTTTGATTATACCAAGGTTCACGCGGATTGATATGCATTGAACCAGAATTCAGAACCATTCCTACGTCCAAGCCAACTAACTTTTGGAGTTAGTTGAACTTTGAAAGGTTGGAAACAACCATGTAAGGCTCACGAAAATGAAGATTTAATCGAAGGAGTCTTTACCGGACTTAAATAGAAGAAATCTTAAGTTTTGAGGGCCCAGCGGTAAATGGTCTTTTCCATGACAAGGGTAATATTTTAATTACCCTAAGGAATTAATTAATTAATTTAATGAATCAATTCGGGTTGGGTCGACCGAAATTACCTTTTTTCGCAAAAGGGTGTCACTCGGGTTCGAGCCCCATTGGAAGCAACGAATTGATAATTTAATTATCAATTAAAATCTTATTTTTAAGGGCAAAATTGTCCTTTCACATATAATAGAATAAGTCAGATTTTTATTTGCTAAGGAGAGTCCTAAAATGACTAACTCATCCTACAATCCTAACCAACTTCACATGTTCACTCTCTAACATCTATCACCTGTCCACGCTCAAATACTCTCTTTCACGTTTGTTCTCTTAAAAATTTAGGTGAAGAACTGAAAAATACATCAACATTTCTTCACATTTGAAGAACTCACATAAAATTTTACGAAAAACAAAGTAATCAAAACATTAAGGCAAAGAGAAGTTGTCCATCGAGTGGTGTGGACATTGAGGAAGCTTGGACTTATTTTGGAGAGGGTTTTGGGCAGAAACTTCACGTTTCAAAAAGAAAATTAAGGTATGGGTTTCTTTACTCCTGGTACCTTTCCCAACAGAACCCTTATGGTTCAAGATAACCATTTCGAAAACTAGGATTATTCTCTTTTTGCATGTCCATGTCACTCTCTCGCATTGAACTTTAGGTTGGGTATGTTTGCTGGTACAAAATAGGGATCAAATGGTTTTTTGTGATATATATGCTTAAGTATGGAGGTTCGATATTGTATGAATAATGAATATGTTGTTCGAAATCATATGAAAAAGGTTATGTGTGTGTGCAACGTGTGGCAGTGAAGTACTCACTTTTTTGGGACGTGTAAAGTCTTGTTGTTTCTTGTATTTTTTGTGCTAAAGTTATGCACCATGTGATGTTCATATAGTTTGTGAAATTACAAATTTTGAATAAAAACGCTTTACTAATGTAACCCCAGAACTACACCTAACTACACACTAAATGCATGGTAAAATGCCCTAAGAGACTAACATGAAATGGTTAATGAATGGAAGCTAAAAATTTTGAATAAATTTCCAGCTTAGTGTACTTTAATTTTGTTCGAAAAGGGGGTTGAAATCCGGAAATTTAATACATTTAAAAAAGGTGAGGCCACCAGGATTCAACCCTTTGACCTCAACCTTTAGCTACTGGTTTTTGCGGGAAAGGAAAAGAAAATGGGGCTGGTGGGAATCGAACCTGGCTACTGGTTTAAGAAAGGAGAGGAATGATTTAATTAAATTAAATGGGAAGCTTGGGAATCGAACCCACGACCTCCAGGTAGCGAGTGAAAGAACAGAATTACAAAAAAAGTGTGAGGTGTGGGAATCGAACCCACGACCTCAGGGATAGAAATGAGAGGAGCAAAGTTAATTATGATAAATGAGGTGCAGTTGTGGGGGCTCGATCCCACAAACTCACTACGAAAAATGCATAGACTAGCAAAATTTAAATAAAAGAAAAGGAGGTTGTGGGGGTTCAAACCCACCACCTCACAGCCTCTAGCGAATTTAAATTAAAATAAGGAGGCTGTGGTGGTTCTAACCCTCAACCTCCCTATTCTAGTAAAATAAATAACAACAATAAAAGAGGTTGTGGGTTTTGATCACACAACCTCTTGGTTTGGTCGAATTCGAGCAATCTGATTTTAATGAAAATAAAAAAGGGTTGTGGAAGTTTGAACCCACAACCCTTCGGCCAATTTAAGGGGAAAACCAAGTAGAGAATTAAAGATATATTATTAATATTGGGGTTTAAACTAGAGTCACAATATCATGTAGATTAAAAATAAAATCAATGAAAATGTAAAGTGTTATCCAAGAGATTCAAACTTGGGTTCCCTTGACTAAACATCCATATTGATATATAAGTTATTCGTGAACAATATATCCAAGAATAATGCCACCTACTTAGATCAAATCAAGATCTTTGCATATATACAAGAAACATACGTCTTCTACTACATAATCTTAGGAATGTGCAAATCACTTAATCAACTATGAATTAATCCCCATGGCTTGTATGTATAGACACATAAGTCTAACCTACGTTCCAAAGTAATTGAACCAAAGATGTATGTATTGAAATGATGAACCCTAGAAGGGTTAAGTATGAGTGGAAGATACACTAAATCGCCAAGTGCATTGGCATATGATGATATGGACAATGGAATTATGAAATGACCAATGAAATTATGAAGCCCTAGAAGGGTTAAGTAAGTGTGTGAAACATACTAAATTGCCAGGTGCATTGGCATAATATGAAATGGACATTCACGTAATAAGAGGTGAGTAACTATGAAAAGCAAAGGTGCTAATGATAATGAATGTGATGAAAACATGATATGAGGCTAATGTAAATGATAAGAGGAATCTCAAAGGAGCCTAAGTGATTGTTACCAATACGTACTCACCTATGACAGTGTAGGATAATGAATAGACCAGTCTCTATGAACACTCTAATGAGAGTATTGAGCTTAACACACTCAGTACTAAATATGAGATGAGAAATAAACTAACGAGCTATGATGTCCTCATACTAGAAGCGATCTTCCATGATGTATGAGATGAATGTAATGGAATATTATACTGAGCACCGATAGACTAGGTATGAGAGGTGATGCCTTCTTTTAGGAACGACAGAGTTTCACGTAACTCTCATGAGATGATACTGTCTGGCTTTCCGGGAAGTTGTCTTCTTATATCTCCTAGTCTTCGAACCTATACAACAAATATATGGATCCGGTGGGGTTAAATTCCCATGTACACTAGCATGTTATGGATTACTTTGGTCGGTGATTCCACCACTTTTTGGATTGGGGGATACACATGATTTCATAATGCTCACATGATCTATGTCGGTTAAAGTTAAAGTTCCCAATGAATGAATGAGGACAACCTCAATTGATTCATATAATGAAATGAATGTTACAAAATGTGTTAGGATAGGATAATCAGAAGGTGAGTTAGATTCAAGTAATGACATAAGGTCATTCTTGATTATTTCACAATGAACCCAATTAAATTTGTAAAGTACATCCTAGATGTAGCTAGTCTTTACACTGGCCTATGAATTAAAATAAATGGAGTACGTATGAATCAACGAAGTGGACTCAGTGTTTGCTAATAAAGATTCCCTAGTTGAGGTTCCATCTGTTGAGTCCTCATTTCTAGGATGTCGTAATGTTAAGTCCATGATTTTGAGGTCTCATGGCATATGAATGAGTGATTAAAGAAGTTATTTTCTACTTGCAAAGTGTGTTGTAAGGTATATGATATGTGCTATGTGTAAATGTTATCTGTTGTGTGCAAATGTGAAAAGAATGATGTATGTTATTCTCATAACATTACTTTCCTTTTCCAAATCTGGAAAGCTCACTGACTTTCCTAATCCAAATTTAGAAAGCTCATTGACATTCCTCATCCAAATTTTGAAACAGTCACAATTAAAATTTGGCAAGTCCACTAACTTGACTTCCAAAAATCATGTTATTAGGAAAGATCTATTTTTTCTCATGCATGTCCGTGGTGTGTGCTTGCATATACTCATACTTAGTACAAGTGTGTACTAACCCTATACAATCTCTACTATTTTAGGTGCAGGCACAGGTGGACGATAAAGCTACAGGATTGTTGTTGCAGTTATCCGGACATCTAGCATTGATCCTGTTTTGGTAGGTCCTCATGCTTTTAAGGATGCTACTGTTTTATATTCTAGCTTAGATTTAGAATAGTTATACTTGAGTATGTTCCAATAGCCTATCTTTCGTGTTTTTATTCAGAGTGTGTAATAGTGCCATTTTGGCAATAATACTCTTAATCAGAATTGATCTATTTCATTCAGTTGCTTATCTCTTAATGTTAGATGGTTGATGGTGAACAATTACGTATTCAAGAAATATTTTTTATACTTATGTTGACAATCAAAAAGTTTCAAATTTTCCACTAAAATTTACCTATGAAAAGTAAAAATGACGTAAGTAGGCTTGTCTGCGAACTTTGAGAGGTCAACTACGCCGGTCTTGTCTGGGGTTGTCACGACCAAAAAATGGACGTGATGGCACTCGTCTTATCCCACCAAGAAAAGTCAGCCTAAAACTCAACCATTACAATAAAGTGCTGAAATAAAACATAAGTAACTTAATAAAACCCGCAAAACCTGGTAGTCACGTGTACAAGCCTCTAAATTATTATAATTGATTCAAAAGAAAAACTCAAGTCTCAAATGAACTTGTTTCTAGAATAGAACAAGATTATAATTAAGGAGAAGAAAGTCTGCTGCGATGGAAAAAGCTACCAGAGAAATATACAAGAAGCCTCGAAAAAAACAGAATGACAAGTACAACAAAAATCCAGGCTCATAATCTACAAAAATTTGTAGAAGCAAGGGGTGAGTATCAAACCACACGGTACTCAGCAAGTAAACCTTTAAACACATCCTAAGGGGATGAAATACGGGTAATCCAACCACCCCCAACCGAACCTCCACAACTACAACCTGCATTAAAATTAACCCAACCTAACAACTCAAAGTTTTTCATAGCACGTAGCTCAACAACAACACTTAGACGAATTACATATCCTCAATAACAAGCTCAATAATGATCAATCACAAGTTCCACAGAAAGGTAATCAAAAGATTAGTAAAAACACGATATCAAGTTTACTAATGATTAATATGTGCAATGCAATGGAATACAATGTCATGTATAATGATGCATGTCTGACCTAGTGATACACACTCGCTGTCTCAAAGTTCGGGACACATGGGGGACATATTTTCCCATGCATCTGTCGCGGCGCACGCCACGACCCTCGATAATAGTAACCATCGCGGCGAGCGATATGTCCCTCGAAATATAGTATCCACCGCAGCGCACGATACGTCCCTTGAAATGGTACATCCTCTTAAGTACTAATTCTTTCTCAATGCACATAACACTTGTCACAACCAATGCATCAGAATAATGTAGATGACAAGTAAACACAAATAATGAGGAGATGACCATTTTAATAACATCGCACAGTTCAAAACCACACAAATATGAAGTCACATCAACAATGGTTCAACAATCCTTCAACCATTTCTCAACACCCCACACATAAACAATTAATCACATTGCCTTTTGTTATCCTTTTTTTTTCATCATTAGAATTAATAAATGTGGAGAAGTCAAACCATCACAAAGTCCCATTACTCCCAAACATATAACACAAGTAAATACACGTATTCCATACACTTAGCAAGGGCTTAGATATCCACTTACCTAAAATAGTCGAACAGTGACTCCAGAACTCAAACTATCCCTTTTCGTTGAACTTCCAACTCAAAGCAATCTATTCAAATAAATGACCACAACAAGATTTAAAAACTAAACACTCACAATACTATGAGTCTAGCCTACACCCAAAAACTTGCACCAACCTAAAATAAAGTTCCTAAATTTTGATGTCAATTATCAGGTCAACCCTCATATTTTCAAATTTAAAGGCCTCTAGGGTTATGCTCCAACCACTCCAATATCATAATTCTAATAGTATTCATATAATAAACTACTCCATATATTTAATTATCAATCATAAGATATGAAAATTTAAAACATAATATGATAACCATATAAAGAAAAGATCAATCCAATAATTAGTAATAATACTCGTAACCTACAGAATGAGTCAATATCTAAATTGACAAACATCATATTAAAGAAATCATCAAAATAGATAATTTCAAATTATCAGCGTATATTCGATAATTGTCAGTCAACATTAATTAATATTTATTTATTTTTTACTTTATGATCGAACCTATTTATAACTACAACAACATAAGTGACTTTGGCCTAACAACTCCCTCAATATGAATTGTCATTATTATTATATTAATATTTGTGTGAAATCATGCAACTTTCGTATGGAATTTAAAGAAGTTAGGTTTCTCTTACCTGGATGTTATGCCTCTGTGCTAATGCGCAGGTATGTTCCCGCGATCTCTTTTTTTTCCGGTTTATTCTTATTTTCCTCTAAAATTAACTATAAAGTGTTAACTCTCACTATTTTATTTTCACAGATGGGCCATATAGGGCATTTCATATGTAATGGTCTTGATCCATTAATTGTCAACTAATTAAATTAAATAAAAGAATATACCCGTCAATTAAATAATCGAGATTAACAAATAGCTCTAAAGTTCTCAAATCAACTTTACCGACTAAACAAAATTAACTCATGGTAATGGTAAAATGGTGATTTTATGATTTTTTTTTAAAAAAATGACCTTCCAGGTCATTACATTTCAACCACTATAAACCATGTTTGTCCTCGAACATAACAAAGAAGAAGAAAGAATAATCAATGATATCAAAGCCTTAGTTATTACTAGTTTGTGTTCATCTCTCTAAGAGAAATCATCCTTAATACCATGTCATCAAGATCAACAACTATGAATGAACCTTGCAATCAAACTTTGAAAAATCTATTACTTAAGAGTGATTATAAAGTAACAAACTAACTCATGAACCCAATCTAAATTGAAATTCATTGGATTATAACACAACCATCATGGCAAATCTTTTCTCACATAACAAAGATAGACTTCTAAATCAATATTTCCTACAACCAGAAGTGTAATTTTAATCAACCATGCACCACACGCTCATAATGCATAAACTATCACAAATCTTATCAAGAATCCTTCTCACAACACAATCTTTCCATGAACTTAAGTTATAAAAAAGAATCTCATCTTTAGACATAGATTCACATCAAGGGAAGGTCCAACTTATCTAATCCAAAGAAGAACAAGATCAAGTAAACACCAAACAAGCCATACACTCTAGGATGCAGAACCTTTAACAACACTATCAGATAACTGTAAATACTCTTCTATAAGTTCTCATAAGAAAAACTTACATAACTACTTGTATACTTCACTTATCCCAAGAAAACACCACATATATCATACCTAAAGTAATTAAATCTGTCCAAGTATCTTTTCCTACTAAAAGGACGTCACATGATCGGTACTCCCGATCCACCACTAGGTATGCACCCATAGAAGTGAAAATATGTATGGGCATAGACAATTTATCACACTCCAAATCATATCCAACATGAAGTAGCTGGTCACATAAGAATATACAGAACCAAAGACAAATAACACTAGATACTACTTCCATTGGCCCTATATAAATAATATTCCATTCATCTGATTCTATCCCTTAATATTTTTTCCACCCAAAATCAACATATCTGATCTCCATTACAATTTTAATACATATTCAATTTAAAAAACTCTGCATACTATCATAGTACGGTAACAAAAAGAGATAATTCTTAATACTAACGAAACAATCTAACTATACTAATCATTTCTTCATTCTCAACCCGCTATTAATATCAAAGTCTTCATACAAAGCACATTGTCATCTCTAAAAATTTCAAAATATGACTCCTTCTCTTTTTATGCAGTCATGTCATGACAGATGCAGGTCTCACGCAAATCTGATTGTACTATCCATTCAGATCAAACTATTGAATTACGTCAAGTATCAATTATACAAAATCTTTTACCAATCAAGTTTCAACTACCATTAGAACCATCATGTACCTTATGTAATAATTTAGAGAAATTCTTGGTCACCTCATTAATTTTATAAACTATGAGCACATAACTTCTATTTACCATTAAATATCTATGTAACTACTCATAACACTCTATATAGTCCCATCAACAAATTAGTTTCAATTCCCTTAAATTGCTCATTAACCATGTAGAACGGTAGGTCCACACCATTGAACATTCATAAGTTACCTATCATATTTTGAATAATCTAGCTCGACATATTCACATAAAATCTTTCACACATCATTACTTTTCACCCAAACTAGAACTCCATCTTTATAAAAATCATTGATAAAACCTTAATAATTCTTTATTACACAAATTCACATTTATAGTCATAGAACTTATATATGAAAATTCATACAACCTTCTTTTCAAACCAAAAATCTATATAAGAGGTCTTATTCCTTTACATCTCTTAAATTCATTCCAGAATGAAAAATTTTAATATCTTAAAACTCTTCAATACACCAAAATAGTATTTATTTTGGTAACTCACATAATAATTGACCAATAATCCATAAAATCTAACCTTATACTGTAAACCAAAACCTTATGTGAAACCTACCCTTAGATTTTTTTTCAATCAAAAGGAATCAATTTTGTGACATAAATCATGCACAAGTCCTTAAAAATGCTCAATATCCGATACAAATCATTTCTTACCTTAGCGATTCATACCTTGATAAAACACACTACTACAAACCCAAACTCACAATGAAAAACTCAAATTTTTAAACTATGTAACACAATTCCTTTATATACCAACATTAGCTTATAACTTGAAGTTTTTATTTGATGAATTCACGTATCTTAGCTTTTCATTGTTCGCCTCTCCATCAAGCTTATCATATCTTTTGCTATAAATTCAATCCGTACTAATTACCAAAATGAAGACAACACACACAAAATAAAAATAATCACACTCGAGTTGAACATCTAAATAATCATTTCTCAAGTTTTATTCATTATTTTTTTAAACGAATATGATACTCCGTGAAACTATCACAATAATCTAGGCATGATAGATGATATCACATGTCTCTAATTCCGATTATACAGCTTTTCTGAAGATACATCCAATTTGTCCCTTACACTTACAGTAAATATTCATGTTCTCGCCTACTTTCGAAGGCTAAAGTATATCCTACTAATTCGTTCCATTTATGACTCCAACTCCTTAAATTCTATTCAAGGAGTGTTTCAACACATCCTATAACATTCTATGCCGCAAAGTTAATCATCAAATAGTAGCAAAATAGAAACTTAGGTACTCACAAGTCTTCTTTGCAATACATAAAATCATTCAACCATCAATTCTTACTATATAGTTCAATCTCAATCACAATTTATCACGAACTCTTATTACCATCATGCTTAGTTACCTCTTATCATTACACGAAGTTAACCATATTATCGACATGACACCTCGAACCCCACTATAACAACATAAATAAAAGGACAAACCCAATCTTATATGTATTTTTTTCCTAAAATCTTCAATTACCTTCACACAAATATACTCTCTGGGACTTTCTTTACCCTAATCTTGTAATTTGGGGTATCTATCCATTCCCTTGGACCTTAAGATGAAATCAGTAGTCCTCATTTAGAACCCTTGGGATACACTTCTTAACTTAACACATTAATACCATATGCACAATCCACCACTAAAATCTCTCTTATACACGCTGCTTAATCTCAAATATTTCCAATAACAACCTATTTGGTTTCTCAAATGTGAATGCAACATTAAATCTCATTATACGAGCATGTGATACAATTAATAACTCGTTTAATAGTTAGTATTCACACTTTACAATCGATATATTTGTTTCAATATACCACTAATATTACACCGTAAGAAAAATATAAGATCCACTACTAGAACATATCATACCTACAGAGAATATCATATTCAAACAAGTCACACATTTCTACCTATTAAATAGCGGTAAAATACTACTAAATTAGTATCATACTAGCCCAAGCTATAAGCGTTCTTTCATAGGGTAGGTAAATATCAAAAGTAGCACACTCCATAACTTCAACCAAGTAAGCATCGATACTACTATAATAGAAATTCTAACCTTAATTGGTGTATCATTTTCTAAGAATTCCATTCATGTTATGATAACTTTATCGATTATAGTTTCCAAGGTTACAACTCAATTATCTAGTCATCCCTTTAATCATCCCACTTCCAATTGTTAACCACTCTAAATATCGTATATACCACACAAGTACTAATCATATTACTAGGATATTTAAACTTACATAGACCCTTAATTTTTGTTTATATTATTTGAAATATAACCACAAATTATTTCCATAAGTATATCACATCCACTTTAATACCAAATGAAACATTTAACCAATACACGACACACCAACTACTCACCCAAGGAACTACACGGGAGGCATCACATAACTGAGTGTCAATGGAGTGAAGCAATAAAAATTAAAATCTGACCAAGTACGCACGATAGAGATCAAAGAAGTGAAGATTTGTCCTAAAAGTAACTATAGCCTTTCGAAGATAAGTACAGACGTCTCCGTACCGATCCTCGACACACTACTTAGACTCGACTTGTACACACATGAGACCTATGAACTTGGGGCTCTGATACCATTTTGTCACGACCCAAAAATTGACGTGATGGCACTAGTCTTATACCACCAAGAAAACTCAGCCTAAAACTCAACCATTATAATAAAGTACGGAAATAAAACATAAGTAACTTAATAAAACCCCCAAAACCTGGTAGTCACGTGTAAAAGCCTCTAAAGTATTATAATTTATTCAAAAGAAAAAGTAAAGTCTCAAATGAACTTGTTTCTAGAATAGAACAAGATCTTAATTAAGGAGAATAAAGTCTGCTGCGATAGAAAAAGCTACCTGACAAATCTCCTAGAAGCCTCGGAAAAGAAGAGAATGACAAGTACAACTTAAATCCGGGCTCATAACTACAACCTGCATTAAAATCAACCCAAACTAACAAGTCAAAGTTTACATAGCACGTAACTCAACAACAACACTTAAGACAAATTATATATCCTCAATAACAAGCTCAATATTGATCAATCACAAGTTCCACAGAAAGGTAATCAGAAGATCAGCAAAACACGATATCAAGTTCACTAATGATAAATATGTGCAATGCAATGGAATACAATGTCAAGTATAATGATGCATGTCTGACCTAGTGATACACACCCGCTGTCTCTTAGTCCGGGACCCATAGAGGACATATTTGTCCTTACATCTGTCACGTCGCACGTCACGACCCTCGATAATAGTAACCATCGCGGCGAGCGATACGTCCCTCGAAATATAGTATCCACCGCGGCGCGCGATACGTCCCTCGAAATGGTACATCCTCTTAAGTACTCATTCTTTCTCAATGCACATAACACTTTTCACAACCAATGCCTCAGAATAATGCAGATGACAAGTTCACACAATTAATAAGGAGATGACCATTTTCATAACATCACACACTTCAAAGCCACACAAACATGAAGTCACATCAACAATGATTCAACAAGCCTTCAACCATTTCTCATCACCTCACACATAAACAATTAATCACATTGCCTTTTGTTATCCTTTTTTTCATCATTAGAATTAATCAATGTAGACAAGTAAACCCATCACCAAGTTCCATTACTCCCAAACATATACCACAAGGAAATACACGCATTCCATACACTTAGCAAGGGTTTAGAAATTCAATTGCCTCAAATTGTCGAATAGTGACTCCCGAACTCGAACCATCCCTTTTCGTTGAACTTCCAACTCAAAGCAATCTATTCAAATAAATGACCACAATAAGATTTCAAATCTAAACATTCATAATACTATGAGTCTAGACTAGACCAAAAAACTTGCACCATCCTAAAATCAAGTTCCTAAATTTTGATGTCAATTATCATGTAAACCCTCATATTTCCAAATTTCAATCCTAGGGTTATGCTCCAACCACTCCAATATCATAATTATAATAGTATTCATATAATAAATTACTCCATATATTTAATTATCTACCTTAATATATTAAAATTTAAAACATAAAATGATAACCATATAAAGAAAAAATCAATCCAATAATCAGTAATAATACTCGTAACCAACAGATTGAGTCAATATCAAAATTGACAAACATCATATTAAAGAAATCATCAAAATAGATAATTTCCAATTATCAACGCATATTCCATAATTGTCAGGTCCACATTAATTTATAATTATTTATTTTTTAATGTATGACCGAACTTATTTATAACTACAACAACATAAGTGACTTTGGCCTAACCACTCCCTTTGTATGAATTGTCATTATTATTATATTAATATATGTGTGAAATCATGCAACTTTCATATGGAATTTACAGGAGTTAGGTTGCTCTTACCTCGATGTTATGCTTCTGTGCGACGGCGCAGGTATGTTCTCACGATCTCTTTTTTTTTTGTGGTTTATTTTTATTTTCCTCTAAAAGTAATTTTAAAGTGTTATCTCTCACTATTTTATTTTAACAGATGGGCCATATAGGGCATTGCATAAGTTATGGGCTTGATCAAGTAACGGTCAACTAATTAAATTAATTAAAAGAATATACCCGTCAATTAAATAATCGATATTAACAAATAACTCTAAAGTTCTCAAATCAACTTTACCGACTAAACAAAATTAACTCATGTTAAGGGTAAAATGGTGATTTTATGATTTTTTAAAAAAAATGACCTTCCAGGTCATTACAGGGGTCTAGATTCTTGATGTGAAAAAGTTGGTATCAGTGCACTAGGTTACATTTCGAGAATAATAATTTCACATCAACAATGTTGAGTTGTTTCTATGTCATGGTAGTAAACTGCACTACTATCCTTGATTAGAGACTGCATGATGCGTAGGAAAATTTATTTTCCTCTGATCTTATCATGTTTTTCCTAATGTATGAGTTCTTGGTGTTATGTGCGTGTCTAACATCAGTCCATGTTGGTTTTTAGAGAATAAAAACTAGAAGAGCTAATGGTCAGAGGAGAGGAGGAGAAGCTGCACGGGGTAATTAGAATCCATCCCAGGCTTCTACTGAAGCAGTGGCCATGCCACTTAACCCATCTAGGTTGATTGATGCTGAGGTGAGGGAATATCTGACTAAGATGGCATAGGCCATTACGATGCAGGCTTAGGCTATGACTGCCCAATTCAATCGGAGGGATGTTCAAAGAGAGAACCCATCGGTTCTCATCATGGATGACAGCCTGTGAGACTTCACGAGGATGAATCCTCCGATATTCACAATGTCTAAGACATAAGAGGATCCTCACGAGTTTGTGGATAAAGTACAAAAGATTCTAATGGCTATGGGGGCCAGAGATACCGAGAAGGCTGAGCTGGCTACCTATCACCTCAAGGATGTTGCACAGACTTGGTGCAAGATTTAGCAGGATAGACAAGTTGTGGGTGGAGTGCCACTCACTTGGGAGTTGTTCAAGACAACATTTCAGGAGAGATTCTTCCCCAGAGAGATGAGCGAAGCCAAGGTTGAAGAGTTCATCAACATTCAACAAGGCTCTATTAATGTCAGTGACTAATCCCTAAATTTTGTTAAGCTATCAAGGTATATTACTTTCCTTATTATTTAATAGAAAAAATGAGAAAGGTACTGAGCTTTGATAAAATTATCAAGGTATTCTACTTCCCTTATTTTGAACAACAAGGATGAGATGAGTAGGTTCCTCACAGGAATGAATAGACACCTGGAAAAGGAGTGTCGGTCTACAATGCTTCATGATAAATGGATGTTTCTAGGTTGATGGTGCACGTTTACCAGGTAGAGGACAGCCGCAAGAAGAGAGGTGTTCATGATGTTAGGAGGCCTAGGTTTCAAGATCAGGTAGGTCGCATCCATGAAGGCCATATAAATAATTTTGGCGTCCGTGAGCAGCCCAGGTTAAAAAAGGGGAAACAAAGTTCTGGGAACTCAAACACTTAGAGGTGTACAACTCCAATAGGAGGCATACCTGAACCTAAAAGGGGCAATGGAGGTGAAATGCAGTGTCAAAAGAAGAAATGTGCTAAGTGTGGCTGACTCACAATTGAGAGTGCAGACAGGGTACTAAAGCCTGCTTCGATTGTGGTAAGAGTGGACATATGGGGAGAGACTGTCCACAAAACAAAGGTCAGGCTAGAGGTAATTCTTAGTCTAGGACTAACCCACAGGGTGCAGCAGGAGCTGAGTCTCCCAAGAGGAACAAATACTATGCCATAAAAGGGAAGGGAGGAGCAGGAGAAGTCCGTTGATGTGCTCACAAGTATGGTTCAAATCTTCTAAACTTTTGTTTATGCTTTACTCTATCCAGGGTCTACGCTTTACATTGTGACTCCTCTGCTTGCTCTTACATTTGAAATACTACATAAAGTTCTGCATGATAGAGTAGAGTATACAAGGACTGCCCAATAGTTGTAAGTTGTAAGACTATGTGTGCAAACGTGCTTGAGTTACCCATGCATGATTTTCTGTTATTCTTGGCATGGACTGGCTTCACAGTTGTTATGATATATTGGACTGTCATAGTAGAGTGCTGAGATTTCTCTTCCTTAATGAAAAAGAGTTAGTCTTGGAGGGGTACAATTCGAGTCGTTCTAATCCCTTGATTTCAAATCTTAAGGCCAATAAAATGATGTCCAAGGGGTTACTATGTCATCTTATGAGTGTTAATGATTTAGATCATGACATTCCTTCCATAGACTCAGTGCCTGTAGTGAATGAGTTCATAGATGTGTTTCCTGAAGATTTGCCTTGAGTCCCTCCTCTCCGAGAGATTACCTTGCTATCGACTTAGAACCCGATACTAAACCAATCTCTATTCCTCCTTATTGAATGGATCCAACAGAACTCAAAAAGGAGAAGCTGCAGTTAAAAGATCTCATTGATAAGATTTCGTTCACCTCGAGCATATCCCCTTGGGGCACCCCAATGTTGTTTGTAAAGAAAAAAGATGGGACCCTTAGAATGTGTATCGATTATTGACAACTTAACAAAGTCACTATAAAGAACAAATATCCACTTCCCAGAATAGATGACTTGTTTGACCAACTTCAAGAGTCTAGTTTCTTCACAAAAATTTATCTTCGTTTTGGGTACCATCAGCTTTGGGTTAAGGAGGGAAATATACCAAAGGCAACGTTTTGTACCAGCTATGGTCACTAAGATTTGTAGTCATGTCATTTGGTCTCGAATGCACCTACTGCATTTATGGATCTCATGAACAGGGCCTTCCGTGAATACCTTGACTCTTTCGTCATAGTATTCTTTGATTACATTCTCATCTACTCTAACACCAAAAAAGAGCATGAACACCATTTGAGAGTAACCTTGCAGGTACTTAGACAATATCAGTTGTATCCCAAATTCTGTAAGTGTGAATTCTTGTTGAGATCAGTGACATTCATTAGTCATGTTGTGTCAGATCAAGGTGTAGATGTGAACCCCACAAAGACTGAAGCTGTTAAGAACTGGCCAAAGCCTGTTAATCCAACTGACATCCGTAGCTTTCTCGTATTTGCTGGTTACTGGCGTAGGTTTGTAGAGGGCTTTTCTTCCATTCCTTCCCCACTGACAACTTTGACGAAGAAGAAAGCCATGATTGAATGGACGGAGACTTGTAAGCAGAGTTTCCATGAGAGTAAGGATAGAATCACATCAGCCCCGGTTCTTACTCTGATTTTGTGTGGTGAGAATTACACTTTTTATTGTGATGCATCTAGGGTTGGTTTGGGTTGTGTTCTGATGCAAGTTGGTTAAGTGATAGCCTATGATTCCGTAAGGTTCATGAGAAGAATTATCCCACTCATGCCCTGGATTTGGCAGTTGTGGTGTTTGCATTGTGGCATCATCTGTATTAAGTGCATATGGATGTGTTCATATGCCATAAGAGTCTCTAGTACGTGTTCAAAGAGGGAGTTGAATCTACATCAGCGTAGATGGTTGGAGCTGTTGAAAGATTGTGACATTAATATGCACTACCATTCAGGTAAGGCAAATATTGTGGCTGATGCTTTGAGGACGATAAACATGGTGAGTACAACCCACTTTGAGTATGAGAAAAAAGAGTTTGCAAAAGAGGTACACATACTGTCTAGACTGGATGTGCGTTTGGTTGACTCTACTGGTGGGGCTGTTTCAGTTCTTCCTAGTTCAGAATCATCCTTTGTGGTTGAAGTTAAGAAGGGTCAGCATCTGTATCCTGTGTTGATGGAGTTGAAGGACTCAATTTTGTTAAAAATGAATTACTCTTCCACTTTGGCAAGTGATGGCATACTTAGATACCAGGACAGGCTGTGTGTACCCGAGGTGGAGAATTTTTGGCCCAGGATTGTGGTAGAGGCCGATTGTTCATGATATTCCATACATCCATTTTCCACAAAGATATATCATAATCTTAAGCGTATCTATTGGTGGGATGGCATGAAGAAGAATATTGAAGAATACGTGGCTAAGTGTCCTAATTGTTAGCAGGTTCAGGCAGAGCATCTTAAGCCTGGTTGTCTGACTCATATTATTGAGGTTCCGACTTTAAAGTGGGAAGCAGTTAATATGGACTTTATTGTTGGACTTCCGAGGACTAGGAGGAAGGATTACTCCATATGGGTTATTGTTGACAGATTGACTAAGTCTGCTCACTTTATTTTTGTGAAGTCTACCTACAGAGCAAGGGATTATGCGAGACTTTATGTTGATGAGATTGTGAGGTGGCATGGAGTTCCTTTGTCTATACTTTCAGATAGAGGAGTTTAGTTTAATTTACATTTCTGGAGGTCTTTCAAGAAAAGCTTGGGCACGCATGTAAAGCTTAGTACAACCTTTCATCCTCAGACTGATGGGCAAGCAGAGCGCACCATTCAGACATTGGAGGACATGTCAACGGGATGTGTGATTGACTTTAGAGGTAGCTGGGATGACCACCTGCCTTTGATAGAGTTCTCGTATAATAATAACTATCACTCCAACATTGGGATGGCACTGTTTGATGCATTGTATTGTAGGAGGTGTATATCTCCAGTTGGATGGTTCGAGGTTGGAGAGTCATCCATTTTGGGTCCAGAGATCATTTATGAGGCCTTAGAGAAGGGTACAATGCTTAGGGATAGGTTGCCTACTGCTTACAGCGGATAGATATCATATGCACATAACAGAAAGCGGCCCTTAGAATTTGATATTGGTGACCAAGTTTTCTTGAATATATCACTTATGAAATGAATGACGAGATTTGGTAGAAAAGGGAAGTTGAGTCCGAGGTATGTGGGGACAGATAAAATCCTACAGCGTGTGGGTGAGGTGGCCTATGAGTTAGCATTGCCTTCAGAGCTAGCTTCTATCCATCCACTCTTTTATGTCTCTATGTTAAATCAGTGCCTAGATGATCCTGCATCGATTCTACCTTTGGAAGGTTTTGGGGTTGACGAAGACTTGTCTTACGAGGAGCTACCTTTTTAGATCTTCGACAGACAGGTCATGCGGCTGAGGAACAAGGAGATTGCTACAGTGAAGGTATTGTGGAAAAATCATCTTATTGAGGGGTCTACGTGGGAGGGTGAGCCCGACATGAGATCCCCCTACCCTTATCTTATCAGCTCTTGAGGCTAGATTTCCTACTCTTAAGTCTATGTTTTTCTTATTTCTCCGAACTTTGTTGCTATTGCTTCAATGTTCATAGTGATTATGTTATGATCTGACTGGCATTACAATATGTAGTGATAGTGTCATTCGGTGACGAATGTTCCTAGGGGGGATAACGTAACAACCATAAAAAAAGGAATAATCTAAATACTTAAGGTATCAAAAATGCTTGCGATTAGAAAAAGGTTCACACGGATTGATACGCGCAGAAAGAGACCTTAGAACCCTTACTACGACCAATCCAAATAATTTGGGTAGCTAGTTGAGCTTTGAAACGTTGGAACCAACCAAGTAAGGCTCTCAAAAATAAAGATTTGATAGAAGGAGACTTTACCGAACATAAAAAGAAGAAATCTTATGTTTTGAGGTCCCTAGGGTAAAATGATTTTTTCCAAGGCCAAGGGTAATATTGTAATTACCCTGAAGAATTAATAAATTAATTAATTAGTTAAATTAAAAGAATCAATTAGGGTTGGGTCGACCCGAAGTGACGTTTTTTCACGAAAGGGTGTCATTCGAGTTTGATCACCATTATAAGCAACAAATTGATGATTTAATTATCAATTAAAATCTAATTTTTTTTGTAAGGGCAAAATATACCTTTCATGTATTATTAAATAAATCAAATTTTTGTTTGTTAAGAAGAGTCCTAAATTGACTAAGTTATCCTTTAATCCTGAACAACTTCCATCGTTCACTGTCTCACGTCTATCACATCTCCACGCTCAAAAACTCTCTTTCAATGAAGATACATCAAGAGTTCTTCACTGTTGAATAACTAACACGAAATTTAAAGAAAAAAAAACCCACAATGTTAAGGCAAAGAGAAGTTGTTTGTGGAGTGGTGCGGACGTTGAAAAAGCTTGGACTGATTTTGGGAAGGGTTTTTGGCAGCAGCTTCTCCTTTGAACAAGAAAATTACGTTATGGGTTTCTTTCCTCTTGGTCCCTTTCCCAATAGATCCCGTAAGATTCAATATAATCATTCTGAAAACTAGGATTGTTCCCTTTTGCATGTCCCTGTCACTAGCTCCCTTTGAACTTTAGGTTGGGTATGTTTTCTGGTACAAAGTAGGAATGAAATGTGTTTTGGTGATGTTTATGATTAAGTATGCATGTTCTAAAGTGTCTGAATAATCATTATGTTGTTCAAAATCATGTGAAAAAGGTTATGTGTATGTGCAACGTGTGGCAGTGAAGTAGTTAGTGTTTTGGCAGTGCGCCTAAGTAAATGTTATTAATACTTAGTCAACTGTGAGAGTGTAATATAATCAAGAGAGCACTCTCTATGAACACTCTAATGAGAGTATTGATCTTAACTCACTCAATATTAATGATGAGATGAGAAATCATCTAATGAGCTATTATGTCCTCAAACTACAAGACTGCTTCCACAACGTATGAGATGAATGTAATGACACTTTATACTGAGCACCGATATACAAGCTATGAGTAGTGATTCCTTCTTTCGGGAAGGACGAAGGTTCACGTAACTTTCATGAATTGAGTCTGTCTAGGTTGCCGGGTATGGGTCTCCTTATACTCAGAGTCTTCGAACCTATACAACAAATATAGGGATCTGGTGGGGTTAAATTCCCATGTACGCTAGCATGTTATGGATCTCTTTGGCCGGTTATTCAACCTCTTTTCGGTGTGGGGGAGACACAGGATTTCATGATGCTCACATGATCTATGTCGGTTAAAGTTAAAGTTCCCAATGAATGAATGAGGCCAGGCTACAATGATGCACATATTGAAATGAATGATACCAAAGGTGTTAGGATAGGTTAATAAAAATGTGAGTTAGATTCAAGTAATGACATTAGGTCATTCCACAACGAACCTAATGAGTGTCTTACACTACATCCTAGGTATAGCTGGTGTTTACACTGAACTATAAATGAAATGAAATCAAGTACGTATGAATGAATGAAGCAGGCTCTGTATTTACTAATGAAGTCTCCCTAGTTGAGGTCACATCTGTTGAGCCCTTATTTCAGGGATGTCATAATGATAAGTCCATGATTCAAGGTCTCATGGCATATTAATGAATGATATTAAAGAAGTTATGTGCCACATGCAAAGTGTGTTGTAAGCTATATTATATGTGCTATGTGTAAATGTTATGTGTTGTGTGCAAATGTGAAAAGTATGCTGTATGTTTTTCTCTTGCATAACATTCCTATTCCAATTCTTTAAAGCTCAATGAATTTCCTAATACAAATTCGGAAAGCTCATTGAATTTCCTAATCAAAATTTGGAAACTTCCCAAATTTCAATTTGGCAAGTCCACTGACTAGACTTCCAAATATCATGTTGTTAGGAAAGAGGGATTCTTTCTCATGCATCTATGTGGTGTGTGCTTGCATATATCCAAAGTTCGTACAAGTGTGTACTAACCTTATACAATCTCTACTATTTTAGGCCAAGGAACAAGTGGACGATAGTGCTACAAGATCGTCGCTGCAGTTTTTTGACGTCCAGCATTCATCCGGTTTTGGTAGTTCCTCATGCTTTCGAGGATGATACTGTTTTATATTTTAGCTTAGTTTTAGAATTGAGATAGTGGAGAATGTTCCACTAGCATGTCTTTCCTATTTTTATTTAGACTATGTATTGGTGCTATTTTTGAAATTATAGACTTAATAAAAATCAAACTATTTCTTTCAGTTGCTTATCTCTTAATGTTTGATGGATAATGGTGAACAATTATGTATTAATGAGAATATTTTTTATAAGTATGTTAAGAAACAAAAAGTTTCAAATTTTCCACTAAAATTTACCTATGTAAAGTAAGAATGATGTAACTAGGCTTGTCTGCGACCTCTGAGAGGTCAATAACGCCGGTCTCGTCTGGGTTCTACATTCGGGTCGTTAGATTTTGTGCATTATTTTTTTCTTAGGCTTGATAAGTTCACTCACGTGGATCAGACCATGACATAAACTCACAATGCATCGACACCTCTCCTTTTTTTTCCTCTCACCAAGGTACCAACTTTCTGATAATGCAACTAGTTCCCTCGCTTCAAAAGATATCTTCTTTTTTTGCACATTGATTTTAACTTTGAGTATAAGGATCATTATTCAACACTCACGCTCAAAACAAATTCACACCTAGTTAGTACTTCTCGCCATAGGCTTGCCCTTATTTTCACTAGTTAAGTTCACCACATTAGACTCTTAGGATCACGATAAGACATTCTTGGCTTTTAATGTAGGCTCAGGGTGAGGTATGCTACATATGGGTACATTTTAGTGATTTTTTTTACCACCTTAACATTACATCTAAGTGTCCTACCCCTTTCAATACCTCTTATGCCCTACTTTTCTTTTCTTTCATCTTTTCCTTGTTTTCCCTTTTTTCATCTTTGTGGAAGTGACTCTTACTTCCTTTTGTTAAACTTTTTTGCCTATCTTTTCTCAATTTTTTTTACGTTCACTTGATAATTTTTACCAAGTAACACTTTTTATTTTTTTTCCACATTACTCTTTTCATACCCAGTTTTTGGGTCATCACACATAATAGCCACCCTCAACTTATTGCTTTTTCATGAGCAAAGGTACACATTACCTTAGCTCAGGGGAATTACAAGGTAAGTTTCTAAATTAGACGTCCTAAACTTAGGATTTTGACCTATGTCGAGGTGCACATGTCCAAGGAGGGACCAGAGCCAACACATTGTACCTAGGGAAGGTGAGTTGGTGAAAAAAAGAATGGTCTATTATAAGCTCAATATATTTGGATAAAAAAGGATAACACTTTCATTTTTTTCACTTTACTTCTGGATAGATGTTTGCTCATTTGAACAAGGGCCTATAATCCTTTCCTAGTTGTCTAACACAGATTCCTTTTGCAAGACTTACCAGGCAAATTCAATGTAGGTACTAACAGTGGAAAAATAAAATTTCCTCACACTCTCTTGACACCTCGTTAACCTGTCAGTGGGTGCGTCTCTATGTCATTATTAGACCCAACACATTCAACTTCTTTATGCCTATTTATGCAAGCAATTTCTTACAACATGATGTCATTCATGTTTAGCTATTATTCTTCATAT
Organism: Solanum chilense; assembly: GCA_032847665.1. Taxonomy (NCBI): domain Eukaryota; kingdom Viridiplantae; phylum Streptophyta; class Magnoliopsida; order Solanales; family Solanaceae; genus Solanum; species Solanum chilense. The sequence goes on along the minus strand of CM064972.1, from coordinate 37,538,470 downwards.
TTAGCATTCATACTTTGTACAAGTTACGACACATGTCGGTTAAAAAAAATTAATTAGTGTCTAGGGGTAACTGAACACAGGTTAGAAAACCCCCTAATAGAGGATCTTGAGTTGGGCTACTCATACATCAACTTAACACTCACTTTCCATTTACCCAACCATTAACAAAAACATGAAATTGTCCCCAATGCATAAAAATTATAAAGATAGCATGGTACGTGAAGCAAGCCTAAGGCGTATAGTGCTGACAATCAACAAGCAAGCAGATCCAGTTTCGTTGAACCCGCGACCTCTATAGTAGGAACACCTTCAGTGGTGTCCAGATCAATATCCGCACCCTCTGTTGTGATCCTCTCAATAGCCTCAAGTCTTGAACTCGATACCCCAGCAGCCAACTCTCGAGCCCTCATTTGGAGGGTCTCCTCATTAATAAAAAAGGCTCTCTTTGAAGCCTCAAGATTCGTCCTCTCCTTCTTCCTTGCACCTGGATTCTCGCCATCAGTTGTCTGACTCGAACGGTGCCTCTGGGCACAATTACGTGGCTGAGGTGGTGCAGTGGTGGAACTGAAGAAGGAAGCAAGAACTGTTTTCTCCACTAGCTCAACATGTCTAGACTCAAGATTAGGTCCCCTCATCTCCTGTATGCTGTCAACATCTTCCCGTAGACTCACCACAGCCTCCTGAAGAGTAGTCAAATCAATGGTAGGGGCTGGGCGTTCTACCAATCAAAACTCAAATGCGTCTAGGCACTGCTGGACCGCATGAATCATCCATTCCGTCTGTTGAGACACCTTCTTATTAATCCGGTCCTTAGCCTCGGCTTTGTATTTCTGCATCAACGGCTTGATATGATGTAGCATAGTGGCCATATAGGCCTCTAGATTCTTGACCGTATCAATCAGGAGTAGTGTTGTTGATGGTTGAGTAGACCGAAATGAACTAGGTGCCCTACTAGTGCTAGGGGTAGACTTCATTGGGGTGGTATCGTTGGTCTCTGAAGTGGTAGGATTATCCCTTTGGGCTAACTCTACCATATAAGCAAAGTTCTCATTAAGTGGTTGAAAATCAATTCTGGGCTCACGCCGAGGTGCCGCCACATTGGCCTCATCCTTTACGTGACCTATATCTAGAATCCCGGTCGGCTTACGGAGGACATTATAGTGTCAAAATTACACTTCAGCATCCATGCATAACTAAAAAGTCATACAATCAAATTAAGTAGTAGGGTACTTTAAATCCCTCTAATGTATCATGGATATCAACAACCTCGTGAAGTCGATCTCCAACTCGGTTACCACTTCTGCTACTAGGACCATTCTATCACACGTAATGATATTATCTATTGCCGTGGGGGAGAGGCGGTGGTGAACTAACACCCTCAAGAACTTGGCTTCAAAGGTTATGTTGTCCTTTTTGATAAGGCCTCTAGGGTCAAACACCAAGTCTTCTCCCTCAGCATCAATAGAGAGTTGCTGTGTAATCCACCTCTTGTTGAGCTATCTATGATTTCTGCTCCACAAAAATTGGCCATTCTTGACAAAATCCCACCAGTAGTCAAAATCTAGAGTAAGAGGAACCCTTGCGAAATCAATTGATGCACCATACAGGAAGCGACAGATGGAGGTAGAAGAAATGTCCACCCGGCAGCCTCGGATTAGAACCTCAGTGAGTGGGTCCTGCATGACAGGTTTCACTCTCTTGTATAAAGAACCTCTGAGAGTTTCCACATACGAGGCATAGAACTCGCAACAACCTCCTCTCTAAATGCCCTAAGACTACAATCCATCCAATCAAGCCTGTGGCTGGTAAATAGTTCATACATTTCAAGGACTGTATGGAGACTCCCTATAAGAAATCGCCGCTCAACTGTCACCAACCTAGTCATCACCATCTTGTCATTCATCATGTTGGCGTCCCTATATATCTGATACTTACCATGGATGCATCACATGTTGGTCTCATCAGGAACTGGTGTAGGGACCTTATGTTGATGTGCCAGACAAGACTCAGAACTCTTGTCCTTATCAGAAGAGGCATGGCAGGCAGACACATCTGGAAGAGTGTCTTAAAGTGAGTCAAAACCGGAGGCAGTTTCCTCATTCAACTATGTAAACTGGGCCAACTCTGAATCGGAAGCCTTTTCAAAGCTCTACAATCCCTCACAACACGAGGCAAACCAAATTGGTTTGCCGGTCACTGTGGGCTCCTTATGGACTAGGAGGAAGTGACTACGCCAGACACTACCTTCTAGGGGGTCCCTCGAGTGGCTCGAGAAACTAGTGTAGGTATCAAGAAGCCTAGGAGAAAGTATTTCGAATCCCGATCATTGTCAGAACTGTCTATAAGTTGGAGGTATGGTGCCACGAACATGGACCGACCCCTACAATAGATGGTGTTTTGTTTGAGGGACATAGGTGCCCGTAAAAACAATTTGTTAGTCTCATTGTAATCATCCTACACAAGCAAAACAATAAAAATAAAACCATGAATTGCTCAAAGATGTTGTGCATTGTGACATGTTTACGGATCATCGTATTCTCTTGTATATATTCAATATAGATTAATATCAATTCCTCAAAGACTACATTATGACAGTACTTTATTGTTCAAGTAAGGAAAATGTGGTATGAGATGCCTTGGGTCAAAAGGTGGTAAGTATGGGTAGTCTTGTCATGTTACAAGTTAGCCAACGTCCTTTAGCTAGGGATGTCTAATCCTTGGCCCATATATTTGTGAGACTTGATATTTAAGAATCTATGTATTGTCTTATATTGAGGCTATATCATCCTTATAGTAGAAGGTTCATACTCTACAATTGGATGATGGTGAGTTATGTTAGATTATAGATAAGGTATTTAAAGGAGAAGACAATGATGCAATTCTTGATAGCGAGGGAATTGTGAGGGTTAAAGGTCATATGTGTGTACCTCAGACAGGTGATTTGACTATCTTGGTCATGGAGGACGCCCATCTTTCATGGTACTCTATTCATCAGAGGGATACAAAGATGTATTATGACTTGAAAAAACATTATTGGTGGTATCGTATGAAAAGGGATATAGTACATTTTGTATATCGATGTATTAATTGTCCACAAGAGAAGTATGAACACCAAAGGCCTTGAGGTGTCACTCAAACGATGCCCATACTTGTCTGTAAAGTTGAGTGTATTACTATAGTCATTGTAATAGGGTTTCCACTTACCTTCGGTAAGTTTGATGTTATATGGGTCATCGTGGATCGACTCATTAAGTCTGCACATTTATTACAAATAAAGACTTTATAATTCAGAGAAGTTAGGCAATATCTATTTTATAGAGATAATTTACTTGCATGGGTTTCTACTTTTATAATTTCATATCGTTGCACATAATATACATCTCATTTATTGCGGACTATGTAAAAGGAGTTAGGCACTCGGGTGGATCTTAGTAAAACCTTTCACCCTCTGACGGTCAATCTGAACGGAGTATTCATGTTTTTCAAGACATGTTATACGAGTGCGTGATTGACTTCTGTGGTCACTCGTATCATTTATTTCCATTAGCGGAGTTTACTTACAATAATAGTTACCATTCGAGCATTGAGATGGCACCTTCTGAGGCTTTGTATTGTAGGAGATTCCGATCTCCAATCGGTAGGTTTAGTGCATTTGAGGTTAGACCGTGGAGTACTATCACAACCCCAAACTACACCCAAGAATATAGGATATCCTTCAATACAGAATACAACGTACTCAACATCTTGGAGGTTTTGTACAAGCCCTTAGACATCATTCATTGAATATATGTATGAAAAGTTGTGCAGAATTATAACTTTTCATAACAATCAATCATACTTCAAAATCTCTTTTATATAAATATAGAAATGATATGTCTCTTTGTATTAATCTTAGACAATCGAATATCTTGGGTCACAACCCATACATCAACAAAACTAGGAAATATCAAAGTCTAATAAAATGTCTCATAACAAGAAAAGCTAAACATGACTATGTCCTCGAATCAATTCAAGAAATACCACAACTTGCTTGAATTGATTCTAATTCCAATCATCACTTCAAATGACTCCTTTCAGATGCCACCTACATATTCATTTATAAGACAATATATAGAATTATTACATTAGACTTCACTAAGTATAGTGACATGCAATTAAAAACCATGTTAAAAGGTCATTTGAGTTATTATATGCTTTCATTCTCTTTAGGACAAAATATCATAAAACATGTATAACAATTACTTAAAAGTCAACATACATATATATATATAACATATTATAATTAATACACAATGTACAAACAACTTCTCTTCAAACGATATAAGCATATAACCCTCCTACCAAAGGTCCTCATAAGATTCATTTAAGTAAGATATGAAGCGGCCAACCATAGAAACCCTTCACACATACTAACTGATCCTCAAGTATTCCTAAAGTAAGATCATTCAAATTTTATCATTAGAATCCCTACCTATAATTACTTTAATACTCACCTAAGTAAGCCATGAGGATAACACTCATACACATTCTTCCAGCCTACCTAAGCAATCCATAAAGCTAATATAGATAAGTACCTATTTATTCACCTTCATTGTCTTATGAAAATCAATAGTTGTCACAACTCGAGAGTATACCCTAGAAGATATTGTATTCTCAAATCGTTGTACAACATACTTGACCTCTCGGAGTTGTACACTCCAAAAGTCTATGATCGTAGATAGAGCCTCGCATGTTGATATAAGGTTGGTAAAACATTCATAAGGCACAAAATAATGTTAATAAACCATTTAGGAAGTGTTGGAGTCAAGACATAATGAAACGTCCATGACATGCGAAAGTTAGTAAAATTGAACTAGTAAAACGTCGTTAGGTTTCGTGAAGGTTTAGAGATGTTTTATGAGGTCTAAAACTTGTAAACTTACTTAAAATAGGTAAAATAATTTATAAAGGGTGGAAACATGCAAGTACGACCCCCCAAGGGTCTCTCTAGGGTCCACAAAACGACCTCAAACTTTAACGGCGCAATCTGCCAAAACAGTAAAAAAATTACACTTATCAGAAACATGTATGCGCCGCAGACATGGATTACCCTTGGTAAAAATTCATTATTCCTTGCGGGAAGGTCGAGGACTCCATCTTTCAGAAAAATGATTTAGAAAATCTTGAGGGAGAAATTTCGCGTAGCAGACTTGTTCACCAACAAAAATATGAAATTTGGAATTTGAGATTGGCTTCATTAAAAGTTCAATTAATTTGAGGGGTATTTTGGATATTTAATGGGAGGTCTTACATTGATTTTCATTAAGTATTTCTTCATATTCACTCTGTCAATTAAAATCCCCAAATCAAAACCGAAAGCTCTCACCTCTCTCTATTTTTTCTTTTAATCAAACCTCATTTGAAGCAAGATTAAACCTTGCAGAAGAAGACCAATTTCTCTAGTATTTCACTTTATTTCTTGAAATTTAGTACGTTGTGCAAGTATGATCCTTCCTTTGTTTTCGACCGTACAGATGAGATGAGCCTCTTCGTGACGGGAGTGTCCGATGACTTGAAAGAAGAATGTTATTCGCCAATGCTACATGGTAATATGAAAATTTATCGTCTCATGGTTCAAGATCAACACGTGGAGGGGAAAATGGTTAAGAGGAAGAGTAGAGATGACAATATGGCAAAGTCTTTGATGGTGGTTATTCAAAGGGTAGTCTTGATATCAAAGACAAATAAAATTTCAAAAAGAGTTTCTCCAATCAAGTTCCTTCCATGTTCCCAAAGGCTCGTGACGATAGGGTTCTTCATCTAATGTCCTAAATGTAAAGAGTGGGAACTCACCTAGTTAAAAGCCTACATGTAGCAACTGTGGTAAGGGTTATCAGGGTGAGTCCTTAGTTGGAACGAGAAATCATTTTGGGTTTGGTAAAAGTGGGAAAAAGGTTCGACATTGCTAAAATTTTAAAGGGAAAGACAAATAGAGTTGACAAGCAAGTGGTGCAAAATATAGATGCTCCAAAGAAGAATCGCTTTGATTCGTTACTCTCTAGGGGTGAACAAGAAATTTCTCCCGATGTGGTTAATTGTATGTCAGAATTCTTTTTTATTGATGTATATACTTTACTTGATCCGGGTGATACGTTATATTTTGTTACCAACTTGATAGCTAGTACGTTTGATATTTTTCCCGATGTCCTAGATAAAGCATTTATGCTAACTACCCTGATAGGTGATCCGGTGATTGCAAAGAGGGCATATAGAAATTGTCCAATAATGTTGCCTAATCAAATTACTCATGTTGAATTAGTAGTATTTGATATGGTTAATTTTGATGCATTTTTGTAATGGATTCATTCCATGATTATTTTACTTCCATTAATTATCGAACAAGAATAATCATGTTTTAATTTCATAATTAACCCATCTTAGAGTGGACGAGGGGAATTTATATCCATAGAAGTCATCATTTATTAATTAAAACATTGTAAGATGATCTCTAAAGGGTTTTTATACCACATTTTAAGAGTCAAACTTTTAGACTTCGACGTTCCTCCCAATTAGTCGGTCCCCGTAGTAAGGAAATTTCAAGAGTTCTTCCCTAATGATCTTCCCGCAAAACCCTCGCAATGGGAAATAGGTTTGGTATTGACATTATACCAGATAACAACCCCATTTCAATTCCTCCTTATGTGATGGATTCGGCCAGATTGAAATACTTGAATGGTCAACTCAAACACTTGCTATAAAAATGTTTCATTCGGCCTAGTATTTCCCCATTGGGTGCTCTAATATTTTTTTGCGAAAAAGAAGGATGGGTACCATAGGATGTGTATCGATTACCATCAACTCAACAAAGTCATAATAAAGAACAAGTATCCTCTTCCTCAAATTGATGATTTATTTAATCAACTCGAAGTTGAGAGTTACTTTTCAAAGATCAACTTGGGATAAGGATATCACCAATTTAGGGTGAGAGTTTAAGATATTCCCAAGATGGCGTTTCATAAAAGATATGGTCATTATGAGTTTCAAGTAATGTCATTTGGTCTCACTAATGCGTAGGCGGCGTTTATCGACCTCATGAATGGGGTGTTTCGAATTAACCTAGATTCATGTTCATTGTATTCATTGACGACATCTTGAATTATGCAAAAAATGAGTGTGAACACATGGACCATTGAGAGTGGTGTTTCAAGTGCTTAAGGAAAACCAATTATTTGCAAAGTATAGCAAGATTGTGTTTTACTTCAGGTCGGTAGCATATGTTTGACATATTATCTCCATAGAAGTGAAAAATTGGCCTAGACATTTGCCTTCTATAAATATTTGGCATTTCTTAGGCCTAGACAGTTATTATAGAAGGTTTGTCAGTTGGGTCTTATCCATTAATTCGCCATTGACAACCTCGATCGAAGAATGTGAAATTTCAGTGGTGAGAAGCATATGAGAGAAGCTTCCAAGTATTGAAGGATAGGCTTACCTCCGCTTCAATGTTGACTTTACCAAAGGGTACTAAGGGCTTCATTGTACATTGTGATGCATCTCAAGTTGGGTTGGGGTCTTTTCTTATGAAACATGAAAAATTTATAATCTATGCTTCTAGGACACTCAAGATTCATGAGCAGAATTATATAACTCATGACCATGAGTTAGCGGTCGTATTATTTGCCTTTAAAATATTGAGGGATATCTCAATGGGATTCATGCTGATATGTATATGGACCATAAAAGTCTTCAATACGTATTCAGTCAAAAGGAGTTGATTCTCCCTAAACAGAGATGGTTAGAGTTGTAAAAATACTAAGACTTGAGTGTTTTCTATCATCCCGGCAACGCTAATGTGGTAGCACACACTCTATGTCATTTGCCCAAGGGAAGTGGCTCATGTAGAAGAAGCCAAGAAAGACCTAGTGAAAGATGTTCATAGGTTGGATCAGTGGGGTGTTAGATCGGAAGATTCTCCAAATGGTGGTTTAATAGTCCATCATAACTTTGAATCGTCTTTGGTGGTTGAAGTGAAGTATAAGAAACACCTTGATCAAAAGCTGACGGAGTAGAAGTAGTCAGTTCTTGGTAATCTTAATTATTTATTATCTTTGGGGAGGATGGTTTCTTGAGGTATCAAGAAAGGTTATGTGTGCCCAATGTTGATGATTTGAGAAATCGAGTTCCTGAGTAAGCTCATGGAGCCCGATACTCTATTCTTGCGGGTTCTACAAAGATGTATAATGATCTTAGAGATGTGTTGTGGTGGGAGGGCTTAAAAAGGGACATTGTGGAATTTGTCGCAAAGTGTCCAAATTACAAACAAGTGAAAGTCGATCACCAAAACCCGAGGTTTTTACTCCAAGAAAATATAAGTTCCCACTTGGAAATGGGAAGCCATAAATATGGATTTTATGGTAGGTTTTCCTCATACGCAAAAACAACATGCTTCTTTATTCGTGGTTGTTGATAGGTTGACCGAATTCTCTCATATTATTGTCGTCATGTCCACATACTCGGTAGAAAATTATTCAAGGATCTTCATAGATGAGATTGTGTGTCACCATGGTATTATTATATCCATTATATCAGATAGGGGTGCACAATTCACGTTTAGATTTTGGAGATCATTCCAAATAATGTTAGGAACCAAGGTTAAGCTAAGCACCATCTTTCATCCGCAAACGGATGGTAAAGTGGAGTGTACTATTCACACACTTGATGATTTGCTTAGGGCTTGTATTATTTATTTCAAGGGAAATTGAGATAAATAATTTCCTCTGGTTGAGTTTTCCTACAACAATAATTTTCATTAATCCATGTCTATGGCTCTTTTTCATGTTTTGTATTGTAGGAGGTGTAGATCTGCATGGGGTGGTTTGAGGTTGATGTGTCTTCGTTTCTTTCTCCCGACTTGATTTATAAGACCTTAGAGATTGTTCATATCATAAGAAATTGTTTGCAAACAACCTATAGGTAACAAAAATCTTATGCCGATCATAAGAGAAAAGACCTTGAATTTGAATAAGGTGATAAGAACTATTTAAATATTTTGCCCATGAAAGTGGTGGTTAGATTCGTAACGAACGGGATGTTATGGCCTCGTTATGTGGTTCTTTATTAAATTTTAGCAGTGGCTTGCAAGTTTGCATATAAGTTGTTCCGGTTCATCAGGTTTTCCAAGTATCCAAGCATAAAAAGTGCATTGGTAACCTTGAGTGCATTCTTACTATCGCAAGAGTCTTGGTGTGAAAGATAAACTCTCCTATGAGGAAGTTCCGGTGGAAATACTTGATCATCAAGTGAATAGGTTGCAGAACAAAGAGGTGGCCTCCTTAAAAGTGTTATTGAGAAACCACCTATTTGGGGAGAAGCATTGGTGGTCGAGGCTGACGTGTAGTCCCATTATCCTATTATATATCCAAATGAAGGTTAGTTGTTCCTATTAATAATGATATAATGTATAAATTGAATTTTGCTTGTTTTGCAAAGATGTGCATATTCATGATAAATGTTTTGCTTAAAGGAAGTTTCCTATAAAAATGCTCTTTTATTTGATTTGCACTCATTTGTGTAATTGGTACGTTGTTTCATATGTGGCATGATGTTGAACATGATAACATGTTTTGAAAAGAATTATGGCATAAATGACTCCATTATGAAATGTTGAGCTCTGATGTATTGTGATTTGACTTTCTATGTGTATGCCAACTTAAAGTTAGTAGAAACATATCCGCGTCGCGGACATGGATATGGATGGACCTTGTTCAAAATTCATTTCTGTGTCTCGGGAAGTTGTCAGACTCCACTCTCTGCAAAAAAATTTTGTAAAAATCTTGCAGGAGAAGCTCCGCATCGCGGACTTGTTACCGAATGAAAATCTGAAATATAGAATTCAAGTTTGACTTCATTAAAGTGTCAACATAAGTGAGGATCTTTTTGGGTATTTTATGGGAGTTTTATGTATTGATTTTAATTCTGTTTTTCCTCAAACTCACACACTCAAATCAAATCCCCAAATCAAAACCCAAAAGCTCTCACCTCTCTCTACTTTCTCTATCTATTCAACCTCTATTGAAGGAAAAATGAAGGATTAAAAAGAAGACCAATTTCTTTAGGATTTAACTTGAATTTCATGGATTATTATTCATTAAGGTATTATTTTTTCACTCTTGGAATTTCAATACGCAAGAGCTCCTGTTAAAGTTTATTTCTAAATCACCCAATTCCAAGGGTTTTTCTATTCTAATAGGTTTTCTTCTAAACTTAAAATTGATGTTTGACTATGATTACTTGTGATTGCCTATGAATAATTATGTGTAGATTTTTCAGTTCTTGATTTTATTTGATGGAATTTCATGTAGATCATGTCCTTTCCCAAAATTCCTCAAATCTTTAATCTTGTTTATAAATTGATCGGAAGTAAGAAGCTTATTAATTGTTAGACTTGTTTAATCTATTCTAATTCATTCATGGTTTGCTTAGGGTAATTTACCATTGGGATTGGATCTATTTCCCGAGGAATTCTTGATGAACCCTATTTTCCTTAGCCAACGTTATGAATTGAAGTAAATTGGAATAGGGATGATGTAATAGACTTAACTATTGTGTTAATTACTATATTGTGGTGATATAACACCCATTATTAGGTTGAATTTCGGATGGTTGATGGTAGAATCTTGGATGATGTCCTGTGAAGGATATTGGGGTAAGTTTTGTAATCTCAATCCTTTAATTCAATTATAATTAATTGCGTTTAGTGGTGAAGTTATATTGAAGTATATCTTATGATAAGATTTATTGGGGTTTTTATGATGTTGAATTGAAAAGTCTTGATCTATGGTTTATGAGTTGTTGTCTAAGATGTAATGATACAAGGATGGTGATGACTTACCTATATGCCTTATCACGATGTGATTATGTAAATGTGCTAACCTCACATGTGTGAATTTTATTAAAAGGAAAATACTCATGCAATTTCTATTGACGTATGATGATGACTATATAAAGGGTAAACCTTATGACTTAACATATGTTATCATAATTAATACTGTCTTAAAGGAATTTCAAAAAGGGACTTAAATTTTCACCGAGTTAACTTCACAATAAGAGGTGTTGGCTCGGTGGAGGAAAATTCACCCTATAATTCCTATGAGGTGTTGACTCCCCTATAAGGGACACTCACCCTTTGGATTCTCATGAGATGAGGGCTCCAATGTCAATAGGCATGTACAGGGTTAGATATATATATTAACGTGGTTGAACTATGTTGGCGCCATAGGAATACTAGCTAGTGGATCCACCTTAGATGCTAGGTACATGTTTTGTTCTACTTTGGCCGTTGGACCACCGTCTTTTGGCGTAAGGTTTTAAAACACTGTATTTCACACTTAGCTCTTGTTGTCTATGTAGGTTTAGGAAATTATTTTAGAAATTAAAATAAAGTAATGAAGTAAACACTAACTAGGGTGACTTAAGAGGTTTTACTTAGCCTAGGTAGTCGTAAGGGACTCAAACTATATCTTGCACTACTTTGCCTTGAGATAAGCTTTAGGAGGCTGTTCTCATGTTCTTATGATCTTGCAAACTTACTATTTTGTATATGTTGACTTTACATATTATTGATTCTATATGATGTTAGTCTCACTTATGAACATGTGGTTTGTCTATATTGCTAAAGTATAAGGAGGATTACTCTTGATGCTATGTTATGTGAATTTAGGTATTGCTTATGGTCCTTTGTTTGGTTTACTTTATTAAGTGGGGTTATGGGGCTTTACATGATCATTAAACTTGTAGTCTCTATAATGGGTTATGGGTAAGGGTCATGATTATATTATGATGTGATAGACTCTTATATATGTTGAAATGACTATACTTGATGATGTTTGTCTTGTGTTGTATATGGTCTCGATTTAAGATTTATGTCTTCATTATCTTATATAGGTTATTGTATGTGCATAAGGCTTTGCAATGTACATTAGCATGTTTTTAAAAAATGTCCTCTTTAGCATGATCTCGATTGCGTTATGTGCATATACTCATATTTAGTAGAAGTGTGCACTAACCCTTCTTTTATGTTTACAACAAATATAGGATCCAATCGTTGAGTTTATAGAAGGCTTTTTGACTAGTTGGATAGTCCCCAAGTGTTCGTAGGCTTTCACTTTTGAGGACGATGCCACTATAAAGCTATTGAGGTTGTTCTAGTTATAAGTATACTCGTTCTTTCATTTTCATATGTAGATGATAGTTATTTAACCGTATATGAAGTTCTTTGTTGTATATACTTAAGTATGGGTTAAGCCCTTTGTTGTAGTTGTTTTTGATGGTTCTAATATGAGAAATATTATAGACTTCCTGTGAGATTATTTTCATACACTATATATGTGAAATAAAAGTAAAAGCGTATGTAATGCTTCCTATACGAAAAGTGTATGTATAATAACTAAATAAATATTATGTGTAAGCGAGAGGTCTAAGTAAACGTCATATAGAAATAAATTAAAAGTTTTAAATTTTCCGAAAATTTAACCTATGAAATGTAATGACGAATCCTAAATGGTTAATCTTAGTCCTCTCTAAGGACGAAGACACCTGTTACTTCTAGGGGGTGCTCCCTGAATGTGACACAGAGGTCTTGTTCAAGACTTTTGACATCATTTATTGCATACATGTAAGAAAAGTGGTACGAAATTAAACTTTTCACACCAAATAGTAATACTTTAAATTTTTTTGTTGTATAGAAAATAATAAGGAAAGGCTAAGTCTCAAAGTCTCCATCCTAGACAGACGAATATCTTGGGATACAAACAATACATTAACATTATAGAAATATCTATGACTATGACAATACTTTCAATGAGGAATACTAAATATAGTTGTGTCCTCTGATCTATTGAGGACATACCCAATCTTTGAATGAGTGAAGACTAATCCAAGCTTCTATTAAACAGGACTCCTCGCAAATGCCATCTACACATTCAAAGATAAGATAAAATACATGGAATTCATACATTGGTGATATGCAATTTAAACCATGAAAAAGGACAATTCTATAAAACATGCTCTTTTGAGTAAAACTTCTTGAAACGAATATAAGAGTCACTTACAAGTAAGCATAAGCACATATAGTCACATTACACAATATATCATATCATCACTTCAAATCACATAATTATGTGACCCTCCTAAAAAAGGTTATTTTAAGGGTCACTAGAGATAGTTATGAAGCGACCACCCATATAAACCCTTAACACAAACCTAAGTTATAGTTTAGACTACTTAAGATAAGATTATTTCCATTTCATTGATTTAACTCCCTACCTAAAATTAATTTAAGACTCACCTAAGTAAGACATGAAGAGAACGCCCATACATTCTCTCCAAGCCTACCTAAGAAAACCTTAAAGCTACTCTATTAAGAACCTTTTTAATTAACATATCTTTAACTTAAGCCACTATGTTGATTAGACCATTTACAAAATGTTCCATAATTAAGGACATTCACATGATGGGCATGGGGTTGACCTAGGGAACCTATATACTAACATCTTCAAAGTGTACTCGTGCAATGTCTAGATACCGTCCCATTCCACTACCTAAACTTCATAGAACTTATCCAATGATAGCATCTATCCCACCTTATGAGAATAGGCAACAACCGACATAGACAATACTAACTAGTCATGGAATCAGGATTCAAACCCTACTCTAATTGAGAGTGTTCTACTTTTCAATGGAAGAACTAGCAGAAATCTCATGTAGACCCATTGTTAAGGAATATCAAGTGTTTCTTTGTGCTCTAATCTAATCTTAACTAGATCCACCTCTGAAGCATACTCACGCGGTGCTAGCCGTTGTTCTTATATAATAATTAAATCAAGGAGCATATGAAGAGGTACCGTATACTAGTCATTACGAAATTATAATACACCTTATCAAAGACGGTCCACTAGGTCTACCTTACAATGGTTACTTGGATAGATCAATGACTTGCTTAGTAAGTGTTTCATGTCGTTCCAGCCGACCTACACCTAAGTCCATCATTCATACACGAAGGATACCATTACGACTTTTAACTTCATGGATATCATAATTTTGCATCTTTGTTGAAGGTTCCACATAAATTGCCTTCTTAACAAGATTAACAATCATATTTAAATCACATGTATACTTTCATGACCAAGGTGATTTAGCCTAATAAACCAAGGATTCGTATTCACATTCTTCGTATATCAAGTAACCGACATTGGTATACCAAAACAAAACACACATCATTATTATCTTATTACATGTACAATATCATTCAAGTAGCATATAAGGATAACCAAGTATACTACAAGTCACCCTACATGCTCCTATAGAAACATCATCATAATTCATCATAAGATTCATAAAATCAAGAAAGAAGAATCATACTTGGACATCAATAAAAACACCTTAACACATCTCTATAGTCTACTATAGAAACACAACATCTAACAGAAGAACTCATGCTTTTACTTCACATATACACATAACTCATATAGACCCTTACAATGATCACATATACAAGTTATTACATGATAATATCATAATTTATAATGTAATGCCGACAAGGACACATTCTTCACAAATATATCACATAAACACCACAACCATTGTGGACCATACGAAACATAAAAATTGATATACCTATACTAAACAATATAGAGAATTTGAGGTCAATATACCATCATTCCTTTATCAACCAATCCAATCCTTAGCCTATTCAACCAATTCGATTGATAAAGGGTCTTACCAATAACAATGAACAAAATTCAACCCAATAATCAAACAATACAAATGATTCAACAAGACCCAAATTAAAATCATCAAATTAAGATAACCAATATACAATTCTAACATAATTCACAGATATATTTGTAGCCTAATACAATCTACATAAGAAATCCATACAATTGACACATGATTAAATCACACATAATATAGTAAAATAAGGGAACAATGATTTGCATGGGTTTATGAAGTTCTTTTATCCTTATCTTGAAATTAACATAGATTCAATCATAATTCATTGATTTAAAATTTTTTTTGCAAGAACGCATGCCTACATACCAAAATAAGAAAATTCATCTTTTTGATCATCTTTGAAATTCATTAGAATTGACTCTTGAATGGAAGAGAATCCAAGTATGAAACACCATACCTTAAGTAAAGAAAATCCAACTAAATTGATGAGAAAAACTTTGGAATTTAGTAATCTTCCTTGGAGCTTCAAATCTTCATCAATTGAGGCTTTTGGAGAGAAGTGATGGAGAGGTTTTGTTTTGGACTAAAGGGTTTTAATTTGAATGGTGACTTGGTGTTTAAAACTTCTCAATAACCACCTTTAATAATTCCCCAAAAATACCCAAACGACCCATGAACATAGAAGAACTGTTAATAAAGTAAACCTCAACTTAAATTTTTTGAATTATTATCTGGAAACAAGTGCACAACGCGGAGCTGTTCCCAAGTGATTTTTGAAATTAATTTCCCAAATAGTAGAGTCCACCTTATGTCCGCGACGGAAAACAAAAAATCTGGTCCTTTATGAACAAAGTTAGCGATGCGTACTGGTTCCCTCCATGAGTAAATGATTGTTTCCTTTGGCAGCTTGCTTGCTCAAGGTTGGGTCCTCCTCAAGGACCCATTTCCGGTCCTTGGGAGTGGTGCCAAGACATTTTAAACCTAAATGGGTTTTTCAAGGTTCTAGGAATATCTACTATCAATTTGAACGCCAAACAATCCATAAAACATTCAACGATACACTAGAACACACAAGTACATCTCTTGGAAAATCTTTCGGACGTCATGGACATTCTTTGATTTTGGACCTCCAAAAATTTTGAAACACATCACACTGCCTCTAAAAATCATTATTAACCATTTTAAGACATTAAATATGTCGACACGTGTGTTAGCCTCTAGCTTCACGTAAGTTGTTTTAGAGGTTTTTCAATAGGCACTAAGAAACTTAAGAGACATTCACATTAGAAGATTTCACATAAGGCTCTTGAAAGACATAGGGAAACCACATACTAGCACCTTTAAAGCCAACTCTTGCAATGTATGAATAGAGTCCCATTCCACTATCTACACGTTTTAGAACTTATCACAAACTAGAATGCATCCCAATATAAGAATAGGCATTAACAAACATAGCCCAGACTAGTTAGTCATGGAATCCGGAGTATACCCTACTCCGTGAAGGGTGTTCCACTTGCCAAGGGTAGAACTAGGACACATCTGATGTAGGCACATGGTTAAGGAAGATCAAGGGCTTCATTTGCACTTTAGTCACCTTCTCATGTAAAGCTACTACCACAAGCATATTCACTCGGTGCAGGACATGTTCATATAGAGTATGTTCAATTACATACGGAAATATGAGAAGGTACCATTTCTTCGTCATTACCTAACAATAATTCACCTACAAAAGATGTATCCTCTAGGGCTACCACTGAATGGTCAATAAAGATAGCTCAATGACTCCCTTAAATATGGTTTCCTTCCGGCCAACCTAACCTACGTCCACCATTCACAAAAGAATGATACCATTACGACTTTAAACTTAAAGGATATAATAACTTTCTATATATATTGAAGGTTCCAAGTTATTGACCTTCTCTATATGTTCAATGTCCGATATTAGTAGTCGTTAGAAGGGCACCATATTTTGTCTACCAATCCTACACTTTAATTCAACATTCATTCATACACAAACATGAACAAAGGTTCTTAAGCCTATTAAGTCATGATTTTCTTATTCATTTTCTTTTTGCATTAGGTAAAGCAACCTAGGTCTACCAAAACAAGACACACACATATTATCATTTTTTAACATGTATAATCACATGTAAGTAGTACATAGGGATAAGTAAGTCTCCTAGAAGGCACCCTATCCTTCCCTATAGAAGCATCAACATTTTCCTCCATAAATCTCATATAGTTTATTAGGATAAATCATGCTTTAAGTTAACTCATACGCATAAGTCATATTAGCCTTCACAATGATCACATATATTCCAACAACATAATAACATGACAATTCATAAAGTAATTCTGACAAGGCCGTGTTCTACACAATAATAAAACATAAAACCCACCACCATAAGTGGAACATAGAAATCATCACAGTGGAATAAAAATTCTACACAATATATGACCATTAGGTCATCTTACAACCATTTCTTCGTAAACATCACAATTCCAAAGTCGTCTTAATAAAATTCACTTCACCAAAGGCTCTTACCAATATCGATCCTCATAATTCCCATCCAATATGAAATCAAACCAATGAACCAATACAATAAAATAAGAACATGATCACATTAAGGAAGCTTATATACATTTCTAACACAATTTTTATATAAATCAATAGCCCAAAGTATTCCATAGAATATTTAAATACCATAGAGTCATTATCAAATAACCCATATTATAGCTAAAAACTACGATTTATTGAAATGTATGGATTCATAGGAATTTTTATCTAATTAACATCAATCATAACATAAACTATGTATTCAAATCATATTATGCAAGAACTCATGGCTAGAAGTAAAAATAGGAGATTCCATGTTTTAGAAGTCTTAGAAATGCCTTTGAAGTTTTGCTCCTTGAACAAATACAGATCAAGGATGAAAGATCAGACCTTGACTGATGGTATCCATGATATTGGTGAATATTTGATGGAGAAATCAGGATCCTAGCCTCAATCTGGATTCAAGCTTCAATTAAAGTCTAGAGAATTTTATTTGGCGTCTTGGGGTTTTGATTTGAAAAATGAACTCAAATTTTGGTTCTAGACTTATTAAGTCACTTGAAATTACCGAAAATACCTTAAGTAACCTCCCAATATATTTGTAGAATGCTAGGTGATATTCCCATCTTGCCCCTAGATTGGTCGAGACACCAGAAGAAACTTTCATATGTCAAACAACAAAGCAATGAATGGACTATAAACTACACGATGAGCCGTATTTGCAAGTCATCGTTTTTGTCAAAGACTCCTCTTTGTTGTCTTAAGAACACGCCTAAGTATGGATCAAAAGCCCGCATTGAGGGACAGACCCTTGGACAACAGGGCGTCGTTTGCCCTATCATAAACGGAGACTGCCTTGGGCAGCTTTGAGCTTAAGGTTTGGTCTTCCTCAAGGACAGTTAGGGTGTTCCATGCGAAGTCGTATTGGGATGTTTCAAACCTAAATACACTCTTATCGTTTTTAGGAAGCTCTCCCATAAATTTGAACTTAAACCAACACTTAAAACATGCAATGGCATACTAGAACACACAAGCACCTCTCGAGGCAAATCATTCGAACGTCTTGGACGTTCTTGGACGTTTGACCTCAAAACTCTTCCAAACTCAACACACTGCCTTTTAACAATATAAATAACAATTTTTAATACCTTATCAACTCATTTCACACATGTTTTGATTTAGTGTTACTTATTTTATATTTAAGGTGTTAAAATCTCGCAGACGTGGAAAACATTGGTCCTCTATGGACTCTAAAACACTTTTAACACCTTAAAGAAATTAAGGTTCAAAACTAGCAGTTCATTAACATACAAAACCATAAACAATTAACATATATAAAAGGAGCATCATATCCATTGTGTAATAAGACTCACATTTTTCATTTCACATAGGAGAAAATAATTCTCCACATATCATCATGCTCATATAAAACATCTTTAAGCACATAAAGCAAATTTTTCATGAAAATGTAATTAAGCAAAGATTTTAGGTAGTTTACTGTAATGCATGCCCCATAAATCAATAATACATCTTCTAAGGAATTTATTTTGAAGGTGTGACCATATGAATGTAAAAATCACATAGATTCATTTTACAAAATGAACGTACCTAATGAAATGCACAATGCAATGAGAACAATGAAATTAATGTTTACTTAGACTCCTAACACTATGCAATATGCTACTATATCGTTCTAACTCTAAAGATTGAATAGAATAGAATTGAAGATACAACAAATAAAAACCCAACTACTCACCATGCACCCCCACTTAGAAGGAACCCATCACGACTAAAAACTAAAAACAAGAATTTGCCTAGCTTGGGGAAAATAAAAGTGATTCCTACTTGAATCACCATTATCCAGAGCATTCATAGGAGCTTGCTTGGACTTCTTTCCCCTAGCAGCAATAGTACAACAATCTCTAACCTTATGATAATCCTTACCTGATTCAAAGCAATAACATGTACCAGCTAAACACTACCCCAAGTGCTTCTTCCCACAAGTACCACAAGTAGGCTTTACATTTTGAGAACCACAACCTCCCTCATAGTTTGTCTTAAGAACACCCAAACCATCTTCAATTGAATCCCTCTTCTTACACGTAGGTTGAACTTGCTCATCAGTTCTTCCCCTCTCAACATCTCTCCTCCTATTCCAAGTTTAAACTCTTCAATATATTTAGAATACACCATATTCCTTCATAGGTTCATATCACCATGGAGAATAGTCGTACAACAGTCTTCCTTCAAAATATCAAAACCTCCGATCACAAACCTACTCATCCCATCCCTACGGTTAGACACCAAGGATGGAGCTTATATAGACAATAGGGTAAATTTAAATAATATTCATCAACACTCATGTTACCTTGTCTAAGGTTAATGTACTATTCAACCTTCACCTCCATCCTTTTCCAGGAAAAATACTTTCCTAATTAATTTGAATTAAAGTCTTCCCACTCTATAGGATCCGATTTACCGTGCCTATTCTCTTTCCATTGAGTGTACCACACTTGAAAAACCTCTTTCAATTGGTACGAACAAAACTCTTCCTTCTCCCTGGATTTGAACTTCTATAGCATGCACTATCTTATACGCACCATTTAGAAACACTTGGGGATGTTCTCCCACATAGAGCCAAGGAATATAGGATGATTTATCCTTACAAAGTCCCTAAACCTAGAGATCATACTAATCTCCAAATCATTCTCCCTAAGCTCAACACCCTTATTCACATAAGTTCTCATGTAATAGGCTATGGTAGAAAGAACCTCTCTAATCTTCCCATTAGTCATGTTTGGGGAACCACATGAACTACATTACCTTCACAAACTATTGGGGCTTGATCAACTCCGGGAGTAACTTGCACACCTTGGGGAGGAACTTCCTCATTCACCCCTTTCTCTTACAATTTTCTTGCAGTCGTTCTTCTTGTAGACATATCCTATAATCAGAAGAGTAGAGATTAGAAATAGACACGTAAGCGTCAACTCTATAGAACGACAAAAGAATTATGAAGAAAGTGAAACTCTATTGTCCTATCGCTCTCGCTCCTAGATGTCTCAAAGCTCACCTAGATGAACAAGACTCTACTAGATATTGCTCATTTACTTAGCTATACTGATGACAATAATAAATAACTATACTGATCAAATTCAACTTAACTGATGAATCATACTAACTATGAATTTTGTAAAGGTTTAAGATATTCAACTGGGAATAAGTGGCAACCCAGAACTTAACAAATAGAAAGATATGGAAAGACTAAAGTAAAAACATCTTGTTGTCTATCTATGAAGACTTGTAAAATTGATATGGATGTTCGGACAGACCCCACTACATACTATAACCAAAATACTAAAAAAATATGAGTCCTTTGATATGCAAAGAGTCCTACCAACTAATAGTGGACTGCATAACTAGATATGTGGTGCACCGGATGCAAGTCATTAATACCTGTGTCTGCATCATGCTACGATGTAGGCCAACTATCATCATTACATTACATGTACTAGTATGCGATTTGGTATGCTAAAACAACTTAACCTTAAAAAAAGTAACAAGGAACACATATCTTGGCTCTTCTTAACTCATTAATAACATAACTCAATATAATTGGCTCATATCAATATGAAACAATTTAAAAGATAGTGCAACATAAACAAAATTTATTTGAAAATATGTAAAAACTTTGATGGTATAAAAGGGTGAAATTAACTCTTAGATGTATGTATAAGTACAATAAAACTGATGTATAAATATATAAATACATTTAACATAAGTGGTATTTTCCTAACTGACAACTATCACTTATGAGATATAATGATGATACATCAATCTAGCTCATGTTTCTAGCGTATACTATACCCAACAAAAAGTATAAAACCTGAACTTCCTAATGGATCTATTATGATTTATGATCATAGTTATATAAAACATTTTCACCAAGACTCATATAAAAAGGATTTAAGATCTGTCTTACATGACAATAAGCTCGAGGAAAACATCCACTTAAGAGTGGTTAAGGATAATGAAATATCATAACACAATTGTTTTTTGGGGGGTAATGCGTAATTGGATATACATGTTTTTACTTCTATCCCTCGCATATGTGGTGCTTGTTTATCCTATAGATCATCATTAGTGTATATATACTTTGACTAGATAGTCTATATACTTATTTTCATAAAATCATTAATAGGATATACAAGCAGTGAGTTTTCTCACATATCAAATATTGAGGGATATTTATATCCTATAGATCATCTATTGTGTATATATACTTTTTCGTTTTTTAAGGCTATGTAAAATACGGTGAGCTGAGGTGCTAGAGAGTTCCTTGAAAAAAGGGTTGGCAACTCAAGTACGATTGATGGGCTAAAGTCCAATCTGTCTTGTCTCGCTTACGCGCTTACACTAACAACTAAAGATGCTTAAAGATCAACCACCAGAACAAGAACTAAATAAAGCCCCTTAATCAGATAAAGCTATTTGTTCCCTAACCCCAGCCGAAAGATCAGGCAATGAAAGAAAGTTCTCGGCTCTTCAAGTGTAAAAATGGTTCATATAAAAAGTATGACCCTTTTCTACATGTAATACTCTGAAAGTAAACCCTAATGTAGAGCCTCACATGAGTTTCTAAGGGTTGTAACACTACTCAAGTTAAACGAAAGAGTATTAAAGTCATTTAGGAAGTTTTAGAGTAAAAACATCATGGGCCGTCCATCAAGTCCGGAGACTAGTGCAAAAGGTGCTTACTGTTCCTAAGCGTATTTTACGTGGTTTTAGAATTCATAATTTTATTATATTTGTCGGTAAGGAATATAACATGTTTTACTGTTGGTTTATGTCTAAAACAACCGGGTACGACTCCCCAAGGACCACCTTAAGAATCCTTAAGGAGGACCTTTCTAATTTTTTCAAAAGTTGTGTTAAGACAATGTCTACCAACGAAGGAATACCATGGGGCGTGGTCTGATAGAAGTGGTGTCAATATCAATAGTTTATGTTCACTTATCCATTTTGGAAAAGGGTCCATTTTTCAGTGTTTGACCAAAACATTGACTACATAGGATGGTGAGGGTCTTCGTCGTTGACTGACCTATGGACCATAGGTCCGGGTCTCGTAAGTCAGGGCCACTGTTATTCTGTAATGTTATGATTAGTTAGTTTAAATAAGTTAGTTTTTTAGGGGTTTAATTTTTTGTTAGGGGTAGTTAATTAGGTAAGTTAGTTAACAATATAACATACGATAAGTCTAAAACCTCACTTAAGACCTCTGAATCACAAAAGACAAATTGCTCTTCCTTGTCTCTTCTTTCTCTCTCTCAAATAGAAGAACTACATTGAAGGGATAGGTCAAGGTCTTTGGTCAACAAAAAGGGTGATTTTCTCCATAATTATTCAACAAATAACAAGGTATGGGATCCTTTCACCTTTGGGATTTCTTTCCCCAAACGAATCTTCCAAAATCTATTTTAAATTATTAATTTTGAGTGCGTTTTCTTCAATTACGAATTTGATCTTCAAAATTGTCTTGTCCACTATTTCTTTTGGTTATTATACTTATATTATGATTTGTTATGATTCAATTATGTTAGTTCTTGATGAATTTACCTAGTAAGTGTTGTAGATCATGAAAATTACCTAAGTCCCTACCCTAGATTATGAACTAGTGATGAATTGATGTGTGGTTATTCGATTGACTTCATTATTGTGTCAATTATAATTTTTTGATGATATTTCACCCATTATTGGGTTGAATTGGATTGTTGACTGTAAAATCTTTGATGATGGGTTGTGAATGAGATAGGGGTAAATCTTCTGATCTCAAACCTTTTCTTTAATTATGATTACTTGTGTTTATTGAGGAAGTTATGCGGAAGTATACCTTATGAAGAGATTTATTCGGGTTTGTATGTTTTTGAATTGATATGTCATGATTTATGTATTTTGACTAGTTGGCTAAGGTGTAATGATATAAGGTCGGTGATGAATTGCATAATTTCCTTATTATGATATGGTGATTTAAGTGTCCTAACCTTACATGTGTGGATTGTATTGTAATGACATACTCATTAAATTTCTATTGAGCTATGACTTTGATTATATAAGGGGTAAGCCTTATTATCTAAATTAAGTTATGATTAATAATAAAAGTCAATATTAAAGGGACTCTAGCTTAACACCGAGTGAACTAGAAGTGAGGAGTGTCACTTCCCACATATGGAAAGTAGGTTTAGTAATATACTTATTATATTGTAGACTATAATTCATGTACCATAAAGAGGGTCCTAAATCATTGATTAGTTCTTGAACTGTGTTTCCCCCATAGTAATACTATCGAGTTGATCCACCTAGATGCTATGCTTATATTTTGGTACTACCTTGTTATGTAGTTCACCTTCTTTCGGTGTAGGGTTCCATGACATCGGATTCCACATTAGCTAATGTGATGTATGTTGGTTATTGCAAAATGTACCCAAAGGTAAAACGAAGTAATAAAGTGAACTCTAACAAAGATGACCTAAGGGGTTTGTCTTGGTCTAGCTAGGGGTATGGGACTCTACCTATACATTGAACTAGTAAGCCTTAAGGGAAGTCTTAGAAGGAGGTTCTTATGTGCTTATATGCTTATACATGAAAATTATATGTATATGTTGATCTTACATGTTACTGACATTATGTGAAATTTGTTTCACCTACGAATATGTGGTTGTTCTCTATTCCTAAAGTATTTTGATCTCTACTCTTAATGATAATGAATAGAGTTGGAAATTTCTTATAGTACTTGTTAGGTTTACTTGGTTAAGTAAGGTTATGGGTCCTTACTTAGTCATTACACGAGTGGACTTAATGGAAGTTTATACATGACGGTCTTGCTTAGGTTATGATGTTATGAACTCTTATCCATGCTTGTTGAAATTATAACTTGATGACAGAGTTGTCTTGATTATGTTCTACATTATGCTTATATGCATGTTGACTTGACTAGGCTTGGTAATGATAGTTTTGTAATGTACATGGCCTTGACATAACTTATATAATCTTACTGACTTTCATTGGTTCTTGGAGGTGCAAAAGGTATTTTCAATGTGACTTTGCGTTCTTTTAAATAAATATCCCTCTTTGACATGATTTTTATGTTGTGTGTGGATATGATCCTATACTTAGTACAAGTTATATGGTAACCCCCTTTCTCCGTTTTTCTCAAACATTTTAGGTTTTGTTCAATGAAGGATCGTGATCACTTTTTAAGGTAGGGGTTTAATCATTTTCCAAGTGTGGGTATATCCTCAAGTCCAAGAATGATGCCTTGTTATTACTCTAGTAATAGTTCTTTGTTATACCCTAAAGATGATTATTTCATTATACTTGTTTCAATATATTGTTGTAAACCCTACGTTTCATTTATACTTTGTGTCAGAGTTTGTTCCCATATGGTTGGACTCCGTTTAGATGGTGTAATATGGGACATCCCTTTTAAGACTATATTATGTATGTTGTCTATATATGGCATAAAATTAGAAAACTATCTATTATTCTTATACGAGGAGTCTATGTACTCGCTATGAATATATTATGTGTAAGCAAGAGGTCTAGGTAAGTCTCATGAAGTAGTTGTAGATGAAAATTTTAAAATTTTATGCACTTTTTATCCAATGAATGTAATGATGAACACTAACAGGCAGAGGACTAGGACGCCAATTACATCTATGGGTACTTCCAGGATGTTGCAAACTTAGTATCAGAGAATGAGTTTAATATCTTTAGGGTGGATGTTTCAATAAAGAAAATCTATGTAGATTTTTGCACATTATTGTGAAGCGCCACACTTATGAATGAGAGACTATGTGATGCTTAGAAACTCTCATCTTTTTGTATTCCTATATCGTGTCGCTCGAGTATTATTATGTGATTTCACCTAAACCTTGTACCGTGGTTATAAATATGAATAATAAAGAGCATCTTCTAGAAAGGACGATGAAGAAATTACTATTGTGGGATATCATGACAACCAAGTGCCTCCACATAACAACCATGTGCCTCCGCTTAAAGAAGTTGCTACGGGTGATCAACTTCCGTTTGTTTCTGAACCAATGACTATTGGAGAAATAAGAGAATATTTTCTCAATTTTTCCCAAACCATGACCTCTCAAGTTTATGCCTTCGCTTCTCAAGTACAAGACATGACAACATAAGTGAATAGGGAGGTTAACCTCGAGTGCCTCAACATACTAACAATATTACATCTTATTTGAGAGACTTCACTAGAATGAACCCATCCATGTTATTTGGGTTTAGGTCGGATGAGGATCCTTAAGATTTCCACTATGAGGTCTATAAGATTGTATATGATATGGAGGTGACCTCAAATCTGAAGTCCGAGTTGGCGGCGTATAACCTCAAAGATGTGCAACAAACTTGTGACACAAAATGGAGAGATAATAAGGTGTTAAGAGGTGGTCCAGTGATATGGGAGATCATCAAGAGAGATTTTCTTGATTGATTCTTTCCTAGACAAAAGAGGGAGGCTAAGGTGGAAGAATCCATCAACCTTCGTCAATCAGGTATGAGTGTAGGTGACTACTCTTTGGAATTTACTAAATTGTCCAAGTATCATCTATACATGGATGAAGAATGTCGTTTGCCTATGCTTAATGATTATATGAATATCTCCCATCTCATGGTTCATCATAAACAAGTGGAAGAAACAAGGCTTAGCAGAAAGAAATAGAGAGGCCAAGAGGGTCAAATCGTATGATTGTGGTGCTTCAAAGGGAGGTTTGAAATTTAAGACAAGCCTAGATTCAAGAAGAAGTTCTCCAACCATGATTCTTCAAAATTTACTAAGGCTTGTGTTTATAGGCTGTCTAACCGTAAGCCTCAAAAGGGAAAAGGTACTATTTCACAAAGTATGAACCAATCTTGTGGAAAGTGTGGTAAGAAGAATTATCTTGAATGTCTAGTTGGGATGGGGAGTTGTTTTACTTGTGGAAAAGAGGGTAATAAATTTATGGATTGCCCTATTGTTAAAAGTCAAGACAAAGGAAGCGGGAAAGATAACGATAATTGTTCTACTGTGGATTCTCCAAAGAAGAATCACTTTTATGCTCTTCGTTCTAGGGGTGAACAAAAGATTTCTCTCGATGTGGTGACCGGTATGCTACAAATCTTCTCTATTGATGTTTATGCTTTGTTTGATCCAGGTGCTACATTATCCTTTGTAACTACCTTGATAGCTAGGAAGTTTGATATTTTGCCCGATATCCTAACAGGACCTTTCATGGTAACTACCCCGGTGGGTGAGTCGGTTGTTACAAAGAGGGTATATAAAAATTATCCTATAATTTTGCCCAAAAGAGTTACTCATATTGAATTAGCAAAACTTGGTATGGTCTATTTTATTGTCATTTTTTGGATTGATTGGTTGCATGATTAGTTTTATTCCATTGATTGTAGAAAAACACACGTCAAGTTAAATTTTCCAAATAAACCCATCTTACAGTGGAGGGGGGAAATTCTATTCCTAGAGATCCTATTGTCTCCTCTTAAGTCTTGTTAAATGATCTCAAAAAGGTGTTTATACAATTTTGTAAGAGTCAAATATTTAGACTACCAAAATCATCCCATTGAGTTAGTCCCTGTAGTGACGAAAATGTACAAGGTATTTCCTAATAATCTTCCTATAATCCCTCCTTAACAAGAAATTCGGTTTTGCATTGACATTCTACAAGTACCAACCCCCTTTCAATACCACATTATTGGATGGCTCCGACCGATATGAAAGATTTGAAGGCTCAACTCAAGATCTTATTTAACAAAGGCTTCATTAGACATAATATTTCTCCATGTGGTTCTTCGGTATTGTTTGTGAAGAACAAGGATAGGTTCCTTCGAATGTGCATTGATCATCACCAACTCAATAAAGTCACTATTAAGTACAAGTATCGTCTCTCTCAAATTGATGAGTTGTTTGATCAATTCCACAGAGCAATCTACTTTTCTAAGATTGACTTGGTATGGGGGTATCACAAACTTATGGTGAGAGGTGAGTATACACAATAAAATGGAATTTCGGACTAGATATGGTAAATATTATTTTCTAGTAATATACTTTGGTCTCACTAATTCCCTAGCGGCATTTAAGGACCTCATGAATAGGATGTTATGTTACCTAGATTCATTCATCATCGTCTTCATTAACTATATCTTGGTATATTCAAAAAATGAGGGTGAACACATGGACTATTTAAGGATGGTGTTACAAATGCTTAAGAAGAATCAACTATTTTCCAAGTATAGAAAATGTCTCTTTTAGTTGAGGTGGGTGGTGTTTCATGGTCATAGCATTTCTAATAAGGGGGTTGACGTCGATCCAAGGAAAATCAATGCGGTAAAGAATTGGCCCAGACCATTGACTGCAATCGACATTAGAAGCTTCCAGGATCTAGTGGGATACTATAGGAGGTTTGTGGGTGGTTTTGCATCGGTTGCATTTCCATCGACAAACTTCACCCGAAAGAGTGTTAAATTTTAGTGGTCGGAGGCATGTAAAGAAGTTTCCAAATCTTGAAAGAGAGGTCTACCTTCGCTTCGTTGTTGAATTTACCAGAGGGTACCATGGGCTTTGTTGGATATTATGATACATCCTGAGTGGGCTTAGGGTGTGTCCTTATGAAACATGGGAAAGTAGTAGCCTATGCATCCAGATAACATAAGGTGCATGAGAAGAATTACCCAACCCGTGATCTGTAATTAGCAGTCTTTGTATTTTCCTAGAAAATATAGAGGCATTATTTGTATGGTTTCCATGTGGATGTGTATACCGACCATAAGACTCTTCAATATATTTTTACTTAGAAGGAGTTAAATATCAAACAAACAAGGTGGTTGCAATTGTTGAAAGAATGTGACATGAGTGTTCTCTAGAACCCCGACAAAGCCAATGTGGTTGCAGATGATGTAAGTCTTATGACCATGGGTTGTGTGTCTCATGTAGAAGAAGCCAGAAAGACCTCGTGAAAGATACTCATAGGTTGGGTATATTGGGTGTTAGATTGGAAGATTCTCCTACTGGTGGTTTTATGGTCCATCATAACTCCGAATCATCTATTGTTGTTGAGGTGACGTCTAAGCAACCCTTGATCAATCATTGATGGATTTGAAGAAATCGGTTCTAAATAATCTTAATGAGTCATTCTCCTTAAGGATGAATATTGTCTTGAGGTATCAAGGAAGGTTGTATGTGCCCAATGTTGATGACTTGTGAAATCAGATTCTTTAGGAAGCTCATGGTTCCCGTTATTCCATTCATCCGGGTTATAAAAAGATATATCATGACCTTAGAGAAGTGTTTTGCTGGGAAGACTTAAAAAAGGACATCGTGGAATTTGCTTCAGAATGTCCTAATTGCCCAACAAGTGAAACTCGAGCACCAAAATCCAAGTGGATTACTTCAAGATATAAAAGTTCCCACTTAGAAGTGTAAGATATTAATATGGATTTCGTGGAAGGTTTGTCTCAGACACAAATGCAACATGACTCTATATGGGTTGTTATGGATAGGTTAACAAATTCTGATCATTTTATTCCGGTAAAATTAACATACTTGACAGAGGATTATGAAAGGATCTTCATAGATGACATTGTGTGTCGCCATTGTATTCCGTTATCCATCATACCAAATAAAGGTGCACAAAATTAACATCAAGGTTTTGGATGTCGTTCCAAAAATTGTTGGTACCAAGGTAAAGCTAAGCAACAATTTTCATCCCCAAATGGATGGTCAAGCGGAGGGTACTCTTCAAACCATTGAGTATATTCTTAGAGGTTGTATAATTGATTTCAAGGGAAATTGGGATAAACATTTGCCTTAGGTCGAATTCTCTCACAACAAGAGTTATCATTCAAAAAAATCTATGGCTCCTTTTGAGGCATTGTATAGTAGGAGATGTAGATATCCAATTGGATGGTTTGAAGAGGGAGAGTCTTCACTCTTGGTCTCCGAATTTATTTATAAGACTTTGGAGATAGTTCAAATTATAAGTAACCTATTCAAAACAGCCTATAGACGACAAAAGTGTTATGCCGACCATAGGAGGAGAGACTTAGAATTTGAAGAGGGTGATAAGGTGTACCAAAAAATTTTACCAATGAAGGGAGTTGTGATATTTGGAAAGAAAGGGAAGTTTAGTCATCTTTATGTGGGTCCCTATGAAATTTTTCAAAGGGTTGGTAAGGTTTCATATGAGTTGAGATTACCTAGTGAATTGTCTTCGATTCATCCGGTTTTTCATGTCTCCATGCTTAAGAAGTGTATTGGTGATCCCGAGTCCATCCTTCATATTGAGGGTCTAGGTGTGGAAGAGAACCACTCCAATGAGGATATTCCGATTGAAATACTTGTTAGACAAGTAAGGAATTTAAGGAATTAGGAGGTGGTTTCCGTAAAAGTGTCATGGAAGAACCACCTAGTTTATGGTGCAACATGTGAGGTCGAGGCTGACATAAGTCCCGTTACCCTCATCTATTTTATAACTAAGGTTAGTTATTCCTTTTTATAGTTAAAATAAGAAATTTATTTTAAGTTGCATTGATTTTGTTAAAATATGAAGATGTATAAGTTGTTATCGTGAATATGCAAGCTTGTGAATGAAAATTATGTGAAAAATACTATTTTTTTATTTGCATTTATTGTGTATTTCGTATGTATTACCTTTATTAAATGATATACAACTTATTTATAGATTTAGTTTTGGCACAATTGACTTTCTAATGATATGTTGAGCTCATGTTATTGTGAGAAGGGAGTTCCTCACGATTGTGATTTTGAGCTCTCATGTGAAGTAATTGAATTTTTGAATTTCTATTTGTAAATTGAAAGAAAATTATGTTTATTTATGTTGTAAATCATGTTTTGTATGTTGTTGTATGTTGGGATGTTAGTATTTACTCTACCCTTTCCCTTCAAAAAGATTTTAGTGTCATTAGGAAACAAATGTTTCTACGGCAACGATAATGTAATACTCCAAGGTCTAAGGCCTAATCTAGATCCTCACATGAGTGAATAAGGGCTTTAACACTGTTTTAAGGTAAATAATTGAGTATAAAAGTCATTGAGGATGTTTTAGAGTCAAAACATCAAGGAACGTCCACGACGTCCGGAGACTAGTACAAAAGGTGCTAGTGTGACTTAGCCTATATAAAGAAGTTTTAGGAGTCAAAATTTTATGATATTTGGTGGTAAGGTATCTATCATTTATTAGAGTTGGGTTAGGGTAAAAACCTCTGAGTACGACTCTCCAAGGACCACCCTAAGGGTCATTGAGGAGAACCGTTCTAATTTGGCCAAGAGATGTGTTGAGAAAGTGTCTACCAACGAAGGCAGACGATGGGGCCTGGTCCAAGCGATGAGGAAAAATTGCCACCATCCAAGTCCCCTAAGCCATTTTTTCAAATGGTTCATTTATGTCACACTCTCACAAAAACGACGACTGGACAAGACGGTGAGTGTCTTGGGCGTCGACTGACCTACGGACCATAAGTTGGGGTCTCGTAGGTCAAGGCCACTATTTTGATTCCATGTTTTAATTAGTTATTTTAAGTAATTTTGTTAGGTATGGTTTTAAATTAGTTGTTAGGGGGAGGTTAATTAGGTTACTTAATTACAAATATAATCTACCCTAAGTCTAAAACCCACTTAAGACCTCTCAATCCCAAAAGACAAATTACTATTCCTTCTCTCTTCTTTTCTGCTGCCAAATAGAAGATCTCCATTGAAGGGCTAGGTGAAGGTCTTAAGGAAGTAATTTGGGTGATTTTGTTCATCATTCTTCAATAATTAACAAGGTAGGAGATCCTTTTACCTTTTGCGATTCCTTTCCCCAAAG
Source organism: Solanum chilense (assembly GCA_032847665.1). Lineage (NCBI taxonomy): Eukaryota > Viridiplantae > Streptophyta > Magnoliopsida > Solanales > Solanaceae > Solanum > Solanum chilense. The sequence continues at coordinate 37,507,312 of CM064972.1, read as the reverse complement.
GTTTTTTTTTAAAAAAAATGATTTTAAAAAGATGAGATTAAAGTCTATTACGAATTTCATCTTCTAAATTGAATTGTCTAGGGTTTCTTTTGGTTATTATACTTATATTATCATGTATTATGATTCAATTATGTTAGTTCTTGATGAATTAACCTAGTATGTGAAGTAGATCATGAAATATACCTAAGTCCCTAACCTTAGGTTATGAACTACTGATGAATTGATGTGTGGTTATTTAATTGACTTCATTATTCTGTTAATTTCTATTATGTGATCATATTACACCCATTATTGTGTTTAATTGGATGGCTGATTGTAAAATATGTGATGATGGCTGGTGAAGAAGATTGGGGTAATTCTTGTGATCTCAGACCTTTAATTAAGTTAAGATTACTTGTGTTTAGTAATGATTTTATGTTGAAGTACACCATATGATGAGATTTATTAGGTTTGGTATGATGTTGAATTGAAATTAATTGATCTATGGTTTGTGAGTAGTTGGGTAAGATGTATTGATATAAGGTTGGTGATGAATTGTCTATGTTCCTTATTATGATATTGTGATGTAAACGTGTTAACCTCGCATCTGTGAATTCTATTGAAAGGACATACTCATGAATATCCTATTGATCTATGACTATGACTATATAAAGGTTAGACCCTATGACCTTAATTAACTGATGATTATTAATAAAAGACATTTCTAAAGGTACTCTAGATTAGACCAAAGTGAACTGGAAGTGAGGAGTGTCCCTTCCCATATAGGAAAGGTAGGTTAATTAATGTACTCATGAGTTTTGAGACTATAAATCATGTATTATAAAGAGTGTCCTGAATACATCTCCTAGTTCTTGAACTATGTTCCCCCCATAAGAATACTAGCAAGTGGATATAGATAGATGCTATGTTAATGTTTTGTTACTACCTTTGCAAGTAGTCCACCTTCTTTCGGGTTCCATGAAACCATATTCCACATTATCATGTGTGGTCTATGTCGTTTAAGAAAATATGTTCCCAAAGGTAAAACAAAGTAATAAAAAGAACTCTAACTAGGATGACCTAAAGGCTTTGGCTTAGTCTAGGTAGGGGTATGGGACTATACCTATACATTGCACAAGTTAGCCTTAAGGGCAGTCTTTTAAGGATGTCTTATGTACTTATATGCTTATCAATTTAAATTATATATATATATATATGTTGACCTTACATGTTAATGAAACTATGTAATATTTGTTTCACTTACGAACATGTGGTTGGTCTCTATTGCTAAAGTATGATGATGTCTACTCTCAATGATATAGAATATAGAGTTTGATATTTCTTACAATTCTTGTTAGGTTTCTTCGTTTAGTGCTGTTATGGGGCCTTATTTAGTCATTGCACTAGTCGAATTAATTGGAGTGAATGAGAGAATGTATAGCTTAGGTTATGATGTTATGAACTCTTATGCATGATTGTTGACATTATAACTTGATGATAGAGTTGTATTGATTATGTGCTCAATTATGTTGATATGTATGTTGACTTTACTAGACTTGGTATTGTTGGTTTTGTGATGTACATGGCCTTTACTTAAGCAATATGTGGTTATTGACTTTCATTTTTTCTTGAAGGTGTATAAGGAATTTCCAAACTGATTTTATATGATTTTAAATAAATGTCCCTCTAAAATATGGCATGATTTTTATGTTTTCTGTGCATTGATCTGACATTTTGTAGAAGTTATGCTCTAACCCCATTTCTCCCTTTTCCTCAACATTTTAGGCTATGATCTTTGATGCTTTTGTGGCCACTTTATAAGGAATGCTTAGAATCATTCTCCAAGTGTGGGTATGTCCTCAAGTCCGAGGAGGATACATTATTATTACTGTAGATATGTTTCTTTGTTAAAGTTTTAAGACGATCATTTCGTTCTACTTGTTTTAATATATTGTTGTAAGACCTAAGTGGCACTTATACATTGTGTAAGGCCTTGTGCCCATATGGTTCGACTCCGTTTAGATGGTTTAATACAAACATCAGTTTTAAGACTATAATATGTATGTTGTTCATATGTGGTATAAAAGTAGAAGAGTATATAATCTTCTTATACAAGAAGTCTATGTATACTCTCTATACATATATTATGTGGAATCGAGAGGCCTAAGTAAACCTCATGAAATAGTTGTAGCTAAAATGTTCTAAATTTTCATCACTTTTTATAAGAATGTAATGATGAATACTAAGAGGCTAGTTCTGTACATCTTCGACGACAACGATGCCGGTTATGTCGAGAGGATTATGTCTAGGGGGTACCCTCAAGCGTAGGTGCGCGCCATGCCTGGATCGCCAAAGGTGACACTTGTAGAATTCCCTAACTCGTTTTCTATCCTTAAATCATTCAATTTCGTTTTCTTTTTTCAAATACACATAGATTTAAGGTACCGACATTAAGGATCTAACCCAACGTATTAAAGATAAACACTTAGACATCAAAAAACTCCTAAATCTCAACTAATGTTCAACAACGAAAGCACTTAATGAAATCGTATTCAAGAACATTTAAAATATGATCCTTTTAGAATGAAATCACACTGAATGAAACATGTTTGACACGTGGGTGAACAAAAGCAAAGTTTAGATAGATCCACATACCTTTTTACGAATAACCCCTATGAAATCCCCAAGCTCACTTCAATGAACTTGGCGAATCTTGCCCTTTTTCTCCTTCTCTTCTCTTCTCCTTTCTCCTTATCTATAGTATGAAAATTCCCTAATTCAAAAACTTACTAAATTTAGTCTTGAGTCATAATAAACTTATCCCCAACATGTCGTTGTCGTCTAGTTCATCATATTGGCCTTTGCACTATTGTCTTCCATATCATGGCCGACTCTTTTATTAATCGTGATGTCAAAATACTGTGCATCATATTCTTTTTACTTCCATAGTTTGTTGGTCATAGGTCTGTGCAATCGTATCAGTCCCAACTGTGTCATCTTTATTCCTTTTCCTTGCCCTTATACATCCTTCTAAGGATATTAAATTCAGGGCACCTTCTATACACATGTGGCCCACCTTATATGTGGAAACTACTGTTTGTCTTCCTATTAACTTCTCATTAATGTCCAAATTTCTTCGCATTAGACTTATAAGTATCACTCTTCTTGAATGTTGCAATAATATTTGACTTTATCATGATATCCCCCACCATGGTCACAACTATTTCTCCGTTCCTCCTCATGATCTATAGTGCTTCTCATGTCTGAAGTCTTTCAAAGCTTCGCCCTGCGTGATTGCTTCATCGTTGCACCTAACATGTGGGCGTTCCAACTCATATCTGGCCCAATTTTGCAGCCCATGCATTAAGTAGAACAAAATATATTCATCTGTGAGGTAGGAAATTAGAAATGTGAGGCTTGTAAAATCCTTGCGGTATGTGTGTATGTTGTGTGTTTAATTCAATTCCCAAAACTTGTGTTTTCCCTCATTGATGACGTTGTTTAGTAAGAAACCCTTTTATAACTCCACTCAGAATAACTCCAAAGTGTTGATTGTCCAAAGACCCTTTCCTATTTCCGACTCATTACTCCTCCACATAGTAGTGCCACCTTTAAATGATACAACACAACGGTGTTGATCTAGTTTTCATTTCTCTTCACTCGGTTACACTTTTAAGTAATTTTTCAACTTCAATAACAAGTTCTCCACCTTTTTTGGGTCATGAAATCTCTTGAACATAGGTGTCTTGTGTGCCTTGACCATGGCCTCCCTTACTCAATTGAAAGACAAAGATCCTCTAACTGCACCTTCCATGAGTGTTTTGTTCTCTACATTCATAGTATTGATCATTCGGAATACCTCCATGAGGTAAAACTCTAAGAATGTTATGGCATCATTCATCTAAAACTAAGGCCACTGAAGTCCCTCAAACTCTTTGCGGATTTTATCAGTCTCCTCAAAGGTAAAGTCTTCCATAGTCTTTCACTTTCCATCGACAAAATTAGTGATCCCACCGAATATTTCCACGGCCTACTTCTCCAAACCCACCTTTGTGACCCATTCATCTCCAGCGGTGACGTTGATGGACTTATCACCAATTTCATCATCACTTGATTCAGTGGTGGAATATGGATTAGATGTTAGTGCCACAGTTGGTGTCGGTTCGAGGAACATTTTCTCATTACCCTCTTGGTGCTTTATCCCGTGCGGTTCTTTATTCCACCATACGGACTAATAATGGTGGTGCTAGCAGCACTTAGATCTCCTTCTTTAGTAGTTACCTTAGTACAAACCCTCACTATGAGACCACGTTGTCACATAATTAAAGTTTTTACTAATGCTTCGTGCGGTGCTTGACAACTTACTCACTATTCTTACAAAGTCTTGTAAGACGAAGCACGACTTTAAGACTAAGATCGCTAGAAGAAATCAAAAAAATACTTTGAAAAATTTGAGAGGTTTAGAAGAAGCCTTTGTATAAGTTGGAAGAAAGCTTTACAACTTGAGTGATGATATACAAATAAGAGGCCCTTTTATTTATAGTACTTAATAAGGGATTAAGATTATCTCATATTTATTTTGGAAGTCCCTAATTATTTACACTTTGGTTCATGTTCTAGTCTGTAGATTTCTAATGCTTTTGAAGAAATATATAATCGCTCTTCTAGAAGTCTCTTCTAGTCTAGAGAATTCCAAGGAATTGTAGGCGATTCTAAGGAAAGATATAGGAAATTCTAAAGTCTTCCACTATTCTATCCCTAACTCTAGAACCTTCCAGCTCAGTTTAATTCCTCATTTAAATTATGAAATGGTGGGTCCTGCCAATAGGATATGTATTTAGATGGAAACATAGTTCTTCATACCAATAATAAGAAAATTACATGCGTAAATGAAGCATAACCCAATCTTACTACTTAAATGAATAATAGATAATAAAAGCCTTTATGCTACATCATATTCAACTATGCTAGAGCATATAAACTAGTCAAATTTTCATTCAAGAATTACCGCTTGAACCATAAGACGATATATTAAACAAAATCCACTAGTTAGACAAATTGTCCTTTAAGTAAATTCCCAAATTATAGAAATTATCAAGTGAATCCATAATATAGACAATGGACGTTGCTGCCTTCAACAATGATTCGGAATTCACATTCGTACTCTCTCTATAACTGGGTTGGCATTTATGACTAAAAATAAACAATATTTTTCTAGGTTAAGAGGTTCTCTACTTATAGAGATTTCGTCGCAATTTTAAAAGGAGAAAAATAAACAGTCCATTTTCTTCAATTAGAAAGATACACAATTTATTTCTTTTTAAAAGAAAAACATGCGCTAGTCTCCTCTTTTCTCCTCAGAAATTGGATTCTAAGTTACAGTTAAATATGAGCAGTGGAGAGACCACAGATTTAATTATTGAGGCTTCTTATTAGAGATATAACTTCAAATAATTATTTTGAATTATTCATACAATTATAAATTACAAATCACTCCATTAGAAATTTGTAATGCCTCTCCTCTACTTTCATTGTTGAAATTCTACATTAAATACATATGTAATGCTCCATGTTAAGATTACACAAACTAATCAGTAAATTAAAAAACTGACAAATTTAATTCAACCATTAATTTCTTTAAAAGCATTACTTAATTTATTTCAAATTTATTAATCCACTTTCAATGTTTGACATGATAAAAACTTATATGCTTCTCAAAAAGACATATCAATCAATGTCTATAACAATACATGAATCTCATCGACCATTTAAAAATATATATTATTATAATACAATCTATTAGGCATATTTACCGGTATCAGAATCTCACCTTTTTAAAAAAAATGATAATATATGTATATATATATATATACACACACACATACACACACACATATAGTAGTTTACATAATATGTTTTTGACAATCAAATTAATACAACTATCGCTACTCGATCCCGCTCAATAATAAAAATTTCGCTAGAACAACAAGTTTGAAATATAATTTCATCCTTGAAGGTGAAAAACAAATTACACATTATAGAATCAATGATTCAATCTCTATGTATAAGTTAAAACTCTACACACTATATCATATACTATTTATGTAAACAGACTCCATAAATTAATATATGATATCTAAAACTGAATAAATATTTATTCTATAATAAATAATATATCATAGGATATGGTTTATTGTATATATCCCAACAACTACTAATTCTTCCACTGATAAAATTGCCATCGATTGGTGGACGTACAGAGTAAATCAAATTTAGAGAAGCAGATTCATAATAATAATAAGAGAAGATCACTTGAGAATCATCTTGGTGGGGCTATATCTTAAGCTATGTTATTTTCAACTTGATAAAATCCTTGGATTTCTCTTAACTCTATGTGACATCTTTGAATGTATAGAAAATTCCGAGATGAGGAACATCAGTGAGATATATTATAGATACTAATAAATATATTATGTTATTGATGAACTTAGTTCAACGATTGATTTCCATTACAGTAAATGTTCTGGATTCATAACCCACAAGCATCATTTGACATGATGAAGCATCATATTAATTAACCTCTATAACTAGACATGGATTCTATCAACGTATTATTTAACAAATATATATTATTATTGTCCAACATACTGGGCATATTGACCTATCTATCACTTTTTAATAAATAAAAATTATAAATAATGTATATAGATATTATAATAGTTATACAGAGATTAAGAATATAACTACATTTAATATTTTAGAGAATATGTTTTTGCCTGCAAATTTAATACAACTATCGCAACTCAGTCATATTGTTCAATACATACAAAATGCACTTGCACAAGATGTTGGAACTAAACCGTTCTCATAGTCTCGATAAATTATATATAATCTTGTGCTACAATCATACAGATTGCATATAAAATTTCCATCCTATATTGTGAGTATAAGTCTTCATACTTATAAGACCAGATTTAATAATCTGTATATAATCTAAGAAATAGATACACTAAATCATCTACTATATAAGTAAAAAGCCACCATAAACGAATATATGATCTATTAAAACTAAATAAATGTAACGACCTATTTAGTCGTTTTGAGCAGCATATTTTATTTTTGGAAAAAACTGTCTGAGTCGACGGAACCCACGATGGACCGTCATGGGCACGACGGACCGTCGAGGGGGTCTCGTTCCAAAACACTTAAAATTCTGAAATTTGGGTACTGAAATCGACTCTCTGAACTTCGTGACGGAATGGCAGGATGGACCGTCGTCGGCACGACGGACCGTCACACATTTTCCACAGAAAATAATTCTCTGAACTTTGTGACGGACCTGCAGGACGGACTATCGCAGGCACGATGGGCCGTCACAGGCTGCGTAAACCCAGACTGGGTCGGATTTTTGTTAGATATTTTAAGGGGCGTTTTTGACTATTCCTGCTATAATTATAAATTTAGTGGGTTAATATTAATAAGTCAATTTCTTGGGGGTAAAAAGAGATAACCTTGAATTAATTAATGGGTTAATTCATCATCTTTTATACTCAATTATATGCTAATTAGGGTAAAACAAAGAGGGTTTTGAATAACAAAAATAGAAAGAACAAGGAGAGGGACAGAGAACGATCGAGAAATAGGGGAACGAAGAGGAAACAAAGCTTGGGAAATTGCTTGCTTGATCACGAATCGTCGGTGGAGGTAGGTTATGGTTTTTATGCTATTCGTAGTAAACTCTTAATAGCGAATGATATGTGTTGTGTAGTATTATAAAACCTTCTATATGCTTAATTGTGTGCTTACATGATGTGATTATATAATTGTGATGAATAAGCATGATGAGGCTATTGAATCTCTAATCCTAAATTTACTTTGTAAATAATGATGCCTTGGTATAAAAGAAGGCTTGATGAACTAAAGTAATGAGATTGAGGATGCCTTGGTATAGAAGAAGGCTTGATGAACTAAAGTAATGAGATTGAGGATGCCTTGGTATAGAAGAAGGCTTGATGAATTAATAGAATGAGATTAGTGGAATGGGTGTCACGAACCGACACGTAGAATTAGGGGATCGGGTGTCACAAACCAACACGTAGAATTAGGGGATCGGGTGTCACGAACTGACACGTAGAATTAGGGGATCGGGTGTCACGAACCGACACGTAGAATTAGGGGATCGGAGTGCCACGTTCCGGCACCAGGATAGAATATGGATCGGAGTGTCACGTTCCGACACCAGGATAGTATATGAGGATCGGAGTGTCACGTTCCGACACTAGGATAGTATATGGAGCGGAGTGTCACGTACCGACACGATAGGAATAAAGATAATGAATCTTGAAATATGTTAATATACTCAATCTAATGAACCTATATCCCAAATGAGTATGGTGTGGAGACGTGAGGTCTCATAGGTGTGTTTTGGTGTTGTTACACATGATGTGTGAACTTGTTGTTTTCACCTGTTGAGTTATATGGTTGATTTATGTTATTATCTGATATGTACTGTTTTCTATTCTGAGTTGGCCGATAATATCTACTCAGTTCTTGTGTTTTGTACTGACCCCTACTAGTATGTTTCTTTCTTTGTTATATGTGAAGTGCAGCAAACGTGCCATCGTCTTCAATTCAACCGCAACTCTAGCCAGTCTTAATTACACCGGACTTCAGGTTGAGCTAATTCTTCTAGCTTGGACTGGATCTTCCTATTCATGTCTTGATGCCTCGAAATTCTGGCATGGACTAGCTTTTACTTATTTTAGCTTTCTTAGATACTCTTAGTTTTAGTAATTTGAGGATAGATGTTCTTGTGATGATGACTTCCAGATTTTGGGGATAATAATAGTTATTTAGTTTTAGAAGTTATTGAATTGACTTTCATTAATGAGTTTAGGTCTTCCGCATTACTTTCTGTTGATATTATATTGAAATGTTGGGATTTGTATTGGTTGGTTCGCTCACATAGGAGGGTAAGTGTGGGTGCCACTCGCGGCTCGGTTTTGGGTCATGACAAACTTTGCATCAAAGCATTAGGTTCGTTGGTCTCATCACACAAGAACGAGTCTAGTAGAGTCTTAAGGAACAGTAGGGGGACACCTTTACTTTTCTTTGAGAGGCTATAAGACTTTAGGAAAATTCCATTCTTTCTTTCTTTCTTTCGTGCTATTACTTGGATCCAATTGGTATCTAGGTGATACAAATTGGTATCTGACCATCTTCACTCTATTTTGCAGATGGTTAGAACTAGAGCAACGACCACGCCAACACCGACACCGGCAAGACAGGATGCGTCTGAGCCAGCCACTGGGCTGTAGCTCGGAGGGGAACAGTGGCGAGAGGCCGTGGAAGAGGTCGTGGGAGGACGTACTCTAGAGGAAGAGGACAAGCACCTAGCCCACCTGGTACTAGGGCAATGACTCCTCCACCGACTGAGGAAGTGATAAGAGAGGGTGAGGAAGGGGAGAATGAACAAGTGCAGAATGAGGAATTACCACCCCAACCTACCGCAGAGATGATTAATCAGGTTCTTGCTTATCTTAGCGGGTTATCTGATCAAGGCCAGACACCTCCAGTGTTTTTTGCACCTGCACCTCTTGTTCTGGAGGTACAACATGCAGCTACTGTGGCTCCCCGCATGGATGCCTCATTGGAAATAGGCACATTTCCTCGTCTGACTACAGGGCCTATAATGACAAATGATCAGCATGAACTTTTCTGTAAGTTCTTGAAATTGAAACCTCCAGTCTTCAAGGGTGCTGAATCTGAGGATGCCTACGATTTTCTGGTTGACTGTCATGAGCTACTACACAAGATGGGTATAGTAGAACGGTTTGGTGTAGTGTTTGTGACTTATCAGTTTCAAGGGAACGCCAAAATGTGGTGGCGGTCACATGTTGAGTGTCAACCAACAGAGGCACCACCTATTACTTGGGCATCATTCTCTAGCTTGTTTATGGAGAAGTATATCCCCCGGACTTTGAGGGATAGGAAAAGAGATGAGTTCTTGAGCGTAGCGCAAGGTAGGATGTCGGTTACTGCATATGAGGCTAAGTTTCGTGCATTATCTAGGTATGCCTCCCAACTTTATTTCAGTCCACTAGAGCGGATTTGCCGTTTTGTGAAGGGGTTGAGGTCAGAATTGTGGATTTCAGCCTTACAGGTAGCGGCTACGGCAAAATCCTTTCAAGAAGTGGTAGACTTCGTGATAGAGGTGGAAGGAGTGAAGCAAGATGACTTCACCATGGCATCGACATCGAAAAGGTTTCGAAAGGGAGGTGAGTTTAATGGTTCTTACTCTAGAGGACAGGGTTCAGGAGGTTACTTAGTCCGACCAATTCAGTCTTCACTACAGACTGTAGTTGGGGGTCCACCTCAGACCGGTAACCCTTCTCTGAGAGACCTATGCTTGACTCCAGAGAGTGTTATGGATGTGGGGAGACTGGACATATTAGGAGGAATTGTCCAAAACAGAGTTATAGACCCCCAATAGCTAGAGGTAGAGGTGGTCATGGTAGAGGCCGTTATTCTGGAGGACGTGGTGGCCGAGGTAATGGTGGTCACCAAAACGGCCGGGGTGAAGGGCAAACTGGAGCCACTACATTACAACATGGTAGGGGCAACGGGCAGATAGGCGATAGGGCCCATTGTTACGCTTTCCCTGGGAGATCTGAAGCGGAGACATCTAATGCTGTTATCACAGGTAATCTTTTGGTTTGTGATTGCATGGCTTATGTATTATTTGATCCTGGCTCCACGTTTTCATATGTATCTTCCTCATTTTCTACTGGTCTTAATTTACATTGTGAATTGCTTGACATGCCTATTCGTGTTTCTACTCCGGTGGGTGAGTCTGTGATAGTTGAAAAAGTATATAGGTCTTGTCTGGTGACTTTTGTGGGGAGCAATACTTATGTAGACTTGGTTATTTTACAAATGGTTGATTTTGATGTAATTCTGGGTATGACTTGGCTTTCTGTGAATTTTGCGATCTTGGATTGTAATGCTAAAACTGTGACGTTAGCCAAGCCTGGGACAGATCCGTTAGTGTGGGAGGCGACTACACTTCCACTCCGGTTCGTATCATCTCCTTTCTTCGTGCTAAGATAATGGTTAGTAAGGGGTTTTTAGCTTTCTTGGCACATCTCAGGGATGACACTACCCAAGTACCTTCAATTGAGTCGGTTTCGGTAGTCCGTGAGTTTCTGGATGTGTTCCCTCCAGATCTTCCTGGTATGCCACCGGATAGAGATATTGACTTTTGCATTGATCTAGAACCGGGTACTCGCCCCATTTCTATACCCCCTTATAGTATGGCTCCCGCGGAGTTAAGAGAGTTAAAGGCCCAACTTCAAGAGTTGTTAAATAAAGGTTTCATTAGACCAAGTGCATCCCTTGGGGTGCTCCAGTGTTATTTGTGAAGAAGAAGGATGGGAGTTTTCGGATGTGCATAGACTACAGACAACTGAATAAGGTAACTATTAAGAACAAGTATCCCATTCCTCGCATTGATGACTTGTTCGATCAGTTACAAGGTGCTTTTGTCTTCTCTAAGATTGACTTGTGATCCGGTTATCATCAATTGAAATACGGGCAGCGGATGTGCCAAGGACTGCTTTTCGAACAAGGTATGGGCATTACGAATTTGTAGTGATGTCTTTTGGTCTTACGAATGCCCCTGCTGCGTTCATGAGCTTGATGAACGGGATTTTTAAGCCATATCTGGATCTCTTTGTGATCGTATTTATTGATGATATACTGATATACTCCAAGAGTAAGAAGGAACATGAGGAGCATTTGAGAATTGTGTTGGAAGTATTAAGGGAGAAAAGGCTTTATGCCAAATTCTCCAAGTGTGAGTTTTGGCTAGATTCAGTGTCCTTCTTGGGGCACGTGGTTTCTAAGGATGGAGTAATGGTGGATCCTTCTAAGATTGAGACAATGAAGAATTGGGTAAGACCTACTAATGTGTCAGAAATAAGGAGCTTTGTTGGTTTAGCTAGCTACTACCGCCGATTTGTCAAGGGATTCTCTTCTATTGCTTCCCAATTGACGAACTTGACTAAGCAGAATGTTCCATTTGTATGGTCGGATGAATGTGAGGAAAGCTTTCAGAAGCTCAAGACCCTGTTGACTACTGCACCAATCCTTACCCTGCCAGTGGAAGGTAAGAATTTCATTGTCTATTGTGATGCATCCTATTCGGGTTTGGGTGCAGTGCTAATGCAAGAGAAGAATGTGATTGCTTATGCTTCGAGGCAATTAAAGGTGCATGAACGTAACTATCCGACCCATGATTTGGAGTTGGCTGCGGTAGTGTTTTCATTAAAGCAATGGAGACACTATCTATATGGGGTCAAGTGTGAAGTCTACACAGATCACCGTAGTCTGCAGTATGTCTTTACTCAGAGGGATTTGAATTTAAGACAGAGGAGATGGATGGAGCTACTAAAGGACTATGATGTTACCATCTTGTATCACCCAGGGAAGGCTAATGTTGTGGCAGACGCCTTAAGTAGAAAGGCAGGAAGCATGGGAAGTCTAGCTCATTTGCAAGTCTCTAGACGCCCGTTGGCTAGAGAAATCCAAAACTTGGCTAATGACTTTATGAGGCTAGGAGTAAATGAGAAGGGAGGATTTTTTGCTTGTGTGGAGGCGAGATCATCTTTTCTTGACAAGATCAAGGGAAAACAGTTTGATGATGAGAAACTAAGTCGAATTCGGGATATGGTGTTGCGAGGAGAGGCTAAAGAAGCAATAATTGATGAGGAAGGTGTTTTGAGAATTAAGGGAAGGGTATGGAAATTACATCATTCGTTGGGATTCGGTCCTGCTTGATGAGAATTTGTCTTATGAGGAGGAACCTGTTGCTATTTTAGATAGAGAAGTTCGCAAGTTGAGGTCGAGGGAGATTGCATACATCAAAGTTTAATGGAAGAATCGACCAGTTGAAGAGGCCACTTGGGACAAGGAGGCTGATATGCAAGAAAGATACCCACACCTGTTTACAGATTCATGTACTCCTTCTCGTCCTTGTTTTTCTTCTTTTGATCGTTCGAGGACGAACGATGGGTAAATTGGTATCTATTGTAACGACCTGTTTAGTCGTTTTGCGCAGCATATTTTATTTCTGGAAAAACTGGCTGAGACGACGGATCCCACGATGGACCATCATGGGCACGACTGACAATCGAGGGTGTCTCGTTCCAAATCATGCATGTGTGCTAGCACGGGCCCACCATATATTATTTAGTTGTTGTAATTTACATGACATATATAATTAGAGAGTCAGCTAATTTTAATGTGATATGTAAATGTTTTAAATTAAGTGGAGTGTGACCACACACGAAGACTAAGTGAAGAATGCAATCACACACGAAGAAGTAAAAATATTTTAAATTACACAATCTGGCCCACCAGGGCAGGAGCATTCCAACTAGGCTTAAATTCACCGATGTCAGTTAAATTTTAGGGCTGAGCATGATTAAATCATGGTTTGCATGATTTGCGCAATGAATATTTTTTTGTAGGTGATGGTTGTGATTTTATGATTATGTGATGCGGGTATATTGTTGTTTTATTATGATACTTGTACGTATGATTGTTGTTTATTGATCACATTCTATGTAAATAAGATACAAGAATGACTATATTCCACACATAACTTGTTGATTGTATGACTTGAGAGTATACTTGTGTAACGACCTGTTTAGTCGTTTTGAGCAGCAGATTTTATTTCTGGAAAAACTGGTTGAGACGACGGATCCCACGACGGACCGTCATGGGCACGACGGACCGTCGAGGGTGTCTCGTTCCAAAACACTTAGAATTCTGAAATTTGAGTGCTGAAATCGACTCTCTAACTCTGTGACGGACCTGCAGGACGGACCGTCACAGATATGACGAACCGTCGTGAGCCTTTGTTTCAAAACACTTCAACTCTTGAAAATTTGGGTACTGGAGCAATTCTCTGAACTTCGTGACGGAAGTGCAGGACGGACCGTCATGGGTACGACGGACCGTCACAGACTCTTCAAGGAAATTGAGTCTCTGAACTTTGCGACGGACCTGCAGGACGGACCGTCACAGACATGACGGACCGTCACAGATTGCGTAATCCCAGGCTGGGTCGGATTTCTCTTTAAGTTTTAAAGGGGCGTTTTGGACTATTCCTGCTATAATTATAAATTTCGTGGGTTAATATTAATAACTCAAATTCTTGGGGGTTAAAAGAGATAACCTTGAGTTAATTAGTGGGTTAATTCCTCACCTTTTATACTTAATTATATGCTAATTAGGGTAAAAGAAAGAGGGTTTGAATAAGAAAAATAGAAAGAACAAAGAGAGGGAAAGAGAAACAATCAAGAGAGGAGAAACGAAGAGGAAAACACAAAGCTTTGGGAAATTGCTTGCTTGATCACGAATCTTCGGTGGAGGTAGGTTATGGTTTCTATGCTATTCGTAGTAAACTCTTAATAGAGAATGATATGTATTGGTAGTATTGTAAACCCTTCTATATGCTTAGTTGTATGCTTGCATGAATGTGATTATATAATTGTGATAAAATAAGCATGATGAAGCTATTGAATCCTAAATCTTGAAGAAACCCTAATTCACTTTGTTAACGATGATGCCTTGGTATAAAAGAAGGCTTGATGAACTATATAATGAGATTGATGATGCCTTGGTATAAATGAAGGCTTGATGAACTACATAATGAGATTGATGATGCCTTGGTATAAAGGAAGGATTGATGAATTAGGGGATCGGAGTGTCACGTTCCGACACATAGAATTAGGGGATCGAGTGTCACGAACCGACACGTAGATTTAGGGGATCGGGTGTCACGAACCGACACGTAGATTTAGGG